>OZ021731.1:600000-1050804 GCA_963978545.1 Linyphia triangularis | reverse complement strand
TGCAGTTGGTGGGATGAAAAATACGGATTGCAGAGGATTGAAATAAATTTTTGGGTTGTACACAGCAGAAATGTCAATAGTAGACCTTAATTAGTAATAATGTGCAAAAAAATATATACTCTAACACTTTACAAGGTTTTTCGCATTCCCATCCAACTATAAAAGTGAACTGTGATTGGTTAATCTTCCCACCAGCTTCGCAATCCCCGGCGCGTTTTTCTCTTTGCATTGACAATAGAGCAGTCTATCCAGTTGTTTATCTATATCGATGGTTAGTATTGACCATGAGATCTACTAATTAAGGTTTTCGTGAAAATCGCGAACTCGCATAAGGTAGCTGCTATTGAAAAAATCATGTTTTTTAGTAATTGCTATAAAACGGCTCTAATGATTTTGTTCAAAATCGCTGTGGTAATGCCTCTTAAGGTTTTTAAACATCCCCACCTCTGAAACCACTCCCATTCCGTAAAAGTTTCTTTGGGGTACTTGTACATAATGTACGAATGGGGTACTTGTACATATTCAATCAGTACTTGGCAGGCTTGAGTTTTTATAAAATCAATCTCAATTCAGTGCAATGAGTGCAAAATAGATGAAGCAAATGAAATGAGATTAATCCGAAATAACTCTAGCCTGCTAAGTACTGATTGCCTATGTAAATGTACCTCATTCATACAGTATCCCACGCCAAAAAAAAAAAAAAAAAAAAAAAAAAATCAGATCGATGGCTATATCTTCGGTTCTAATTTTCTATATATCTGATGCAATTTTTTTTCTTAAGGGACCGTTTACTAAGTAAAAGTAACGTTATCTTCGAAAATTTTAATACGAACCCCTATTTTTAGAATACATCATTTACCCTTTAAACGAAATTTCAATGCAATATGTTGAAAAACACGTAACTTATGAGGGAAAATGTTTCGACCATTTTTTGACCGATCTTCAGGGAAAATTTCCATAAAACGAAAGGTATTTTTAAGGTTCTACTTCACAGCGGGAGAAATCGAACGGTCAGTGCGGCGTTTCACGACTTTAAAAAATACAAATATTAGTTTAAAATTGCATAGAAACTACTTCGATTTATAGCGTAATGTTTAAGATTAATACGAAAATAGCAAGTAAACGCAAAAGTAACATAATTTATTTACATTAAAGATGTGCATTCTTCACACGAAATAAATAAAATATCGAAAACTGTAATTGCAGAAGTATAACGTATACTACTGATAGTTAGAAAATTAATAAATATAAAATGTAGGCATTAGTAAACAGTGTTCAGCAAAGCGTGATTATTTATTTTACAGAAACATTTCACTGTAAACACAAATGTAACATGATCGTTGAAATTATTTATAAAATGAAAAACTCACATAATTCAGTGAAATTTTTAAAGAATAATTTATTGAAATTGTTTAAAAAAGGTTATTTTAAATAAATGGAATTTAATGAAAGTATTTTTTTTTTAAAAATCAGTAGGCTGTATAGTGCCCCATCGTGATCGATAACTTGTTGCATCCATTGGGGCAATGAATAGATCAAACTGAATTTGATGTCCGGATCAGCCCGTAAGGATTTCCAAGAGTTTTTTCTTAAGCTCTCCATACTTCTGCAGCTGATTGCACAAGGGAAAAATCAATCCTGGCTTTCCATAATGCCCACAAATTTTCCATAAGCGTAATTCTTGCGATGTTCAAATTTGATGTACGGGGTGGTGGTGGCCATGGAAACTGGTTTTCGTTAAAATCGGGCATACGTCTAATGTTGAAATCATGAAAAAATCATGTTTTTCAACTATTGCTTAAAAACGGCTTTAACGATTTTGATTAAAATTTCCGTGCTAGCCTTTTAAGGTCATTCCCACCTTTGGAATTCCCGTAGAAATGCGATACAAGCGTATGAAGTTGGAAAACGAGCGCGTTTAACAAAGAGCTCTCTATCCTTGAGCATCACCCAACAACGATTGATTTTTTTTTCTTGTTTCATGCCCAAGAAAGGACATTTTAATGAGTAAATAATATCACCATCCCCCCCCCCCCCATCTTTTTTATCTTTTATTTTTTTGCCTTTGTGAAAATTGTTATCAAACACGGTAAATAACACCATACCAAATTTTAATGCAATGACCAATATTATAGTGTAGTTGAATGTTGTGCGATTTTCCATACCTCTAGTTTACCTTGAATTAATCTTTGATTGTTTTCAAAAGTCGTCTAATATACGGTCCCTTAAAGTGAGCGTTTCTTACATTTTCGCTAAAAAATCGAGAACTAAAAATCAAAATGGAAAGAAAAAAATTGTGGGGGTTTTAGACCATGGTAAATCTATTGAAAGCAAAAAAAATGTATGTTTCAATTCAAATTTTTTTAAAAATTGTTTTATTAATTAATAATTAATTATTAAAAAAGAAATTGATGCAAAAGTTGATTGCTATTTATGTTTGGCCATTTACAAACTGTCTTTTGAAAAAAAAATTAAATTACTGAAATGTATTAATTATTTAAGCATTTATGGCCAAAAAACCAACTTTTTTATTTAACATTAATTTATCATTTCCTTTTTATCATTTAAATTACAAACCATTCATTAGAAAATTGCGAATTTTTGTATTTCGCATTTTTTGTAATGCTGAATCCAAATATGGGATAATATTATGAGGTTGCTATTGAACTTTTTAAAGTTTGGCTTTGTTTGAATATGTAGATGACCCCTCATGATAAAAAAACTACATGCAATTATTAAAAACCTTCCACGATTTACAACGGTACCTTTCGTTTGTTATTTCAACAGTTAGAGCATAAGATATAGCCATCGTTCTGATTTTTTTTTTTTGGGGGGGGGGGGGGTACTGTACTTTGTGTACAAGTACCCCAAAGAAACTAAACGCTGCCGCTTGGGGACACACACTAGATTTCATAACTTTTCTGGCTGAATTGGCGGATTTTTTTACAACGTCTAGTTGTTTTTTCGGGATATTAAATATCGAAAAGAATATCGCCAAAATCATCATTTTGGCGGAGTTTTTTTTTTTTTTAAAAAGAGAATTTTTTTTTTTAAAAAGAGAAAAGAGAAAAAGAATTATCGCAAAAAATATCTCCAAACTGGCAATTTTTTCTAAATGAATGGTGAAAATATAGAAACGGTAAATGACACAAATCCATGCCAATACTATTATAGTGTAATTGAAAGTTGTGCGATTTTACACATTCCCATTAATTCATTCTGCAAGGACGCTTTTTTAAGCCATTAATTCCTCCAGAGGTGACATGCGGTTTTTACGACAACAAGTGTATGGAAATAGACCTACAAATTAAAAAAAAAACTTTTGAGTAAAGTTTCGAATCGAAATATATTAAAAATAAAATAAAAAAAATCGTGTCTACTGATGGTATTTTTGTCGATTTTAAAAATTCCTTTTTTCATTAGTATGCAGTGTGATGACCTTCTCTTTTTCTGTTCGAAGATTCGTAGCCAAAATTTTAAATACTACATACATCTATGAAAGATCTTATCGAGATGTGAACTCCCATACCAAATTTCTGCCATAAGTTATGATCGACCAATAAGTTCAACCGGAATTACATCAGAAACTTGTACAGATAAAAATATACATGCTACGTATATGTATCCTGCATCAGTTTGAAAGTCTCTGTGCTAGGTGAATGGGTAAGTGTGCATAAAATTCAACCGGAAGTGATTGATAGTTTCAATGAAAATATGCTTCTATAACAATTTAACATTAAACTCCCATCTAGCTATGGTACGTATTGGTCGAACATAAATGGTCGGTGCCGCATTTTTTCTGTTACTAAGCTCGCCAACAACGACATTTTATTTAGAAGTCCAAAGTTGGCGGGAGATGTACGTGGGCGAAATTTCTGTCACCAAAAGAACTAAATCTTACATTCCTTATTAACTCACCTACTAATAAACATATGTAGTGAAATCAACATAAATTAAATAAGTTAGTTTTTGCGATGCATCATTGTATGAAAAAATAAGCATGAGATTGTCAATGACAGCTGTAAGTCAACTATGAATCCTTCTCCACATTTTTTTCCTGGTTCTGTAAGTCAAATTGATTCAGCACGTTATCTCTTATTTATAAGGTGGTTTAAGCCTTTTCTTGTTTGTACTTATTTATTTAAGAAATAAATAAAACATTGCTTAAAAATTTATGTTATTTTCAAACGTTTCATTGTACCCCGCAAGGAAATATCTCTCCCCCCCCCAAAAAAAAAAAACCCCGTAAACGTTGTGAAAAAACCCGCCAAATCAGACAGAAAAAGTTATGAATTTGAAGTAATTCCACACTATATTTCTTCAAGTGAAATATTAGTGTAAAAATAATGCAAAGGAATTGCATGAATTTTGCTGTTTATAGAAGGTAAAGATAAAGCGTTAAGGGACTCTACTAAAAATTACTTTTTACAAAAAATTCGCTGGTGATAGAATTTACTTCGTACATTAAAAATACATTTTCCCTCATAAATTTCCGACAAGAACTGAGGTTGATACCAAATCACGTCAGTATGTGAGGAGGTCAACTGCAACATTGTGTCGTGCAAAGGCAGGGAAACAAGAACTATCTCAGTTCAAAAAGGGCAACTCTTTGTTTCATTGTGCCCTACTTCTAAATGTTTCCCATGTTCCACTACATTGTAACATACATACACCCTCTAACAACGAAAATAAACTTACAGCCGAAACTAAGGACTATCAAGGCTGCTCATTTTCACAGCAACCGAATGCTGTTCTTCCTCATCTAATGCTATTTCTCTTCCTACATTAAAGACATGTTGAGCGCATTAACTATTACTGCGAGGACCACAACAGACACAGTTGACAAACCAGTCTCTCCAGGGACCGTTTCCGAACTTTCGCAACTTTTTGTGCCAAACAAATCACTAACCCATTCCTTCCCGAAATGAGTCCTCCGGGGGGAAGACCCCCTCTCCACCGAAACTCCATCCATCACCATTACAATGCGCAAGAAGAGGAGTTTAATTAATGGCCAAAAGATGGCTTCGTCGGGAGGAGTTAATAGAAATTATGGATATTCCTCCACCTAAATGGAATATTTATATTGATTACGGAGGAGGTTTCCCGTGACAGGCCAACGGTTGTAATGATTACGGATGGCCGCCAAGGGAAGGTGATATCTCTCTCTCTCTCGATAAAGATGGAGTTCATCGATTGAGAATAAAGAAGACTTTTACCTGGAAAATACTCTTCGATAAGAAGAAGTAATCCTCCTCAATGCTCTTGTTGCTTGGTCAGAAAGGAAAAAAACAACAACCCCAGCGTCTTCGGTGACATTTAAACTCGTACAAATTGGGATCCAACTACCATGTTGAAAATTCAGATACAAACTCAAATGCCCAGTTTGCTGTCAAAGATAGCTTTACCCATCATTCAATAGAAAAGGAATGTCCTAGAACATTAAGAGCGTCCCGCGTTCAGACATCTATTAGAATAACCAGACATTTCGACGCAACAAGGAAGTTTGTTATGACATTCCTAGTTTACCCCATGAATACTTGGATTGGGGATTCCAAAGCTTTCTTCCCCTTTTAACAGAATTAGAATAGGTTCAAGTTAATTCGAAATGTTGTTGGTTTGGTATTTTAAGTACACTTAACAGTAACTTTTAGTACAGTCACACTTAATATAAGAATAGTTTGAACTGTGTTCAGAATTCAGTGACCCTCGTCTGCGTCCCAGAAGAAACACCAAAGGTAAACATATATCAGCAAGACCATTTACTAATACAGTCTACAAAGCTTATGGTTCTAGATCCTACTTTACACTAATGCAGTGAGAAGCTTATACAAAAGCTCTGCCGGTCCTCATGGCCTGACCATGACAAGTTGGGGCCCAAGGCCCTGACACTTTTAGAGGACCCTTCATCAAATGCGAGATTATCGGAAATGAGCTTGACTCGTTGTCAAATGAATTAACATTAAATATAGAAAAAGTATATAAATTAATGTCAATATATTGTCTTCTTAAAGTTTTTTTTTTATCATAAATAAAGAAACAAATTTCAAATAATCAAATTTATAATTCGAAACAGGTAAAACTTTGTAATGTAGCATTGCATTTCACGAGCACAATGTGTAGTAATATCCGTGACAACAATATTTGCATCATTATTCACTACTTCAAAGCCGACATTTGCTGATCTCGCAATTAATTAGTCAAGTCTTTCTTTCAATATTTCTTCGAGAAATATTGTTTTTAATGTTAAATGATGGTTTGATGCATTTGAATAAATACACTCTGGGATACTAAAGACGGTTCAAGATCAATACAAAATTATTTTTATGTAAAAATTCTTTTATACAGATTGTAAAAGATATTCACAAAAAGAAAGAAGTTATAGGTTTACAGCCAATTTCGGGCCCCCCTAAAATCACGGGCCCAAGGCCCGGGCCTTGTAAGCCTAGGCAATGATCAGGGCCTGCCGGTCCTCTCCTCTGTCTGCCCGTTCAAGGTCAACATTCTGAGACAAAACTACAAATACTATAGATACGTGCAAATGAACAGTTTCATTGAGACAAATGCTCACACCATAATTTCACCAGAAGTTGATTTATAATTCGTTAGACCTAAACTATAAATATCAGACATGTGTTGTATGTTAATTTGAAGGTCTTTTTAAGACAAGTAATATTACTTATAATGTAATTCAAGCTTAAGTTTCTATCAAAAGTACTTTAAAGTTCAGAAGGAGGACTTATATTTTATATTAAATTAATGAGAAGTTCAAAACATGGCTTCAAAAAAAGATTTCGGATCAGAAATTGGATATTCCGTGAAACATATTGTTACCAATTTATTCTCCAACTTTTCAACTTGGTGACATTTTTATTTATAGAAAAATATTTGTTCATACGCAGCTACCCTTAACAGGAGAAGATTATTAATTATCGTCATATTGTACATGCTTGGTATTAAAGGATATTTAAATGTCTAAAAATGTATGTATGTATTTACTTGTTTGACCTTAACTTAGCAAGCCTTGCTTGAAAAAAAAAGCTAAAGTGAACCTTTAGGGAGCTATTACACAATTAGACTGAGAGGCGATTCCAATTTTTGGACCCCATCGAACATCATTCTGAATTTTTTATAGAAATTGGAAAAAAGTGATTAGATTACTAATCCACTGGTCTGCCGTGGCAAAAATGGCCGAAACTGGTCAAAAATCGACTTTTAATTAGTTGAACTAAATCCATTTGCCAAATGCGCCATAACTTGCCAAATAATGAGCATTTATTTTTTTTATTTGGTAACCCTCACTTTTTAATTTTCAATTAAGAAGTTTGCAGACGATTCATATATCTGGCGACGGTCTACTTGCATCTATTAAAAGGGAGCCAAGTTGGCAATAAACATTACGTCACTGATGACGTAACTGATGTCGCCAATTTGGCTTACTTTTAAAAGATACAAGTTTTACCGAGCCAGAGATCAGAAATCGTTTGCGCTTTTTTTCATTGAAAATCAAAGTACAGTGGGTTGCCAGACGAAAAAGGTTGTTCTCTTTTTGGCAAGTTATGACATATTTGGCAATCGAATTTTAGTTCAACTCATTCCAAGTTGATTTTGGACCAGTTTCGGCCATTTTTACTACGGCAGACCAGAGGATTCGTAATCTACTCACTTTTCTCCAATTTGTATAAAAAATTCAGAATGATGTTCGATGAGGTCCAAAAATTGCAGTCGCCTCTCTGGCTAAATGGATTGATATTGTCAGCAAGTGTCAGCAAGAACTTTTGGAAATCTTCCGTACGTGCAATGCTGTGTCTAGAAAGTATTTCGTAATTGCTATGCTATAGGTGCATCCTACCCAGCCTAAAAATTTGTAATCCTTGTGTTGAGACTCCCTTAATGCTCTCTTATTGGTTTACAGGATATGAGTGCAATTGGGAATACTAAGCCGTGTTTTACTGTTCAGGAACAGACTTTGTTTTTCAGCAAGTCAATCATAGGCAAGCAAGAGTTTTAATTATATTTCAAGTTAAACTGATATGTGTCAATGTTAAATGATACTACTATGTAATCGGAATTTTTTTTTTTTTTTACGGAAACTGACAAAACTATTTATGGTTAGCCATCGATTTTCGTTTTTTTTTTTTAATGTCTAATTCAAATAGTAATCGTATCAGAATATGAATAGTATCCGGAAGAAAGTGGACATTCTAAACACTTCTATCTGGGGCTAAGATTTGTAAATAAAAAATATCTAATATCGCTAAACAATGTCAAACCACCCGCTTTACGCAAAAATCTATACGAATTCCCAGTTCGCTCCTTGACTTTACTTATCTTCTTATTGGCATGTTAAGCCCTTAAAGTTTGAATTTTTGGCTGAATTATTATTGAAATCTGAATTATTTTTTAATCTATCACTTTCTCAACTGTTTTTTTTCTTCTTCCTAAAGCTTTGCGTCCATTATCGCTAAGCAGAGCAGAGCAGATCAGAGCGGTGTGGATTAGAGAGCCAATTACAAGGCTGTCAACGTCCATTGTAGCTCGAGGCTCGTGCTACAGTAGACATTGTCAGCCTTATAATTGACTCATCCACTCCGCTCTGATCTGCTCTGCTCTGCTTAGCGATAATGGACGCCAACCTTTACTCGAAAAACTTCAAGGTTAGGTTAGGCTTTTGCTATTTGATTTCAAAGTTCCACTTCTAGCTAGCATCGTTTTTTTTTTGTTTTTGTTTTTTTGTTTATAAGTTTTAGTTATAGTAAACAAAAAGTAATGCAATTTCTTACCAAATCCTCAATCATGTAGCATTCCTGTACCAACCAGGAGCTTGTAATATCACACGACTTTCAATCTCTCTATATAAAAACGAATGTATGTCTGTGTGTTTGTCCTTTATGCATTACTACACCTTTCATCCGATCGCCGTGAAACTTTGGGAAGTTGTACACTCACGCGAATGTTTCTGGCATAAAAAAAAAGTATTTTTTAAAAAATTAACTAATAAATATTTTACAAAGCGATTTTTAATAGGGCTACAGCTCTGAAATTTTCGACATAAGTAGTTTTGGCCTTCTAATTATATTTTTAAAAAATAAAATTTAAAATTTTAGTTTTTTTTTAAAATTAATTAATAAATATTTTACAAGACGATTTTTAATAGGGCTATAACTCTAAAATTTTCGACATATGTAGTTTTGGCCTTTTAATTGGACTTTTGAAAAACAGAATTTTAAGATTTTAATTAGTTTTTTAAATATTTTTTTTTTAATTAATTAACAAATATTTCTAATAGGGATATAAAACTCTGAAATGTTCAACGTCAGTAGTTTTGGACTTCTAATTGTACTTTTGACAAAAAGAATGTTGTGAATTTAATTTTTTTTTAATTAATTTTTTTAATACATATTTTCCCAAAAAGCGATTTCTAATTGGCCTAGAGCTCTGAAAATGTCAACATAAGTAGTTTTGGCCTTCTAATTTTGCTTTCTCAATATTCTCAAAGGGGTGTTATATTAACGGGGAAAATTTTTTTGCTTCTCGGCAGGGGAGGGCCTTCTAATGTTAAGGGTTTATGTAACAATTAGTTTTTAATGAGTGAAGAATGTTTACGCAGCCTTTTAGCGAGAGTGAAAATCAATGAACCTTTCAACGGTTTCAGCGATCTCAGTTTTGAGTAGCAATACATCTTCCTGCGAGAGAAGCGCGAAAATCTATACACCAATGAAGGATCTTCGCAATGCAGGGGCACGCATCTAGCTAAAAAATTGCACATGGTACAATTAACGAAGCACGGGCATTCAGCTAATTACATTATAATACTGTCACTGCTTTTATGATTTACCGTTTTTATATTTGTAGTTATTTAGAAAAAATACCCAGTTTGACGATGTTTGGCACTATACTAAACTCCAACTTAACTTGACATCACTAGACGATAGATCTTCACCGTGCTCATAGGCAGTTAATCCATTTTAGAGGAGCGAAAAAATAATTCTCGTCAAACCTTAATAGCCTTTTGTTCTCTATAGGGTTGCGGTTTGGCGAACATTATGCTTTCACGCCGCCAAAATGGATTAAATGCTTATGAGCACTGTGACGATCTACCGTCTAGTGATATCAAGTTAAGTTTAAGTTTAGTATACTTCTTAAGAGGTGGAAAAAAAAAAAAAGGAAAAAAAAAAAAAATGAGTCGCGAATTTGGTGAAATACTTTTCGATAATTCTTACATTATCTATTCTTGTAAGGGACACAAAGGAGGTTGTGGGTGAACGAACCTTAAAGGAAGAGAACTATGTGTTAAAGAAATTCGTATTTTCCTTTTTTTTTAACGTCTTTATAGCATTTTTATGAAAATTTCGAAGTTTGGGATTTTTAGAACACTTTAAGAGGCATTCCCACAGCGATTTTGATCAAAACCGTTTGACTCGTTTCTTAGCAATTGCTGTGGAATATGATTTTTTCAATGTAGCTACCTTATGGGTACACTGCGTGAAAAAAGTAGAAGGACACATGATTTTTTTTTATAAATAAAAACACTAATTTTTTTCCATAGCAATTTAATGAGTAACACTTTAAATTACTAATTACAAACAGATAACTGTATCTGAAAATTGAAACAAAAAAATACAGGTCAAGTACAGCAATAAATCAGTTTTGACTTCATCATACTCTGTGAAAAAAGTAGAAGGACACTTCTAAATAATGCAAATAAAAGTCTTATTAATAGGGAATTCTTCCACCATTGGCTTTGATTACTTCAAAAATTCGATTTGGCATCGAATCGTATCACGTTTGAATTTCTGTTTGTCAGAAATTGTCTCATACATAATTCAAAGTTCTCCGAAGCTCAACTATAGATTCAAACTGCTTACCTTCCCCGTAAAAGCGACGAACAATCATTGCCCATATGTTCTCTACAATGTTGAGGTCCGAGCTTTTAGCAGGCCATGGCAAAACCCGAACATTATTTGCTGCAAACCAATTTTTAACCCCATTAGCTGTGTGAATTGATGCTCCGTCCTGTTGAAAAATCCAGTAATTTCCACCTAGCTCAACGCCGTAGGGAAGAAGATCTGAATTCAAGACTTGGATGTAATCTGTGTGTTTCTGTCTGCCACTCAGGAACACTAGGCTTGTTCTTCTTCCGTACCCGACTGCCAACCAAACCATTAAACTCCCTCCGGGTACTCCCTCACTGTCGGGTAGAATAAGTCTTTTCTTCAGTACCGTGACAGTGCCAATAGTATTTGTAGCCATCTGGACAGTCTAAATTAAATCTTTTCTCATCAGAAAATATAACGGAGGTCCATTCTGGCGTCCAGGACATGTGGTTTTTAGCCCAGTGCAGTCGGTGTTCAATGTGCCTTTCATTCCATTTGGGATGGTGCTTCCTTTTTCGGAATACGAAATTTTCGGACCTTTTTATGTAGTTGTAGACAGTTCTTCTTGAAATGTGTGTGATGCCTGCATTATTTTGAGATTTGGCAATACTTCCATCCGTTTTTTTTTAGTTCCCGAATGATTTTTCTTTGATCGAGTTGAGTCAGTTTTTTAGATCTGCCAGTCTTCTTTTTGGTTCCCTGACTACTAGGATTTCTTATATAGTTTGAAACGGTATTTGGACTAATATGTAGCTGGCGTGCAATCTCTCTCACACCTTTGCCATCGTTTTTGTGGGCATAAATTTGGCCTTTTTCAAACTCACTTAAAGGTTTTCCTCTAGGCATTCTAAAAAGATGAAAACGACGTATTTTCAATAAAATAGTATGTTTTTCTTAACAAAAACAGTTAAAAAGAATGAAACACCTACCTTTGAGGTTTACAATATTCCAAAACAAATTATTTTAGCACGTGTCCTTCTACTTTTTTCACACACCAAAAATCGTTAAGTACTGTTTTCCTTAATTTTTACTAGTGGTAGATAAAATTTACTCATTTATAAAAAAGAAAAAATAGCCAAACTACATAAAAAAAGAAATTTAGATCAGGAGGATCGAAATACAAAGCATAAATTACAAAATATGACTGTCCTTCTACTTTTTTCCCGTAGTGTATGTGCAGTTTTGACGCAAATCTTTTTTCTAAGTCACATGGTCCCCTCTAACCCGTTTGCAAATGTTGAACATCATAGCGTAATCATCGATATAGATAAACAACTGGATAAACTGCTCCATTGTCAATGCAAAGAGAAAAACGCGCCTGGGATTGCGAAGCTGGTGGGAAGATTAACCAATCACAGTTCACTTTCATAGTTGGATGGAAATGCGAAAAACCTTGTGAAGTGTTAGAGTAGATATATTTTTTGCACATTATTACTAATTAAGGTCTACTATTGACATTTCTGCTGTGTACAACCCAAAATTTTATTTTCAATCCTCGGCAATCCGTATTTTTTATCCCACCAATGGCATCTGGCAACGGCTTCATTTTCCCAGCGTTAAGCAGTCTATCCAGTTGTTTATCTATATCGATGAGCGTAATGCGTTCAGGTGATATCCTGACCACAGACACACACACACGTGCATTTTTTCCCTAGACCACTTTTTTAAACTCGGTACATTGAAAAACGCAGAGAAATGCAAAGAAAAAAAAAAAAAAATGCTTTTTTGCCCAAATACAATACTGCCATTACCCTATGTTAAAGTATGGGTAATTGAAAGTAAAGAAAACAATACTTAGTGAATTATAAATGCTGAAATAACGACTGATCTTTAATGTACTTTCACCTCGTGTACTCTCACTTGTTGTGCTGAGATATTTATATAATAATTAACAATGGCTTTTCTTGTATTATTATTATTATTATAAAGCACACTACAGAAAAAAATTCCATTTAAAGTGTACAAGGAATAGTACATTACAAACAAGCAAACAATAGTAACAAAACAAGATTGCACATTTAAAACCAGCAGGCATTTAGCCTTGAACCATAGAAAAAGATACATTAAAAATATCCAAATCATCAGAAATCAAATTAAAAATTCTATAAAATTTATACTAACAAAAGTTGTCAATGTAGTTATATTTGGTAAAAACAGTAACAAATAAATTTTGGCCACGAGTATTGGTCGGTACAGCAAATTTAATGGAATTATGGATCTCAATGCAATTAATAAAATTATTAAGGACTTTGTAAAAGAAAGAAACACAAGAAAGCTCACGTCTAGATTTTAAACTGGGGATGCTGAAGAAATTGCGGAGGAAAGAAGAGGAGAGAGAATTATAATGGTTACCCTTATAATAAAGATAACGCATAAATTTAGTCTGAACCCCTTAACAAGTAAAGTGTTTTCTTTTTTAAATCTTCCTCTAATGTGTAGGCTCAGGCTGAAATTAATTCAACCTGAAGAAGAGCGTCAAGAAGAAAGCTCCCAACCACATTTTATTCTCCCGCAAAAAGCAACAACAAAGACCTTTTGCGCAAAAAGCATCGTACCACTAATAAAAGCGGTACAAAACGTCGCATCACATTATGTCTCCAGAAAAGCCGAATCCCTGCACAACTGGGGCCGCACAAAAGGTAATCAAAAGCCCTCCCCTTCCGACAAATCAAAGAAAAAAGAAGAAAATAGATCTAAGGCCTTCCCCATCCCAACTGTGAGCGAACCCGAGGGACCTCGTGACCAATAAAAAGCCCTGATCTGATACTGAGAGAGTTTTGTCAACACAGCTTGCCGGCAAATGGTGAAATATTAGAAGAAACTCTGAGTGGAAAGACTGGTATCTTGTTTCTTTCTCGGATGCTTAAGTGGCCGGGCTTTTGACCAGCCGGGTCCCTTGGCGATCTCTTATACTGTCCGCCAAGTATGATGATGGATTGGAGGATGGTGCGATCTTGACAACACTTTATGAGTTATGGAGATTTCTTTGTGTCGCAAAGTAGTTGTACTGTGGATGTTTATTCGATGAGGTTTTTAGTGTAAATTGTGGCTTGATGGAGAATCAGAGGAGATTGCTTTGCTAAGCAGAGAAGTGATATCTATACAGATGAGAAACGGGGGGTTCAATGCTAATTTATTGACGAACGTATTAAATATTTTTCATTATTTCCTGCGCAGATATTGAAATTCAGTACTATGTAGAATAAATTATAAAGGATGACCTGGTAATTGCCTTTGCTTAAAATATGCAGATACCAACTGTGCTCGTAGCACGCTGGTATAACACACTAGACTTGGAGTTAGGGATGATTAGGTCTTTAAGCAGGAGTTAGATCCGTCATAATGATCAGAGGAAAAAGCAATGTGAAGTTTTTGGACGATTTTTAGTCACTCTTCCAATAATACAAATGATGAAAACGTAAATTTATCGCAAAAAAATATAACCCATAAAAAAGTTTTCGTTATAAATTCTTTATATGCATCGGCAATTTTTTATTTTCATAAACATCGCGCCGTTTCTTTTACCAGCGTGCGCTTGGTGTTGGCACCTAACTTTAAATATTAAAAATATCTCTATCAGCAAAATATGCTGTAAATTATTTTACAAAATTTATTCCTTAAAAGTGAATGTGAATTTATGCACTCACATCCAAATATCGTTTATTTATTCTGATTACAACAATTTATTTTCTTATTTCTTTATTAAAAAAAAAATTTGGCAACAGGAAAGAGTTTCTTCAATGATCGATTAAATGCTATTTCAACGCGATTGAATAACGGCAAGTTGGTTTATTGGTATTACGTAAAAGCGACCTTTTAGCTACAGAGGCAGAGCCTAAAATTTGACAGAATGCATTGTCATCGACATCGAATCTATCTACCAAGTTTCAGCCCGATTGGAAGACGGCAAGGGGGTTGATTAGGCCTTCAAATATTTCCCCGCAATCAACAAACATATACACACAAAATCGAAGTTAATGTAAAGGATTTAAAAATGAAAAACTAGCAATTTCATTGGAAGTAATTTTAATAATTTAAAAATATATTTACTGTGAAAACATTGCACTTGTATACGTAGTTTTAGCAACTAGACAACTTAAAAGAATGCAATTTCAAATGGAGAAACTACAACTTTCATTCAGAAGAGCTGTATCGAATTTAGGAATGGATCGTCATAATTTTCCATTTGCGCTTTAACATTTTATTAAAAATTTTTATTCATAAAACTCGCAAATTTTGCGATTTCTATATAAATTGGAGATATATTTTAAAGTATCTGTAAATTTTTAGGGAATATCTAGAAGGGAGGAGAAATAAGCATAGAATATAAGAGTAATTTCGATTGCTGAAGATCTTATCAATAATTTTACATTATCTCAAAATTAGAATAATTAAAATGCAGAATAGTACTTTAAATTCAAAATGTTCTACACTATACGATAAGTCATCTGAGAAGATACATTCATGACAGTTTCAAAGCACTTCTAGAATTTTCTGTTTGTTTCAAAACCACTGAAAATTGCTTCAATGAGTCAAGCAACATTTCCAGGCCAAGAGCTCTGATTACTCCACTTCAAGTTGAACCAAGAGCTTTTCGGTTCATAATTCCGAGGCACTTATGCGACACGCCATTTTCTACCACACAGTCTTAAAATTTGGACAACTCAAGGGCATTCTGAGGATCCTATTGATCTCGAAAGGGAGAAAACATCCAGAAAACCAACACCATGAATTTCAAATAATATGAATCATGAGATGATTTTGCATCTAGAAACGATATTCCAGAATTTCAAAATGATAATCTTGTTCAATATGCTGCAGCTAATAATGGTTGTATCATTAGGGCAATCTTTGAAAACCTTTCACGAAATTGGGACCATTGCTGCAAGAACAGTCAACAAGTTTTTTTCCTGTTCCGTGATAAAGAGAAATGGACGAAAAGCTGACTACCGGAAGAATATAAGCCCACTATTTTGATGGAATAGTTCATAAAAAGCAGTCATTTTGGGCAAAGTTCATAGACTGAGAGGCGATTGCAATTTTTGGACCCCATCGAACATCCTTCTGAATTTTTTTTATAGAAATTGGAGAAAAGTTAGTAGATTACGAATCCACTGGTCTGCCGTGGCAAAAATGGCCGAAACTGGTCAAAAATCGACTTTTAATAAGTAGAACTAAATCCATTTGCCAAAGGTGCCATAACTTACAAAATAATGAGCATTATTTTTTTATTTGGTAACCCTCACTTTTTAATTTTCAATTAAGAAGGTTGCAGATGATTCAGATATCTGGCGACGGTCTACTTGCATCTATTAAAAGGTAGCCAAGTTGGCAATAAACATTATGTCACTGATGACGTAACTGATGTCGCCAATTTGGCTTACTTTTAAAAGATACAAGTTTTACCGAGCCAGAGATCAGAAATCGTTTGCGCTTTTTTTCATTAAAATTTAAAATACAGTGGGTTGCCAGACGAAAAAGGTTGTTCTCTTTTTGGCAAGTTATGACATATTTGGCAATCGGATTTTAGTTCAACTCATTCCAAGTCGATTTTGGACCAGTTTCGGCCATTTTTACCACGTCAGACCAGTGGGTTCGTAATCTACTCACTTTTCATCAATTTCTATAAAAAATTCAGAATGATGTTCGATGAGGTCCAAAAATTGCAGTCGCCTCTCGGACTATCAGTTTCTCTACTGCCAATGGTTTACATGTACCTATGCGAAATATACTGTATCTATTCAACTCTTGTCTTCAAATGAAAAGTTACGAATGCTATTTACTGTGGCGTCATATCGGGTAGCATTTTCCACTAGAAGAATCCATCAGTTTACGATCCTTTACTGGAGGACTCGCTTCAGTAGATGGAAATGTTTAAGGTGAAGTCCTAGTTTCGCTATGTTACAATTTTCTAAGTGCATTTAGAAACTACTTTCTACAACCACCTTGACAGTAGGTACAAAGAAGATCACTTAATGAAATGACATAAATTATTTTCAGTTAATAATACTATCTATAGTAATAAAACAAGCTGTGTCTATCTGTCTGCCTGTCTGTGGATTTATAAAAACCTACTTAAAATTGGAGTAGACCTCTGAAATTTTCAACATAAGAAGTTTGGGTTTTCTAATTTTATGTATGTGAAACAGAATGTTAAGGGGGTCCAGTACCGAAATTTTTTCAAAAATCAAATTTTTTTCTTCTGATTTAAAAAAATAGTTCATACATTCCTGAAGAGAATGATGTTTTTATCTTATTCCTCCGGTGATTAGAACGCCACAAAATTACCTGTTATTTAAACATCACTAATGGGCGTTAACACCTTGAAGCGTCTGCTTAAAATGCGTTTTTCGAACACTAGTGTTTTTCACAGATGTTGCATATTCAAATCGATATATCTCCAGAACCATTAATAATTGGCTATTCAAATTTTTAGAGCATTTAATTTATATAGTTTTAAATATTTTGTCTTCACAGAATTTTATTTTTGTAATTCTGTTTTAAAATATAACATTTAGCGTAAAAGTTAACATAAAAAAAAGCAAAAATTTCAATATTTTAAATTTGAGAATTTTTTAAATTTTTTTTAACTCACCTATCAAAATTCTGCGAAGACAAAATTTTCTTTATATAATTATGTATTACAGAAAGCTTTCACTTTGAAAAAAAATTTATTTTTTCTTGACTTATATCAAAATACGCAAACATCAATTATTATGGATTTTTCTTGGTTTTTAAATTTTTTTTAAATAACTAAACACAATATTTAAAAAAACCTTTTCTCAAAGATTTATAAATAGTATCTCATACATAAATTAAATTTTTACATAAAAATGTACATAAATAAAGTTTTTTTTATTTTCGGTACCGGACCCCCTTAAACTGGGACCTATGTCAAAAGCAACAAAGAGCCATGCAGTTTTAGTACAATAATAACAACAACAACAACAATAATAATAATAATAATAATAACAACAACAACAACAACAACAACAACAACAACAACAATAATAATAATAATAATAATAATAATAATAATAATAATAATAATAATAATAATAATAATAATAATAATAATAATAATAATAATAATAATAATAATAATAATAATAATAATAATAATAATAATAATAATAATAATAATAATAATAATAATAATAATAATAATAATAATAATAATAATAATAATAATAATGTAAACACAAACTAATAAGAATGTGATCAGAGCGATGTCTTTTCTGAAGTCATGAACTTTTCAAACAGCCCTCGTAAAACTTAATTTGATTTGAGAAATCTCAAATCGCGTGTGTAGTTATTTTTGTGGAATCAACTCGGATTGGTAGCGAAAAGTTTTCAAATGCTTGAAGGAGATTTCGAATAGAAATCAATAATAATAATAGTAAATGTAAACCAAAACACAGACTTAGAATAGCAGTTTTTATTTTACATTGTTTTTAGTATTTTTCTAAACTATGAATCAAAAGCTTGAACATTTTCTAAGAAGCTGAATACTTGAAGGGAATTTCACTTTGCTTTTCTGCATTAACATTCATACCGTAGAGAAAGGCGATTTACAGAATCTGTCTCTGTCGAAATTTTTCCCGAATAGAATAACTTTTTGGTACACTGCAAAAAGAAAGACAGACGAAATTTGTATTAAAGACACGTTTATTTTTTATTATATGAATATACGTAAAAATGTTCAAGTTTATTTACTTTTCGTTTGTTACTAAGCCGCACTAAATTAGATTTTGTGATACTTTTGATGTAAATTTAAAGCACTCTGTTTCGTTAAAAACTACAACAGCTGGAGTGGTCCCTTTTAAAATTAAGTTTATTCATGGCTTTTAAATGCGAATGCTTAGTTCTTCAAACGTCGAGATAAAAGCGCGTGATTTTAAAATAACATGTTTTATTCAGAGTTTAAATAAAACAATAATTATATCTCTAATAATTAAATAAAGTGTCATTCATAAATAGTCGAAATTCTAAACATGTGTGGTTTTGACTATCTAATTTTTATTCGCTCAGCCCGATATAAATTAGTTTTTTTTTAAATCACTTATTAAAGTTTCTTCAATAAGTCAAACATAAGCAGTTCCCGATTCTCCCACTAGATGGCGTCAGTGATGACACAAGGGAATAAGTTTTGATGTTTTTTTGTTGTTGCCATTTCCTTTCTTTCATTTTTTGCTGTTCTTTTTTATTATTATCATTATTTCGATTTTATCATGAGGGGGCGAGTGGTTGTGTAGTTGTATTATTTGAAAACCATTTTTTTGTTGTTGCTTTTCTTACTGGGAGGGGGTGGGGAGGGGAATTTGTTTTTACGAGATTTTTTAATTTTTTATTATTATTAAATGTACAGAAATGTTAGTAGATTGTACGAATATACCATACTGGTACGCCGTGGCAAAATATTATGCTATCAAGAATGGCGGAAACTTTAAATAAGTTGAACTAAATCCGATAGCCAAATATGACATAACTTTTTAAATAATGAGCATTCTTGATAGCGTAATATTTATTGTTAACTGGTCTCACTTTGAAATGATTTGATGTCAGAGAAGTAAGACCCTTTCACATTTAAAATAAGAATTTGTAGGTGACCAAATAAAAATTACAGTAGAACCTCGATTAACCGTCCCTCTTTTATCCGGAACTCTCTGTTAACCGGCAATCATTTAGTCGACATCAAAAATCTCCCAAATGAGTAATAAATCATTTGTTCCTTTTTAAACCGTAATCTTTTCCCTCGCTCTAAAGTTACATAAGTAATGGTGAGGGTTTTGACTGTTTTTCTAAAGAACTGACATGGTTAGAGCAACCTTCGGATGCAGATCAAACTGAACTATTGCCTTCAAAAAGACTCCGGGATAGAGCAGCGAAACAAACATTATCAAGATTATTGCGACAAAAACTCATTTCCAACAATTATGTCATACAAAAACATTAAAAGTCATGTATTCAATAAACGAAAATCATTTACCTTTTTATTGTTTTTTACAACTCTCTTTTATCCGGAATTTTCGCTTAACCGACCTACCTTTGGTCCGAATTAGATCGGTTAATCGAGATTCTACTGTAATGCTTATTGTTTGACATATTTTGCAATCGGATTTTGTTCAATTGATTCAAAGTCGACTTTTATAAAGTTTTGGCTAATTTACCTCCGCAAACCAGTATATTCATAATCTACAAGCATTTCTCTGCTTTTTATACAAAATGCAGAATATTGTGTTCCATGAGTATATTTGAGGAACATGAAACTTGCACTCAAACCATAAGGTATGAAGATTTCGACTAACTATCCTTAAAAATTCTGTAACTGTGAAATTTAAAAGATTTATTTACGCCAATTTATTAGATAATGGCTTATTGTAGGTGTATTTTTTTTTAATTAAAGTCATTCCTTTCAATTACCTAGTTTATATGTTAAAATAATTTTACGAATGAATAATTTTACGAATTTTTTTCTTAAAGGTAGTCTAAAAAAGTAAGTAAATTTAACCTCATCTAGCATTTTTTGTCGATACAAATCTATCGATTGTACGAATCATGGATTCAACCTAAAGTCATTTTTATTAAGAAATAAATAAAAAAAAAAAAAAAGCTTAAGCATTTTCATTTCTAGAAAATCTATTTTATTCTTAAAACTACTAAAATTATTTTTTTTTTATACCGATAGGCCACTGTTTTAAAAAGTGGAGTTGTCATTGATAAAGAAGAGTGGGCATTTATCTCCTTCTTCCGATTCCGGATTTTTAAGCGATTGCAGCAGCCGTCTTAAGTGAACATGTGAGAATGTGATCGAGTGTAGCTGTGCTTATATAAATTGGAGAAGAAAAAAAAAAGGCTACAAATACATATTTTAAGACTAACAACAGGCTCAAGGCCCAACAGGGTTGGTCGAGTAACAAATATATAAAAAAAATATAACTACACTGGTGTGCAAAACTTAAGCAACAGGTGGGTTTTTTGCCATAACTCCACGAGAAATCATCTGAGAGACATGAAATTCAGAAATGAGGGAGAGTATTATGTACGTAAAGGATGACGAAAGTATCGGCACTGAAAAAGGAATACAATGCATACGGTATGGATTCAAACAAAAACAAGCTTTATTGAACGCATAGTATCGTGACTCATGATTGTCTATCCAAGAGGAAGAACAACAAGCAAAATTCCCTTAATATGGGATATGCCCTCCCCCCACTGTAATGGTTGCTTCGCACCGTCTCCGCATACTCAGAACCAGCTGGTGCAACATTTCTTGTGGTAGGAGTGCCCATCCCTCAATCAGCATCTGTTTGAGTTGTTGGGTGTTCTTCGGAGGATGTAAGAGTGCTGCAATGCGTCTCCCCAAAGCATCCCACACATGTTCGTTTGGATTTAAATCTGGGGAGTACGCTGGCCAATCCATTCGAGTGATATCTTCACTTTCCAGTAGCTCCTCAACAGCAAGAGTCCGATGTGGCCGTGCATTGTCATCCATAAAAATGAAGTCAGGGCCAATGGCACCTCGGAACAGACGTACATGGGGATGGAGTACCTCCTCACAATAGCGATGCCCGGTAACAGACCCTTTGTCGAAAACGTGGAACTCAGTTCGCCGGTTCAGCATAATGCCTCCCTAGACAAGAACTCCAGGACCACCGTTACGGTGTATTTCCTTGATGTTACTGGGATAAAACCGGGTCCTGACCTCTCTCCAAATCAAAACGAGTTGAGAATCGCATCCCGTACTGAACCCACTCTCATCCGTAAAGAGGACTCGACTCGATTGATCAGTTGTCCAGTTTTTGTGCTCTCTGCATCACTGTAAATGGTGGCGTCGGTGGGCAACTTCCAACGGGAGGCGGCGTTCAGGACGGCGGGCGAATAGGCTCCCTTTTTGAAGGCGTCTGGCCACAGTAAACCGCAACACTTGTCGCCCTGTTGCTGTACAGAGTTGCTGAGCAATGGCGCTTGCTGACTGCTGTCGGCCTCTTTTCGCCTGCAGGACGATATATCGGTCCTCCCCTGCAGTTGTCGTCCTCGGGCGGCCACCACCAACCTTTCTAACAGCAGTACCTGTGGTTTGGAGCGCTTTCCAAGCGCGCGAAACGACACTTTTGTTGATTCCGAACTCTGCAGCAACACTGGTGACAGTACCCACCTCCTCCAGCTTTCCGATCATTCTTCCAAGGTGTGAAGTCGTCCAGGTGATTTCTTCTAGCCATATTTCACGAACTGACTCACTGGCACTTGCAGCGAATATGTTGAATTGTGTCTCCGTCTTTCCTTTTTTTCTACTGCTGCGCGCGCCGACATCACGCGTTTTGCTTATGCTCACGTCGCCTCTGACGTTTCGTTCCAGATATTTGCATTCGCATGACGTTTCTACTGACTTACGTGTTCATTATATTGATCTCCAAACCTCCTTTTCTGAAATTTCATGGCTATCTGCTAAATTTTTACATTGTTGCTTAAGTTTTGCACACCAGTGTACAATATAGATTGTCTTTCATTGTTGAATTAACTATATAGCTTGTACAATTACATGTTTTTATCTATAGTCCGAGAGGCGACTGCAATTTTTGGACCTCATCGAACATCATTCTGAATTTTTTATAGAAATTGGAGAAAAGTGAGTAGATACGAATCCTCTCGTCTGCCGTAGTAAAAATGGCCGAAACTGGTCCAAAATCGACTTGGAATGAGTTGAACTAAAATCCGATTGCCAAATATGTCATAACTTGCCAAAAAGAGAACAACCTTTTTCGTCTGCAACCCACTGTATTTTGATTTTCAATGAAAAAAAGCGCAAACTATTTTTGATCTCTGGCTCGGTAAAACTTGTATCTTTTAAAAGTAAGCCAAATTGGCGACATCAGTTACGTCATCAGTGACGTAATGTTTATTGCCAACTTGGCTTCCTTTTAATAGATGCAAGTAGACCGTCGCCAGATATCTGAATCGTCTGCAACCTTCTTAATTGAAAATTAAAAAGTGAAGGTTACCAAATAAAAAAAAATGCTCATTATTTGGCAAGTAATGGCGCATTTGGCAAAGGGATTTAGTTCAACTTATTAAAAGTCGATTTTTGACCAGTTTCGGCCATTTTTACCAAGGCAGACCAGTAGATTCGTAATCTACTCACTTTTCTCCAATTTCTATAAAAAATTCAGAATGATGTTCGATGGGGTCCAAAAATTGCAGTCGCCTCTCAGTCTACTATGTCTATAGTTTTGAGACGGACTGTAGGATTTTCTATAAGACTGTAGAAGCTTCTGTTCGCAAATCAGTTTATTCATATAAAAGTCAGATTAATAAAAGTTGGGATTTCGTTTAACACTTCTTTAAAGAGTTTCAAAAGACTAATGCATTTCTAAATATCCACCTAAAACAATTTGAGGTTGATAATAATCCGTCAAATAAAATAGTCAGCCAGAAAAAGATCTAATACATCACAAAACATTTTTTTTTGTCTTCTTTCATTTCTTAACAATAAGATATTTTAAAACTTCCAGTATATTTTGTTCGGCATTGGACGCAGGTTGATAATGTTCCACATTGAGATTGGTGAATGCCGAGGTTATCAGGCAATTGACTGATTCGGGGGAAAATATGCGATTGGAAGGATTTTTCGAAATAACTTCATTTTACATGAATGGGTCATCCGTTAAACTACAATCATACTATTTCTTCTCACATTCTATTCGCCAAGAATGTTTGTCCCAAATAAGTTCATTCCATACTAAGTACTGTCCAAAAATTGAAACGGGGAACAACCATTAGATTTCATAACATTTCTTGGGTGACCACTTTACTTGGCATTTTTTTAAAAATCCTTTATATTAACTTCGATTTTGTGTGTAAATGGCGGGCATATTAACGGACGTCCAATGAACCCCCTTGCCCTCATTCTATCGGGCTGAAACTTGGCAGATAGATTCGATGTCGATGACAATGCCTTCTATCCAATTCAGCTGCTGTCATTAAAAGGTAGCTTTTACGGAATACTAATAAACCAACTTGCCGTCATCCAATCGAGCTGAAATAGCATTTGACCGATCATTGAAGAAACTCTTTCCTTTTGCCAAAATTGTTTAAATAAATAAATAAATAAATTGTTTTAATCAGAATAAATAAAAGACATTCGGATATGAGTGCATAAATTCACATCACATTAATTTTTAATGAATAATTTTAGCTTTCCACATATTTTTCTGATAGAGAAGGCATTGGGCTTCTAATTTTAAATTTTAAAAACAAGCGCAACCTGGCAACAGAAACGGCGCTATATTAATGAATATAAAAATGTGCAGTATCTACGACGGATTTTTATTAAAAACTATGTTTTTGTAGATTATATTATTTGTACAATATCTAGTTGCGTATAGGGAGATATAAAGCATTTGTTATGTTTGAGATTAATGGATGTTTTGGCGCGAATAATCATAATGCCGACACAAAGAAGTGTAAAACTACATCTAGCTTAACATGCTTGTCTTTGTGTTGAGATAGAAATACCAATATTATATAATAGGATACTCATGTCAAAATTTTAGGAAAGGTTTATCCTTTTTGCATGTTTGCTAATTAAAAACTTGACTTTGTTTTTATTTAGAATTTTGAATGTAAAAACTTCATTTAAAAATAAGAATTTACATTTTTTTTTAAAGTGAAATCATATACATGATTTCTTTCACAAAATCTGAGGTGTATACTCTAACAATTTGTGAGTTACTAGGGATCCAATAAGAATGCATTAGTGCTGATTTTCTATCTTAGTATAACTTCTCATTCCATATTTTATGATTTTCATTTATATTAAAAATAATATAACCAATCAAAACAGAGTTTTTAAAAAATCCCTTACACTTATTGTCAATTTTTATTATCATTAACACAGCGCCGATATCAAAAACATTTCTATCAGCGTGCGGCAAATTACGTTTCAAAATTCATTTATAAAAAATGAAGGTGAATTTATGCTCACACATCCAAATATCATTTATTTATTATGATTAAAGTTATTTTATTATTTATTTATTAAAAAAAAAAATTCGGCAACAGGAAAAAGTTTCAACAATGGTCGGTTAAATGCTAGCTGAAGCACGATTGGATGACCGCAAGTTGGTATTGTTATGAATTTTTCCACTGAGGCAATGATGGCACAGCTTTTAAGATGAAACTACTATTTATTCACTCTTCACAGGCACAAAATTTATTCAAAGACAACAGTGTAATCAATCTCAAGCTTCAACAAAAACAACTTCGAATACAGCGATTATACAAGCTCACTCCAATAGCTAAACAAAGCGAACAGCTCTCATCGAAGTCCGAAGTCAATCTGAAAACTTTCCCGATCTCCAGTCTTATTTATACTTGGCACGAGAGAACATTCCCGAAATTTCCAGCCAATTCGTTGAAAAAGAAACATCTCAAAATTTCTCGATTTCTCGAAAGGTGTTGCCACCTTTATCTAACCTGTATAATCGCTGTTAATAAATAAAATAAGATAAAATAAATTGCAATAGAATTTTAAAATAATACGTCACTATTTACACTATACACAGACAATTTGTGCAGCAGTATATTAGTATTCCATATAAGCGACCTTTTAATGACAATAGCAGCCACAAAATTTTATAGAATCCATTATCATTAACAACGAACCTATCTGCCAAGTTTCAGCCCGATTGAATGACGGAAAAAGTGTTAATTTGTCCTCCACAGATTCCGCCTCCATCGACAATCCTAACACAGTCCAACACTGGTTTGGGTGCGAGGGTATTTGGAGCTGATTTCATATGAATTTGATGCCCTGATTCAAATATGGCTTTTTTTTTTTTGTCGAGGATCTTGAATTTTTGAGATATAACAGTTTAGTGAAATGTATGTCGCAGGGAGATGCTAAAAGGGATTCTCGACCTTTTTAAAAAAGATTCATCTACCTTAGGGATTTGATCAAATCCCTAAGATAGATGATCAATGGACAATTCGCGCATTTTTTAAAAACGAGTGAAATTAGTTTAATATTCATGAAGAATTTCTTTCTGATTCCAAATATTTGAACAAAAGTTCTTTGAAAAAAAATTAGTTATTTAAATATTGAGAAAAGAAATTGCCTCAAAATCGATTCAAAGCCAGTCCGATCAAAACACTCACCAAAATCCATGACGTCAAGGGTTTCTATAGTTATCGTGAGGTTTCTATTAAAAATTAGAGTTGGAATAGTTGTTTGGTTGTTTTCAGATTATCTGGCGCCGTCAGCAACACGAGGGCTATAATGAGCCGAAACATTCGTCATTAGACAAGCCAACATACATTTACAAACACCCATGCCTAACACAGGACTCGGAACCCGCAACCTCGCGGTCTAGAAGCTAGCACGCTAACCACTATACCATTTGGTCGTCCTGAACTAAATGAAATCCCCAACTCACGAATAGATTTAGGAACTCCATTTTAAGACGATCAGCTACAAGCTAAAATTAAACAATTGCTGCTATCATGTCTTCATGACACTTGCGTACACTTCAGTTTTGAAAATTTACTGCAAGTCTGTTGTGGAGACGTCAGAATTAATTTTCATATTGTGTATGGAAACTTTTTTTGCATGGCACTTAGCAACATCTCTTAAGTATTTCAATTTAAATACTTGCTGCGTTTTGTAAATACAGACATTTTTATAAACAAATTTTAAAGAATCAAACTAAACATATTCCAGTAGTTACGGAAGATATGAAGCAAAATATTAGAAATTACGCTAATTTATTTTTAACTTTGGCTTCCGTACGGAGACTTTTTTTTACCCACTGTATGTAAACGGAATCTTTGAACTCGATTTTCGACAACTTCAAAACGTTGGATTAATTTGAAATTTTGTCCAGTTATCAAGGGCCGATGCCAATACAATAATTCAATAAGTTTGTTGCAATAATTAGCTCTTGCGCCGTTCAACTCCAACCTTCTCCGGAATCGTGTCCCGTTAACCCGTTACAACCACAGAACCATCCATCGACACTTGATAAAGCTTGGCGTCCACTATCACTAAGCAGAGCAGAGCGGAGTGGATTAGAGCCAATTACATGGCTGTCCATTGCAGTTCGAGGCTCGTGCTATAGTAGACATTGGCAGCCTTGTAATTGGCTCTAATCCACTCCGCTCTGCTCTGCTTAGCGATATTGGACGCCAAGCTTAAGGGGGTCCAGTACCGAAATTTTTTCAAAAATCCCCAATTTTTTTTTCTGATTTTAAAAAATAGTTCCTACATTCCTGAAGAGAATGATGTTTTTATCTTATTCCTCCGGTGATTAGAACGCCACAAAAATACCTATTATTTAAACATCACTAATGGACCTTGAAGCGTCTACTTAAAGTGCGTTTTTCGAACACTAGTGTTTTTCACAGATGTTGCATATTCAAATCGATATATCTCCAGAACCATTAATAATTGGCTATTCAAATTTTTGGAGCGTTTAATTTATATGGTTTTAAATATTTTGTGTTCGCAGAATTTTATTTTTTTAATTCTGTTTTAAAATATAACATTTAACGTAAAAGATAACATAAAAAAAAAGCAAAAATTTCAATATTTTAACTTTGAGAATTTTTTTAATTTTTTTTAATTCACCTATCAAAATTCTGTGAAGACAAAATTTTCTTTATATAATTATGTATTACAGAGAGCTTTCACTTTGAAAAAAAAATTAATTTTTTCTTGACTTATATCAAAATACGCAAACATCAATTATTATGGATTTTTCTTGGTTTTTAAATTTTTTTTAAATAACTAAACACAATATTTAAAAAAACATTTTCTCAAAGATGTATAAATAGTATCTCATACATAAAATAAATTTTTGACGTAAAAATGTACATAAACAAAGTTTTTTTTATTTTCGGTACCGGACCCCCTTAAGGCAGACATTTGAAAGATCTGTCGTGGCCACTATTGTTTTACTATCAGCAAAAAGTTATTCAGATTTATCATATAATAATGATGGACGAGCCACTGATTGGTTTTGATCTAATATTAAAGCGTTCCTTTCATCTGGTCGGAACTCTGGATTGCAAGGATTAGCTCTCGAAATACCACAGTTTTCCATGTAAATGTGGACACGATCTAAGGGAGCATAACCGAATTAATGAGCTATTCGCGGTTGCACCTTAAAATTACGTGTACTGAGACATGCATAAGTTAATCACTGAGACAGGTATATGACTACTGGCCGGATCAACTAATAAAGAGTTTGATTTAAGTTTCACAATTGAATAATTAATAGTTTAAAAACAAAAAAATACGCTTTAATGGAAAGCGTGGTTTTTTTAGTCGTATTATCCTTACCAGGATCATTAGGATTAGCGATTTTTCATATTCAGAGACACGGTAGTGTTTTGTGCCAAGTAATACGACGTGTACTAAGGCATACATATGACTTACATTTTAGAGAAGCATGTGACTATTGGCAGAAACAACTGGAGAGTTTTCTACACTTAACTAAAAAAAATTAACTAAAAAAAAATTATAGTTAACATCAAAAATAATTAATAGTTTAAAAAACTAAAAAGCAAATTTAATAGAAAAGTGAACTAAAAAGTAGAAAATAATTTTAAAGAAGTTTGAAATAAGAATAGCGTGATTAACAAGATATATTTATTTTATCGTAAAAAAGTGTGGGGTGCTTTTTAAGATATTTTCAGAATGGCTCTACTTTTACCAATATCTGTCATTAAATATTTACAACTATTGACATTAAGCACCCCACGCTTTTTTACGATAAAATAAATATTTCTTGTTAATCACTCTATTCTTATTTCAAACTTATTTAAAATTATTTTCTACATTTTAGTTCACTTTTCTATTTAAGCGTGTTTTTTTATTTTTTTATTTTTATTAAACTTCAGCAGTAATTTGCCATTATGTGCTTATCCCATCTCCCTTGGTAGCTGTTCTCCATACTTTTAATATTCTGGTTAAATCTTTCATCTTGTTCCTCACTGATATCTCATTAATTGTGCAGAAACACGGTTTAATCGATTATGTAAATAGTGTATCTTAATAATCATGTTACAACAAAGGGATTTGAAACTGTTAAGCATTTAGTTTACAAGTTCAGAATAGTTTTCAGCTTTGCGTTTGCCCATTAAATTTCCGACAACTGCTACAAATAAAGTCCGTGCTTTTTTGCTCATTAATCGAATTAACGGAGGCAGGAATCTTAATAAGTTATCATTTTTGTGAGCCTGTCAAATATTCCTGTTTTAATTTTTTCCGTACTCAACTTCAGAAATTTCCCCCCCTATATAGTGTTACGAATTTTTGTATATTTGTAAATATTTCGTAGTGTAATTTTGTAAATAGGAAAATTTATGTACATTTCGCATAAGGCAGTGCAATAGTTCGTCTTTAGTTTGTTTCCTTGCAATGTGTGTCTTAATGCTTGATAACGAGTTTTACAAAGATAACGCTGGGAGGCGAGCTTTACTAGGAGCAGGGCATTTAACATTATGGCAATGGCAATCTCGCCAAATTTGCGAGATAGAGCGGCGACGATTTTGGCGACTAATTTTTGTCGCCTAATTTGGCGAGAAACTGCCAAATGTCTCCAAACTTGGCGACTATTTGGAGACATTTTCGGTCCCCATGTACAGGACTTTTCGACTACGATCTGGAAAGTTCTCCAAATGTCTATCTCTAGAAGATTCACGAAAGTTCGTCTCCCCTATATAAGACCGGCCGTGAGTGGAGTTGGTTGGTTAATCAGTGAGTTAGTTGTTGACTGAGTTAGTTGAGTCCGTGAGTTGACTGGAATTACTGAGTTGAGATACTGAGTCTCAGTGAGCATTCTGAGTAGTTCTAAAGTGAACTGTATTGCATTGTCTTTTGCAGCGATTTGAGCAGTTGTGTTGTCAAGTTTTTAACTGCTGTTTTGTGCTCTATTGTTGTGAAAAGAGCTGTATTGAGTCTACTAGAACGAGAAGTTCTGGAGTTGTAAAGTAATCTGTGAAGAGTTATATTGGAATAAATTTCTGCAAGTGTTGATCTGCCTTGGCTTCAAATCTTTCGAACCCATCCACGCAACAATATGCAATGTAGGATCTGTTTTTATCAAGATCCTATACAAACTGCTTCATAAGGCCTAGCTTAATACATAGTGGAGGAAATATGATTTTCTCTCTTTCAACTAAGGGGTCGTTTATATATCATTCTTTTCCCATGTTTTCTCTCTTTGGTCACTCTCTTTTAACCCACTGGTGTGTGGCGCAGTTTGGCCTTTGTGTTGACCTTTATAAATCTAAACACAACCAACCCAATGAGGTATTTTATCCCAGATGCACAAGACAAGAAGCAAAGATAATTTCTGTAGTAAATTTACTATCCAAGAAGAAAGTTTATCATTTTTAAGTTCACACAATCCCTTCATTGATGTTCTTGATGCATTTTCTTCTTCAATACCAAAGCTATAGTGTTATATTCTTTCATGAGTGATCAATTACTATTGAACCACATTTGTTACCATTGTGTAGAAGGACACATTTTATAATCCACTTTAAGTTGTTAATAAAAAGGCGCCAATTATCTGAAAAATATTCAGGAAGACACATTTTTCCAGGAGTCCTAATTTTATGACAAAACACAAGATAGTCTTGAGAGCAAAAGATTAGCAGATCCTTTTTTTCTTGTACAGTAAAAGGTCATTTTGGTTCCTTGTTTCAGTAAATTGTTTTTCATTCAACCTGAAAGCCAGTAATTCGAAATCTTCATTTGACAGGTTGAAATCTCTGGTGAAGTTATTTAATTAATCCTGGTTGAAACGAATTGATGATATTCCCCCATAATCACCTTCATTAGTATCCGAAGGGTGCAGTCCGAGAGGTGACTGCAATTTTTGGACCTCATCGAACATCATTCTGAATTTTTTTTATAGAAATTGGAGAAAAGTGAATAGATTAGGAATCCACTGGTCTGCCGTGGCAAAAATAGCCGAAACTGATCAATAATCGACTTGGAATGAGTTGAACTAAAATCCGATTGCCAAATATGTCATAACTTGCCAAAAAGAGAACAAACTTATTCGTCTGGGAACCCACTTCATTTTGATTTTCAATGAGAAAAAGCGCAAACGATTTCTGATCTTTGGCTCAGTAAAACTTGTATCTTTTAAAAGTAAGCCAAATTGGCGACATCAGTTACATCATAAGTGACGTAATATTTTTTGGCAACTTGGCTCCCTTTTAATCGATGCAAGTAGACCCGTCGCCAGATATCTTAATCGTCTGCAACATTCTTAATTGAAAATTAAAGAGTGAGGGTTACCAAATAAAAAAAAAAATGCTCCTTATTTGGCAAGTTATGGCGCATTTGGCAATTGGATTTAGTTCAACTTATTAAAAATCAATTTTTGACCAGTGTCGGCCATTTTGGCCACGGCAGACCAGTGGATTCGTAATCTACTCACTTTTCTCTAATTTCCATAAAAAATTCAGAATGATGTTCGATGAGGTCCAAAAAGTGCAGCTGCCTCTCAGTCTTGTGATCAAATGGACCAATACTCGTCCTGACAGAACTATCATAGCTGATGAAACGCGCTTCCTCTGAGTGAGGGACCAAGCGTCTTGCATCAGAGACTGAATTAAGATAAGTCCACTTGTTACGGTTGTTTTGCTTGATTCCAGTCATATTTACTATACAGAAATAATAACCAACTCTTGTATATATGGTTTTGAACTTCACGAAATTGAATTAGAATTGCACATTTCAAGTAGAAGTGCACATTAAAAAAACACTGATCTAAAAAACTAGAGCTGATAGATAAAAACTGATTTCATATTTAGATTCAGCACCGCAAATATAGCTAAAATCTGTTCTAAAAACTTGGGCAAAAAACAAATAAAAAAAAACAAAAATAATTTTTTTTTGTTGGCCTGTGTAATCGAAGTTATCGTAAAGTATTTATAAAGTCAAGTATACTTTAAAGTTTCTAAAGCGAGTCCATAAGATAAGTAACTACAACCCAACTTCTCTTCCATGAAATATTAAAGTTATTAAGGTATACATATACATTACAAATTGCAAAATTTGACTCAAGTCAGCGTTTTTGTTTTTTTGTTTTAAAATATTCCAGAATTCATTACCATTAAAAATATACAATTTTCTTTCTGAAACTTTAATTACTTTTTAAATTACAGTGTGTTTTGTGAACCTTTTTTGTATCACGTTCATTAGTGTAGCAAACTTAAAGCGCGTTTTCTGAAGAATGACATATTTGTGTTATATGACTTTACGCCAACGGTCCATAATAAATGGTTCTATTTACAAAATTATAATTTTGTTTTGTAGACTGTAGTTGTGAATGTGTTTCCTATAGAGAGTCTAATATATATTGTTAGAAACACATTTTTTATGTTTTAATCTTAATTTTTTGTTAAAAACTATGTATTTTTTTAAACTTTTTATTTAAAACCTTATATTTAAATAAATATTGAAGCCAAATTTAAAATTCTCCATAGGAACATACGTCAATGTAATATCTTTTAGTTGCAATAAAAATCATACCTCTAAGTTAATTACAAGTATATTTATGTCTGCTCTAATAATGTCCTAATTAGTCACTTTAATTGAAATTAGCAGATTAAAAAAAAAAATGACCGTTAAAAAAAAGTTTATGTATAAAAATGCATCATTTTTATTTTCTGATATACTGCCAAAAAGTTTGAAATTATAAACTTAAAATTAAAGAAAATCATCTCAATTGTATATGTTTACCTTAATATTGTTATGAATTTTTCTACTGAGGCAATGATGGCACAGTTTTTCAGATAAAAACTAGTATTTATTCTCTTCAGAAAACTCACAAAATTTATTCACAGATAACAGTGCAATCACTATTAATCTTCAATACAAGCTTCAACAAGAACAGCTTCGAATATAGCGATTATACAAGCTCACTCCAATAGGTCAACAAAGCGATCAGCTTTCAATGAAGTCCGAAGTCAATCTGAAAACTTTCCCGACCTCTGGTCTTTAAATACTTGGCGCGAGAGAATATTCACGAAATTTCCAGTCAATTCGTCGGAAAAGAAACGTCTCGAAATTTCTCGATTGCTTTAGGTGTTGCCACCTTTTCCTAACCCGTATAATCACTGTTAATAAAAAAATAAAATAAGATAAAAATAAATTACAATAGAATTTTAAAATAATACGTCACTATTTACACTATATACAGACAATTTGTGCAACAATATGTTCTTTCTCAGCACAATTGATTTCTTTCAGGTGATTCCATGTCCTTAAAATAAAAAAAGTGATTTGTAGAATTTTATTATGTAATACTTTTACTTGATGTAATACTTTACTTTCTACTCAAACTAGAAGTATGTTATATTCGGTTTAAAAAAGCAAACTATCAATTAATAAGTACATAGGACTAACCTTTAACTTTGTTTTTCTATAAACGTGAGATTTAAGATCTCAATATAATTTTTATCATGAACTGGGTACAGGTATATAGATGTATTATTAGTTTTCTTTATGAATTTTTAGTACTTAATCTATTGATTAGACAAAGTTAAAAAAAAAAAAAAAAAAAATTCTATAAGAATGTAAAAGTTGATTAAACTTTAACAAATTCTGATGATATTTTTACCAAACTTTTACTTAAGTATCTTGAATAAGATCTGTTTGGTCCATATAAAAAACACATTTGTTAAGAACTTTCCAAGAAGAGATAGATAAAAAATAGGCAATTTAACATTACGGAGGGTACTGAGTATGCTTCAAGTTTTCAGCGCTTCAAACATCTTTTTACTTTTAATTTTCCACATGTTTAAACAGGATAATGTAAGTAAAGCATTCGATCAAAAAAAAGTTTTGATTTTTTTTTCTTCTCTTTTTCCCCTCACGTTTCGGACCACCGCGATTAAAAAAAAGCGGAGCGGAAAAAAATGTCTGCCTTAGCGCCTATATGTGTGTATGTGTAAGTGGTCAGCACACTACCAAAAAAAGTAACCTACGATGTTCAAATTTGGTGTGCGTGTTGCCATGGAACCTAACATTAAAGTTTTCGTCAAAATCGCGCAGGCGCATTTGGTTAAAATAATGAAAAAATAACGTTTTTCAGCAATTGCTAAGAAACATCTTCAATGATTTTGATTAAAATTTCTGCGCTAATGCCTCCTAGGGCGTTATAATTCTCCCCCACCTCCGTAGAAATGCAATATAAGCGTAGAAAGTTGAAAAGCGAGTGCTTTTAACACAGATCTCTCTGCTCTTGAGCATTGCCCATCAACAATTTATTTTTTTCTATTTCACGCACAAGAAAGGACAATGCTATCGAATAACATCGCCAATTTCGCCATCTCTTGGTGTTTTTATGTGGAAAAATTATTTCCAAAAGTATCGCCAATCTAGCGCCATTTTTATTGAAATGAGTGAAAATATGAAAAATATCACATTTTAATGCAATGACCAATATTAGAGTGTAATTGAAAGTTGCGTGATGTTCCACACCTCTAGTTTCGTAAGAATTTATTTCGAATTGTTAAAATAAGTCCCTATAATCCTTCCGCATATTTTTAAATAACGCATCTGAGCCCGTAATTAAGCGACTCAAAACGATGAACTGCAATTTAATCTGTACCACAAAGTATCATTCAATGTTATCGGTTCCGTCTTTCCTCCCAACATTTACATTTTTCTTCTTTTGGGTTGCATTTCTTATTCAAAGAGAATGATGCTATCGGGATCTCAAGGTATTATAAGATCCATAATCCGGAATAAAATACCTTCTTTTATCTACTTTGGACACCCCCCACCTGAGCAAACAGCCGGCTACATTCTAGAGCTCCTCAAAAGGAATTGCGACTGTTGGGGGGGGGGGGGGAAGGGGGGGAATGCAAATAGATCGACACCACATTTTTGGTTTTGGATGCAACTTGAAAGGGTTCAATTCACGTTGTCGATACCAGCATGCCCCAAAAGAAAAGGAATAAAGGTTGAATAAAAAGTAACACTACATTTTATTCAACATTAAATTAAAATAAATCCTTAGAAACAAAGTTTTTAATTTAAACCGTTCATACGCGTATACAACTTTTATTTGTGATTGTTATTTAATTAAGCAATTTTGAGCTCGGATCGACATTTAATGGTGTTTGATCACTACGAAGAAAACCATGGATTCCGCGCCAAATATTAACTCTTTTTTTTTTTTTTTTTTTTTTTTTTTTTTTTTTTTTTTTTTTTGCTCTCAAAGAATGAATCGTCAACGAGTCTGCCTCTCAAGTTTCAGTTTGATTGGATGTCAAATACACTATCTGGCCAAAAGTATCCGGACACCCCTTAAAAAAGTGGTTCTGGCGAGTGACGCAATTTGATACGTAATTGAAAGCTATAAAAGTGTTGGTAGTGGTTTGTCAGATTGTATTTATGCGTTTGTGAGGCAATGAGTAAATCAAAGGAGCTTAGTGAGTTTGATCGTGGCAGAATAGTGGGATGCCACCTTTGTTGGAAATCAGTTCGTGAGATTGAGGACATTCTACAGAAGCCTAAATCCACTGTGAGTGATGTAATTGTGAAGTGGAAACGTCGAGGCAGTGAAACGACAGAAAAACGAACCTGTAGGCCGAAAACACTTGGTGAACACAGCCGCAGAACTCTGAAAAGGGTAGGGAAACAAAATCGCAAGTCCTCGTTGGTGGAAATTTCTCAGGAGTTCCAAAGTTCATCAGGCGTTACTGTTAGCAGAAGGACTGTCCGTCGAGAGTTAAAAGTCTTGGGATTCTATGGTCGTGCAGCCGCTCACAAGCCGAACATCATTCCACAGAATGCGAAGCATCGATTGCAATGGTGTAGAGCTCACCGTCATTGGACTGTGGACATGTGGAAAACTGTTGTTTGGAGTGATGAATCTCGCTTTACAGTCTGGCAGTCGGATGGACGCGTCTGGGTTTGGCGGATGCCCGGCGAACGTTTCTATAGTGACTGCATTGTGCCGACTGTTAAGTTTGGTGGTGGAAGCATAATGGTGTGGGGGTGTTTCTCGTGGTTTGGCCTGGGTCCGTTAGTTCCTGTGGTTGGAAACATGAACTCTGAGATGTATGTGGACATTCTGGACAATGCTGCACTCCCAACTCTATGGCAATATTTCGGGGAAGGCCCACTTTTCTTCCAGCAGGATAACTGCTTCATTCACACATCGAGGCTTGCACAGACGTGGTTTGACGAAATGGGTGTTCAAAAACTGGACTGTCCTTCTCAGAGCCCCGATCTAAATTCCATAGAACACCTTTGGGACGAATTAGAACGCAGATTAAGTAGCCAGCCAAATCGACCATCTTCACTGCAAGCACTCACTTCAGCTGTGATGGACGCCTGGAAGGCAATTCCTATGGTCACCTATCAAAAATTGGTGGAAAGTCTTCCCAAACGTGTGCAGGCTGTCATCGATGCAAAAGGGGGACCAACATCATATTAATATGTGCCTCAGGACGATCTAAGTCCATACCACTGGGTGTCCGGATACTTTTGGCAAGATAGTGTATATGGTCAGCTATATTGGATGTCAAATAGGGTTAATTTGCCCTCCACTGATTTTCAAACAAACAAAATCAAAATTAGGATTTTTAATAACATCCTGTACTTTGAGGGACACGAGTTTGTAGAGTCGAGAGGTGTATCAAGATGTTATCTTTGGGGTCAATGGACAATTTCCGCATTTTTTAATTTTTTTTTATTCAATTCTTAATGTTTCAAAAAGGCCATAAACATAAAAATTTCTGCTCAATGCGTTTTTTCTTTTTTTTTAATTTGCTATCAAAATTACCTTGTTAGAGGTTGGCAAGAAAACAACTCATTTCGTTGGCATTGAACGTGACGTAATGAGATCTCAGACATTTTGGCTTGAAATACAGCAGTGAAAACCAGATTTGCAAGTTTCTCTCAAATCACGCCAACCTGTACGGAATGTGGCAATAGTCTACCAACGTCAACTTTTTTAACGATAACTATTTGGCAGAAACTTCACGATAACCATAGAAACGCAGGGATCTCTTTACGTCACGAATTTTGTTGACTGTTTTGATCGGATTGGTTTTGGTTCGGTTTTGGGGCATTTTCTTTCTTAATATTCAAATAACTAATTTTTTTAAAGAATTTTTGTTTAAATATTTGGAATCAGAAAGAAATTCTTCATGAATATGTACTAATTTCACTTTTTTTTTAAAAAAATGCTGGAATTGTCCATTGTTCAATAGCCATTAGTTTTGACGTGCTAGTAATTTCAAACTACGAAACACAAGTAGTGTCCATTTGAAGGTTACTTATGAAGGGTTGCCGACCACTGCACTAGTATAATAAAGAAGAAATAAAATGAATCCTTTTCAGCCTTACAAATCTTAATAATATTTTGGAATTTGTTGCTCCATTCTCCTGTCTAAAATACACTATCTACCAATAAGTAATTGGACACCTGTGATAAAAGAGATAAACACAATTTATTCAAATTCAATACGTGGTTGAGCCTCCACCTGAGGCTATTACAGTATTAGCACTCCGGGGCATGCTTTCCACAAGTGTTTGGATGATGGACAGTAGTATTTTCTTCCACTCGGCTTGGAGTGGACATGTGCGTTCTTTCACCGATTTTGGGCGGTTGCTGCACTCCTTAATTCGGCGATTCTACTCGTCCCAGAGGTGTTCCATAAGATTCACGTCTGGACTCTGAGCAGGCGAGTCCAGTCGGTTCAGCCCGCTGTCATCATACTAATCCATGGTGGACCTCGCAACATGACAAGTGGCGTTGTCATATTGGAAGTAACAATGATCCAACCCGTAAAATTGCCACAGCGTAGGACGCATATAGTTATCTAGATTAGTGGAGTAGTAGTCAGCGTTGAGCCTACTATGAATCGGGATCAAGAGTGACGTATATCAGAACTGCAGACATTCTCAATTGCATGAGTGTCCAAATACTTATTGGTAGATAGTGTATTTCATGAGATTTCATGGAGACCTGAAAAGCATAAATTTGATAATCGTTTTTAAAACTCGAATATTTTTGCCATATCAGGAAAAGCTATCTGACTGGCGAACATTTCATGTCGAATGTCGATTTCTTTCAAGATATTTTTCCAACATCTCGGAAATTACAGAACTAAATTTTTATGCTGTTTATGAGAAAGTTGAGGTAATAATCCTTAATGCAGAAAAATGTTCAGCCTTACGAAACTTGGTTTCAGCAGGAAAGTGCTGAAAAATAATGTTCGTTCCATTTTTGCTAAAACTCGGCGTGCGCACAATTCGATGATCCTGAATGTGATTCCAGCATCAGTTTTCCAATTATTTTAACAAGTTGAATGTATCTTCTAATGATTGAAAAATTATGCTGTGTTTTCTGGTGTCGCTTTATCCCTCCCTTCCTTGTCATTTAGGGTATTGACATTCTTTTGGGGCTTCTGGAAGTTTCGAGAATATCTTAAAATCAGGAAATTTAAGATTTGTTGAAATTGTGTTCCAAACTGGAACGTGGCTGGAAAAAAAAAAAAGACTACATTCGATCTTGATGAAATTTCGGTTTGTAATACAATTCTATAGATTACCCTGTTTCCTATTGTAGTACTGGTTGACTGGTACCCTTGACTGACACAACAATGCAAACCTAAAGAAGTGTAAGTTGGCACAACTTTCAATTACACTTTAATAAAGCTGGTTAATACTTTCAAATTTGAAATAGATTGGTTTAATGTACCAACTATTTCTTCATATTTTCATTTTAATTTGAAATAATTTTTTTCCAAGTCAGCGAGAATAATCTCCGGGACAAACACTTTTGGGGGAGCTTGGTGGCACCAAAAAAATCTGTTTAAATTTAGAGTAAGATAAAGCTCACCTACTTTAATACTAAACAGAAAATACGTCGATACCCTCAGCCTTTTGCATAATTTGATTTGAATTGTTGCGATACTGTTTACTGACGTGCTATAGACAGAAGAAATTTGCTTATCTTGTAAGTAAAATAATATCAGACGAAACGGTCGTTTCGCCGCCAACCTTAAAAAGGCAGAAACGAAAGTAAGTATCTATTCTCTGCACAACTTCCGGCGAAAAAGCCGAAATCGACTATTTTCTAAGACAACAAATAAAAAAATTATTGAAATTTCCAAAACGAAATAAAAAAACGAGTTCTAGCCCAATTTTGATGTAAAAATTTAGACAAACGTCCAGCCCTAACTAAGCTATAGATCTTCAAACGGATTGAATTATAGTATGCGAAATGTTTCAACTTAAAATACTACGCTGGTTTGAACTTCATTAAATAATTCTTTCTATTTTTAATTAATTTAAAACCACTTTTTTTCATTTCATAATTTGGCGACAGATAAAGGCGATCAGCTTGTAATTGAGGTTCAGATATATATGCCAAAAGTTGCCAACAGGTTTGCTATAATTTCGAAGTTAGTTTTTCCGACATGTTAGGCTTAAGTGAGAATGAACGTAACTTTAAAGTATAGGCAGAACGAATTGGACTATAATTATATGGTTTATAACACCTTTAAAATTGAAATAATTTAATTTTTGAAGAGACAGAATTAAAGATAAATACTTGTTCTTCAAATTGTATGTGTTATTTGAACTGTATGATAATTTAAGGTGAGTTAACTTTCAAAAACATTTTTAATTTCGGGAAATCTCCGTTGAAAAATGAAAATAATCATATTTTGTTGCAAGATACTATGGGCTGAATACAAAGTATAAATGTGGAGGTTATGCGAGCTGACGTCACAGTCATTCATTACAGCGGGACCAAATGAAACACGCATTGCGATTGGATAATGGAATTTTCAAAAATGTCATTCATTTTTAAAGATGCATTGATTTTGTTTACTTCCCGCTGAAAAATGAAATCGTAGAATCATAATCATCAAAATTATAATTTCATAGTGAATTTTGAAATTGTTGTTAAGAAAATATTTTAAATTTTGTCAAGTATCAATGGGTTATTATGTGAACCAAAATAAAAATAATTTACATTGCAATAATTAGACTGTAAAAAACTTGTAATATTTATTTGTAACAATTTATTAGAATAAATTTTTATTAGAATAAATTTTCATTGGGATGAACGCTCTGGCATTGTATGTTAAAGGTGCCGGAATTGATTCCCGGGCTAGGTGTGGATGTTCGTTGCGATTCGGAATCTACTTTAAGATGTGGGTCCCGGACTGATTAGTCGTTATTATACACTAAAATAAGTCGTTGTGCGTACAAGCTAACCAATCTAACTGAAACTTGGCAGATAGGCTCTTTGTCGATGGCAACGTATTTCATTAAGTTTTGAGGGTTGAGTTGCCATACACAAGTTTCTATTACTCGTTTGTGGTCGATTTTAATGGTTACTGCCTTCCGCATTCAACTAATTTGTAAATTTTCAAGAAGATTTTGGCATGTAAGATATCATTGAACTCAACTTGAAGAATTATGAATATTCATGGTACAGTACCCAAAAAAAAAAAAAATCAGAACGATGGCTATATCTTCGGTTCTAATTATCGTAAAATCTTACGGTTTGCACCAAAATGTTTTGCTTACGATTTTCTATATATCTGATGCAATTTCTTTTTCTTGAGGGACCATATACTAAGTAAAAGTAACGCTATCTTCGAAAATTTCAATACGAACCCTTATTTTTTATCATTTCATTCGATTCAGAATACATCATTTACTCTATAAACCAAATTTCAATGCATTATGTTGAAAAACACGTCACTTATGAGCGAAATTGTTTCTACCATTATTTGACCGATCTGCAGGGAGAATTTCCATAAAACGAAAGGTATTTTTAAGGTTCTACTTCACAACGGAAGAAATCGAACTGTCACAGCGGCGTTTCACGACTTTAAAAAATACAAATATTAGTCTAAAATTGCATAGAAACTACTTGGATTTATAGTGACATGTTTAAGATTAATACAAAAATAGCAAGTAAACGCAAAAGTAACATAATTTATTTACAACGTTAAAGATGTGCATTCTTCACACGGAATAAATAAAATATCGAAAACTGTAAATGCAGAAGTATAACGTATACTACTGATAATTAGATAATCAATAAATATAAAATGTAGGCATTAGTAAACAGTATTCAGCAAAGTGTGATTATTTTGCAGAAACATTTCACTGTAAACACAAATGTAACTTGATCGTTGAAATTATTTATAAAATGAAAAAATCACCTGATTCAGTAAAATTTTTAAAGGGTAACTAATTGAAATTGCTTAAGAAATGTTGTTTTAAATGTAATTTAAGGAAGTAAATTTTTAAAAAAAAAACGACACTGTTGAAAACCACTTAAAACATATATTCCACGATTCCAAACACGTTAGACAGATTAAAAATATACATACAAAAAATAAAACTGCTTTGTATAAAATAATATTTTTTTAATTTTTTTTCCTAATCTCAAGAAATTCTGTTCCGATTCACCCTATTTTACGATAATTGAACGTTGTGCGATTTTCCACACCTCTAGTTTACCTTGATAGTTTTCAAAAGTCGTCTACTATACGGTCCCTTAAAGTGAGCGTTTTTTACATTTTCGCTAAAAAATCGAGAACTAAAAGTCAAAATGAAAAGAAAAAAATTGTACTGGGGTTTCAGACCATGGTGAATCTAATGAAAGCAAAAAAAAATATATGTTTCTATTCAAAAAAAAAATTTGAAATTGTTTCATTAATTAATAATTAATTATTAAAAAAGAAATTGATGCAAAAGTTGCTTGCTATTTATGTTTGGTCATTTACAAACTATCTTTTGAAAAAAAAAAATTACCGAAATATATTAATTATTTAAGTATTTATGGCCAAAAAACCAATTTTTTTATTTAACATTAATTTATCATTTTCTTTTTATCATTTAAATTACAAACCATTCATTAAAAAATTACGAATTTTTGTATTTTGACATTTTTTTGGATGCTGAATCCAAATATGGGATAATATTATTAGGTTGCTATTGAACTTTTTAAAGTTTGATTCTGTTTTAATATGTAGATGATCCCTCATGATAAAAAAAACTACATGCAATTATTAAAAACCTTCCACGATTTACAACGGTACCTTTTGTTTGTTATTTCAAGAATTAGAGCACAAGATATAACCATCGTTCTGATTTTTTTTTTTTGGGTACTGTACCAGGTGTACCATAGGTAGTACCACTTTTGGTTTATCAATTTCCAAGATAAAAATGGCATGTTAGGCTTTTGTTTTGACGAATTATGAATGTTTAAAGTACCAGGTATGCTATTGGTGCCACTTCCGGTTAATCAATTTTAAAGATAATTATTGCATGTAAGGTATCGTCGAACTCAGTTTGAAGAATTATGAATATTCCTGGTACCAGTTGTACCATAGGTGATAAAGTGAAAAACGATGAAACGGACAAATTCAAAAAATAGAAGTCGCCAGTGTTTAAAAAAAAAGTTCTGATATCCTCCAAAAAAACACATTTGAAAAGTAAAAAACCCACCAACCTCAAAAACACAAAAAACTTTCTTGCAATAAAAAAATCAGAAACATGATGAAAATTTTCAGCCACAAACACAGTGATATAAAAAAATGGCCAACCTTTGATTACAACTCTCGATTGGGACTCGCTTAAGAATGTCTGCTTACTTAGTTTATTTTTTAAATTTAAGTTCATCTCCCATAAAAATTTACGCTGCTTGAGGTTTGCGGCCGTCTTAATCACTAACCTTTAACCCCCCTCCTCTCCCCAAACAATAAACTTTCCAAAATGCATGTATCAACCAAACAAAGCTTACCACAAGCACTTCAGTTTCCTACTTAAAAAATTCTTAATAACGATTCAAATGCGAGGATTTAAGCACAGTTCCTCTATACTATTTTGAAAATTACATCTACATGAACATGAAGATTTACACTACTTAGTACTTTCTACCTATCCAAATGAAATCATATTTCATCCAATATTCGTGCAAACAGCCATACATTAGTTTAAACACAAGCATTGCTAATATTCCTATGACGGGGGCAAACCTCAAGCAGCGTAAATTTTTATGGGAGCGGAACTTAAATTTTAAAAATAAACTAAGCAAGCAGACATTCTTAAGCTAGTCACAATCGTGAGTTGTAATCAGAGGTTGGCCATTTTTTATATCACTGTGGTTGTGGCTGAAAATTTTCATCATGTTTCTGATTTTTTATTGCAAGAAAGTTTTTTGTGTTTTTGAGGTTGGTGGGTTTTCTATTTTTCAAAAGTGTTTTTTTGGGGATACAATGATTTTCAATATAATTAATACTGTCTTTGAAAATATATCATGATACTGTAGCCAATTGTAAAATACCCAAAACTACATATCATGCCATAAACCCAGTGTAATAACTATTTAATTCTAGATAAATGCTGCTCCGGCAGGGTCTTCTTTACGGAGGAGAGGACAAAAATTCTGCCGACCAAACTGTATAGTGGTTAGCGTGCTAGCTTCTAGACCGCGAGGTTGCGTGTTCGAGTCTCGTGTTAGGCATGGGTGTTTGCAAATGTATGTTGGCTTGTCTAATGACGAATGTTTCGTCGCATTATACCCCTCGTGTTGCTGACGGCGCCAGACAATCTGAAAACAGCCAACCAAAGGACAAAAATTCTAAAAATCTTTCTAATGTTAAAAAGGCAAACTTCTATGTACCTTTTATAAGTAAGTAGAGCATATAGAATTTTGAATTTTTCCCCTTTGAATTACCCATATGTATGCATAAGGCAATGAAAGTATAGTATTCAATAAAAATAAAAAAAATAAATAAAAAAAACCCATTTTTTCACGTTTTGGAACATCCTGATTTTAAAAAAAAAAGGTGATCTAAAACTAATGTCTGTATGTAAGTGTACGTGGTCAACATAACTCTCGAAAAAATTGATCAACGATGTTCAAATTTGGTGTGCGGGTAGTGATAGCACTGGGACTTACCACTAAGGTTTTCGTCAAAATCACTCATGGCCATAAGGTAGCGGCCATTGAAAAAATAATGCTTTCCTGTAATTGCTAAAAACGGCTATAAAGATTTGGTTCAAAATCGCTGTGATAATGCTTTGAAGGTGTTCTAAACATTCCCACCTTCGAAATTTTCATAAAAATGCGATAAAAGCGTAAGAAGTTGAAAAACGAGTGCCTTTAACAACGAGCTCTCTGCCCTTGAGCGATTGGTTGGTTGTATTCAGATTATCTGGCGCCTTCAGCAACACGAGGACTATAATGCGACGAAACATTCGTCATTAGACAAGCCAACGTACATTTACAAACACCCATGCCTAACACGGGACTCGGAACCTCGCGGTCTAGAAGCTAGCACGCTAACCACTATACCGTTTGGTCGGGCTTGAGCGAATGATTTTTTTTTTTTTTTTTTTTTTTGCGTCTCACGCACAAGCATGAACGAAGTAATGTCTATCGAATAAAATCACCAATTTTGCCATTTTAGCGTGGTTTTTTTTTTTTCTCACGTAAAAATTATCGCCAAAAATATCGCCAAACTGTCCATTTTTATTTAAATGAGTGAAAATATGAAAATGAAAAATAACAACCTATCCGACCTCCGCTGATTGGCCGGCCATCGAAAAATACACCCACAATATCGAATTTAATGTAAAAGATTTAAAGATACGTCATTGAATGAAAATATTTCCACTCCAAACCATAAAAACGAAAACTTCCATTGATGCCCTCACAGTGAATGATGAATGAGTCTTCCCCCGCCGACCAATCACGGCGCGAAGGCAACTGGTCTGAAAACGAGAAGATGTGTGACAGCAATATGTGCGAACCTATTTTAGTTTAAAACGTGCGCCCAATTTGAACGTACACCGCTGTTGACTGCCCACTTTCAACTGTTGCCAATCAGTGCGAAGAAACTTCTTTTTTTCTGGGTGAAATATTGTGTTAAAATGCTTCTGGATATTGGGATACTTGGTTAAAGGATATGCATTGGAAAAAGAACGTGAGTTGCTTTGATTTGCCGCGTAAGATGTTGTGTACTTTGACTAAGTTTATTTTTAATAATCATTTTGTAAATCCCATTTTTATTGCTAAGAAAAAGAACACACGTCATTCCATTATTTATTAATAGTGTAAAATATCTTTTGGTTAAATGCTAAATTGATTAACCGTTCACTTAATCACAAAAACGGGTCTTTGGAACTATTTTTTTTTAAATATTCTCGTGAGAAAAATACGTAAATAAATGGGAAAGGATGAACTTTAAATATTGTGTAACGAGTAATTTTTACATTTTTGAATAAAAAAAAAAAAATGGAAGTAAAAAGGTATTAATTTTTTTTTATTTATTGATTCCTCCAAAAGATAAAACATTCGAAATTCTTCGTCTGGTAAAATAATACAATTTTTTAAAAAGTTTTTTTGAATTATTTATTATTTTACATCATAACATCAAGAATTAACTAATTGTGTCTAAATTTTGGCCTTGACTGCGATTTGTTGAGAATGAAAACATAGGAAAAGAATTTGAATTCGAAGAAAAAAAAATATATTGAAATTCTTACATTACTAACTATACCCACATAAAATTTACATCGCTTGGTAAAATTATGAAATAACTATCTTTCTGGCCAAAATTAGAATTCACAGTTTTTATAAAAGTTAGTAAAAGTTTAAAAGTTCTGGTAAATAAGTTTTTACCTAAATGGTCAATTTCGGGTGCTTTTGGATAGATTCTTGTGAAAGGGGAGGCAAACATAGGGTGCACGTGCGATCGATTGGGGGTTAGGGGGAATGGCGCACCGGTCGCCGCGACGACCCCCGCCTCTGCTCCACCCCCATAAAGTGTCCCTCGCAACTCCCGCGAACGGCATTCGACGAACACACCACCGCGCAAACAACCCACGAACTTAGACTCGACGAATAATCGCATCTCAACGAAGGTCAGACACATTTTTTTCCCCTCTCATTTAACTCAAAGGAAAGTTTTTAAAAAGTTTGTTTAATAGCTTTTTTTTTTTTACTTTTTAAAACTTTACTTCAGATTTATGGACTTGTCGTCTGCAAGTCTTAGTTTTGATATCGTATGAGTTTGGATTTATTGTTCCATGGAATTACTTTTTCGGAACAATGAACTACATGCATTCTTAAAGTAATTAAACTAAAACTTTTTTTTTTTGTCTTCAACTACTTTGTTCATCTTAAACAATTAGATTTGACAGTTCAGCCGAAAAAATAAGAAAGTGCTTGTGAAAAAATTTCAACCATTCGAACTGCGATCACATTTTGAGAAGAACAGTTTTGTTTTTGATTAAACTGTTATTTGAACTATCGTAACTGTTCAATCGAAAGACATTTCCGACAAATGTGAACTGGCATTTTATACGAGAGAAACATTGAGCCGGTCTCTAAACTCTTCAAAAGTTCGACAGTGAACGATTCTCCTTTTCATTCATTCAAACATTTGAATGGTGTAAAATTCAGGCATTCTGCTACACTTAATACCAATCTTCTACACGTGAACTTCATAACGTCTTTAAACTACATTCTTTACGTGAATTTCTTTTCCATCTACAAGTGAACTTCTTACCATAATTAACTTAGAGACCATTATGTGAACTTCTATCATCTTATTGTCGTCTTCATGTGAACTTGTCTTTTTAGTATCTCCAAGAGAACATTTATGAGACACCGTTTCCATGTGAACGTCATCTTCTTACAATCTTTTAGTGAATTTCTTACTGTCTTTAAGAGAATTAACTCGAAGTGAACTACCATTAAGTGAATTTCCTTTGTGGTCTTCAAGGATATTCCTTGCATATCTACAGATAGTTTCGACCCAAGAGAATGTCCACCATGCTCTGGCTGCTGCTCTTCCTGCCGACCACTTTAGGCTATGGCATGTATTCGGCTCAGGCCCATCCTCCGCCGGATCCTTGTTACGAGGAGATGTCCGAACCTCGGCGATGCATTCCCGATTTTGTAAATGCCGCATTCGGCAAAGAAGTCCGCGCATCCAGCGAGTGCGGGACTCCCCCTACGCGCTACTGCACGGATGACGCGGCCGATTTGCGACGATCGTGCCAAATCTGCGACGCCGGAAACCCGAAGCGAGCCCACCCCCCGTCCCATCTCACCGATCTCAACAACCCGAACAACCTGACGTGCTGGATGAGCGAGCCCTTCACCCAACCCACCCACAATGTCTCGCTCACCCTCTCGCTCGGGAAAAAGTACGAGCTGACGTACATCTCGCTGCAGTTCTGCAACTCACCGAAGCCCGATTCGCTCGCCCTCTACAAGTCCATGGACCACGGCAAGTCGTGGCACCCCTTCCAGTTCTACTCGTCCCAGTGTCGCAGGGTGTACGGCAAGGCCACCAAGTTGGCAATCACCAAGTCCAACGAGCAGGAAGCGCTCTGTACCGACGCCAGCGTGGAAAGCGGCATGGCCAACAGCGGTGCCAGCAGTCGAATCGCTTTCAGTACCTTGGAGGGAAGGCCTTCCGCCTACGACTTCGACAATTCGCCTGTACTCCAGGACTGGGTGACGGCCACCGACATCAAGGTGGTGTTCAACAGGCTGACGGAGGACGGGGACTCGAACAACGGTTCGTTGATTTCTTCCGGCAGAGACGGAGCCTTCTTCTACGCGGTGTCGGACTTTGCAGTCGGAGGAAGATGCAAGTGCAATGGACACGCTTCGAGATGCATCCACAATCGGGAAGGGGTTCTGTCATGCGATTGCAAGCACAACACGGCTGGAAGGGATTGCGAGAAGTGCAAGCCATTTCACTTCGATCGACCCTGGGGAAGGGCAACTGCCCACGAGGCGCACGAATGCGTTGGTAAGTACTCCTTTCAAGTTTCATATTCACACATTTTCCTCTAATGATACTGAAAATAAAGTAAAAACGGTTCTCGCTTTACACTAGTAAAGAATCTAAGCGCTAGAAATTTTATTTTAGAGTAATTATGGATACAATTTTTATCTTGGAGAACTTGTGAATAAAACTGGGTAGAGCTTCTCTCTCTGTAAGGAAAAAAGTAACTAAAGAGACAATTTTAAGCTATTTATAATGTGATTTTTAGTATAAGTTGTTGTTTGAAACTTACACACTTGGATAAGACATTTTACCACATTTTGTCCGATTTTCCAACATGATTAAAACTTAGCAATTTCAATAGAAAGTTAAATTTGGAAATGTGCACGAGTTTTTATAAGAAGCCTCTCTTTAGAATAAGTAGTTATCGAACTGAGAGAAATTCATTGGTAACTTGTGTTACGTTGATAACCTTTTACTTAGCTTTAACCTTGGTAGTAGCAGACGATAAACGCCGAAGTATAATGTGTCCTTGAAGTTGATAAAAAGTATAACTTTTACAACTTTGCTTAGTTCTATAAATTAATACTATTGCTTCGCTACGATATTTTAAAATATTCCATAGTTCTTGCTTGGTGGCCATTGGAATATTTCACATTTTGAATCTTTTACTCCTTTCTGACCCTTAAGGTGGGGGGGGGGGTAAGATTATGATAATGTATATTAGGGACATGAGTACATATTATATTTTAGTCAATAAGTGAGTGGGCGTTTTTTTTTTTTCTTTTTGTATATTGACAGAGATGTGATGTTTTCCATAAAATCACTTAATGGATTTGTTGTGGAAATTTAACGATACAACTGCAAAAAAACCGAGAAAATATTAAATAATTTTAAGTATATATGTTGCTATTTAACACGATGCATTCCATTCATAACTATAATAATGTTGTAAAGATGCTATTTTGAAACTGTCTATGAAATAATCGATATTTACCCCAGTAGCATAATTGCCAACCAAGCCAATATTGCTCTACATTGACCAACCCCTAAGTGGATAATTGTAAATCTCGTCTGTTGGATAATGATAGTGACCAATCTTGCCTAATGCTGAATAAAATATACTAGAAGTTTTGAAACGATACACAGTTTTAAAATTGAAGTATTTTGAATATTTAAAAAAAATCGTGTTTGTTGAAACAATGCTCGAGTTTTGGCCAGGATTCACCGATCTTCAAGAACCTATGTTTCGGTTGGTTGGTTGGTTGTTTTCAGATTATCTGGCGCCGTCAGCAACACGAGGGCTATAATGCGCCGAAACATTCGTCATTTGACAAGCCAACATACATTTACAAACACCCATGCCTTACACGGGACTCGAACCCGTAACCTCGCAGTCTAGAAAGCACGCTAACCACTATACCGTTTGGTCGGCAACCTCTATTTCGGACATTGGACAGTACTGATACCAAGGTATTTTTACTGTAGCATATCTTATTATGTAAAGTAGATAGTTTATATATATATATATATATATATATATATATATATATATATATATATATATATATATATATATATATATATATATATATATATATATATATATATATATATATATATATATATATATATATATATTTAACTTTCCCTTTTTGGTATGGTTCATAAGTATTTTTACTTGCTGAAGCAACGCAAAATTCCAGAAAACTTAAGTTGTACGAAAGTTTCGTACTGTAAACATACATAATCATGTTTAACATCTGTAAACACCTAAATGCATTGGGGAACGCCACTCAAATTAAAAGCTCTAACACAGACCGGACTCACAAGTATGGTATTAAAATCGTTTCAATCACGCGAGAAATGCAAAGAAATGTTTAAGGAACAGAAAAGCATGGAAACGCTAAAAAAGTTCCGCCGTCACTATTTTGGTCTCTAATTGGAAAGAGATAATATTACTTAATGGCGAAAAATAAAATTAAAAAAAATATATATATATATATATATTGTCCCTCGATCAAATATATTAGGGAGTGACTAAAATTCCTCATAATTAGTTTCACTTGAAATACCATTTTAATGTATAGTTTACACAGGATATGAATATAATCGTAGAGAGTAGAAAAACAAACAACACGAGTTCTATGAAGCGCCGTAAATTAGCACGCTATACAACATGGTGGTTAACAGTTAGAATCATTGTCTTCAAACATTATTGTCCTTCTTGACAATATCGTGTATTCAAAAGGTATTTGCCATTAAATGATGTGCAAAGCAACACTTTTTCGTACTTCAATCTTGTACAAGCAATCTGTTGGACAATAATCTTCTAAGTTACTGTATGTGTAATTGCAACTTAATAAGCTCAGATTAAGTTTTCGTAGTGTTACGAAGAAAACACCCAGAGCGAACTATGTACCAACTACATTTTGCTCCCAAAATTTAATTGAATACATTGTCCAACACAACGAAAATTCAGCTCGACTCAGTGACGAGTGGGTTAATTAACCCTCAGCAGATATCACCTTGTCAAGCTTAATTGGGGAAGGTTTCATACATGAAATGTAGCCAAATAAAACATGTTTTTATTAAGCTTAGTATCTGGATAACAGAACGTAAGTAAAAGCTGATAAGTTTGACGTAAGAGAAAAGGAACGTGTGTAAAAGCGAACCTTTATGTGTGACAGACAAAAAACTTGATAGTTTGCATTGCTATCAAAACGAGCGCATCTTGCAAGTTTCATCACGATTTGATGATCGTAAATTAGGCCCGTCGCATTTTTGACCAGTTTTATCCACACAAAATAGAATTGAATATGAAGAATTTAAAAAGGGAATATCGTAAACTTTTTCAACCCGAAAAGTTCCGAGTCGTTTTTGTGCATCAGGAAATGCTTAACATACATCTTATGATATTTCCAACTCTGGATGGGAACACAGATTTGAATTGATTATTCAACTTTGTGCCTTACTCGTAATGTTGCATGGCGTGAACTCCATAGCGTGAACAACATACTGAGTTAAGGTTGGTTGTATTCAGATTATCTGGCGCCGTCAGCAACACGAGGGCTATAATGCGCCGAAACATTTCGTCATTTAACAAACCAACATACATTTACAAACATCCATGCCAACACGGGACTCGGAACCTGCAACCTCAAGGTCTAGAAGCCAGCACGCTAACCACTATACCGTTTGGTCGGCACTGAGTTAAGGTATACGTATAGGTTTAAAATTTTTTTTTTTTAATTTTCAATTTAAAAATGAGACCTTCGCACCTTGAAAAGTACACTATTTGTTAAACTGTGTCCAATAAAAATTATTTTTTTAATTTCTTCAATTTTAATAATTAATTAACATTTAATCAACTAATTAGGCTAATTTCGAACGGTAATGACAAAAATTCTAATTAACCCACAGATACAATTTTGGCGTTCAATAATGCGGAATACCCTGCTCTATGTTTTGACCCTATTAACAGAATTTTACAGTGTGATATCTTGCTTTAAGTGAATCTATTAGAAAAATCCAAGTTTTTTTATACAGAATCTTATCTTTAAAATTCAATTAAAAAAATATTTATATACAAATCACTTAGTATTTAGTTTCAAAACATTCAACAATGTATGCAGATTATATAGCAAAAAACAAATTTCAAAAAATATTATTTAAACTGGAGTTATTACTGTTTGAATGAAATGCAAAATAGAAAAAACTACAATCTGATAATAACTTTTAAAAAAGTATTTTTTTATATAAAAAACTGTTATTATTATACTAATTATTATATATTTCCTTTTTAGTATGCTCCTCCATCATAGGGTTTCCTTCTTTTGTGTTGTTTTGCTTTTGTTTTTTACGGCCTTACAAATCTTCCCCGATTTTTGCTATTTGAAGCCTATACGTATACCATAAGAGGAATCTGCATTATTTCGGGCACAATATCTGCGGAGGTATTGATTTGTGACAAATGGACCAAGTAACAAATAAAAGTACATTAACAAAATTTGAAGGGAAAAAAATTGAGTGTTTTTTTAAATCCTTTATTTTAACTTCGATTTTGTGTGTTTGTGGATGGGAGAGAAATCTGTGGAGGCCTAATTAACCCCCTTGCCGTCATCCAATTAGTCTGAAACTTGGCAGATAGGTTCGATGTCGATGACAATGCATTCCATCAAATTTTGGAGCTGTTACTGTGACTAAAAGTTCAATTTTACGGAATACTAATAAACTCTTACCGTCATCCAATCGCGTTAAAATAGCATTGAATTAATCATTGTTGAAGCTCTTTCCAGTTGCCAAATTTTTGTTAATACATAAATAATAAAATTACTTAAATCAGAATATATAAATTATACTATTTGGATATGAGAGCATAAATTCACGTTTATTTTTAATTGAAAAAAGTTTGAAACTTAGTTTGCCGCACATTTTACTGATAGAAATGTTTTTGATATCGGCGCTGTGTTAATGAATATAAAATTTGACAATGCATATAAAGGGCTTTTTAAAAACTCGCCTTTATGGGTTAAATTATTTATTACATTTTAATAAGTTTTATTGGCTAGCTTATAAAAATTTCAAAAATAATTAATCATAAAATTACGCAAATAAGTTTTCCTTCCAAGTTCGTTAATGAGTTTTAATTACTATTAACAATACGTGGTATAGAAATCACTTGTTTTAAAGCGATACTTCGGTCACCCATTCATTTCTTTTCTTTGATGCAAATTTGGCAAGGTAATTACATCGTCTGTCCCGTAAATGCATGCAAAATTTAAAAATAATTTTCGATGTTTTACCTAAATTGCATTAAATGGAAAATAATTTTTTACGTACCAGAAGAATGCGTCTGTTGTAACACTATTAATAAATGGTTTTTCGCTGTTGAACGCTTTTTATTGCTTCCCCACATCCATGAATATTAAACACTGGACTTTTGAAAATTATTTTCAGTGACGTCAGGAAAAGAACGTACAAGCTACTGTTTAAAAATGTCATACTGCCGATTACAATACACTCCGAGTGTTTCGTATACGGCAGTTTTATAAATAAGTGAATAATGTAAAAAAAGATATTGTATTTTCTAAACTCGCAGAATCAAGTAAAAAATAATAATAAAAAAAAAAAAAAACTACTACTACCTGCAACTTTATGTTTAACACTAAACCTATGAGAACGCGATCAAATGACAGCTTTTGAGACTTCAATCAAAATTGTTAAATTCCAGGTTTTAATTTTTCTTCCTAAAGCTCGAAAAAATAAATATTTTTTTAGTTATTACGTGATAATTATTTTGTGTTTTATTACCTACGCTAAATTCTGTATTATTTATAATCGTCGGAAACGATTTAAGATTTTCTAAAGGTCATTACTGATGAATGAAATTCCTGTCTTCCATTCACTTCTTTTTTTTATTACTATCTTCTGATGAAGGACAGGAAAATAGAGGAAGCATTCGTGGACAGTAAATTCTGCGAAGACACCTTCGATTCGGGATCTCTTTGTTCGCCCGACAAAATTGTTTGAGATCGATTGTTTAAGGAATCCGAAGTCTTAAAGTGTGTGTTTTAAAAACTCCGTAAGTGGCACATTTATAGCTAATATGACATATTAAATGAGTTTGCAAATCGACTGACTTTTATGTTTATAGCACCGTCTCATGGTTGGAAAATTCAATACGAGGTTTTTGCTTCATACACACAATTCATAAACTACTTTATTTTAGGGGGTATTACATTCTAGTCGGATGTGTTTTTATGTAATTGACGTTGTTGTTTCTTATTCCACTTGATCTAGAACAAGCCCAAAAGACCGTACGCCCAAAAAAAGTCTCGAACCAGCGCAGGGTGTTTAAAGAGATCGCTCTTCTCCAAGTCCAAACAGGAAAGCAGATGGTCCGGTGAAGCTTGATGGGAAACACACTTGAGGCACACAGGCTTTTGTCCCTGAACATATGCAAGTGTGCGAGTATGTCCTGTGATGAGTCTGGTGATGGTGGTTTGTAATTTCCTGTCGCCCTTCAGCTCCAGGGCAGCTTGACGTGCTACAAGTATTTGCGCTGGAGTAGTTCATCGATTTTAAAAGCTGCAATTTGATGTACTGAAATAAATTGCAGATAAACGAGTGACACGCAACATTTTTTCTTCGTTTTATGCGAATACTTCGTAACGTTGGTATTAAGTTAAAAAATGGACAACATAAGCGCAGAGAAAAAATTTACAGGGTGGTTATAAGACTCCCGTAAACCATCCTGCTGCTGAAATGCAAAAGCTGATTGCAATTAAATTTGGTGCATTGAACAATGCACGAAAATGAATTTAAAAAAAAGTTCGTTAAAAAAAATTTCAATAGATGGCACTTGGCTCGAATAAAAAGTTAATTTTTTTTCAAATGCACTTCAATGGCTTGATGAACAAGAACTAGTCTATAAATGTTTAAGTTGCTTATGAATGCCGTGTTGGTCATTTCCTTTGCTGAATTTGCTCTTTTTTTTTATGCAAAAGCCACTTAGCGGATTTTTTTTTTTAAATTCCTTGGGCGCATCTTATTCAGAAGTCCACCTACCAAATTTGGTTGCAATTCACTGTGTATACTGTTCATAAAGGGTGTTTATTTGTAACTACTCTGTACTTGGTAGCTATTTAATGGCATATGTCCCCATTTTCAAGGAGAAGTGGATACAGTTAACAAAGTTGTATATACGCCTCGTGGCAATGAAAAAATTTGAATGCTGCTTAAGCATGCGACAGTCAACTACTGCGTTCGAGGGAAAATGTAATGTTCATTATATTGGCCAAATATGAACATTTTAATTTGTTTTCAAAGGAGTGTTCCTAAGCATATGGCCAAATGAATGGGTTAAAGACATTTATTATTCACGTTTTTAAACATTTATCCAATTTCTACGGACATTTAGGGGGTAGGGATGTTTAGAGAACCTTAAAAGGAATCACCACAAAGATTTTGATCAAAATCGTTAGAGCCGTTTATTGGATATTGCTGAAAAAAACAACAAAAAAAAAAACACAACAACATATTTTTGACGAAAACCTTAATGACAGGTCCAATGATCACCACTAACCTGTACACAACATCGTAGGTCAATCCTTTCGGAAGTTATGCTGACCACAGATATTTCTGGACCACTTTTTTAAAATCGTAATAAATTGAAAAACGAGTATTTTTACAAAAAGTTATCTTCTTTAGAGCACTGCCCATCAAGCGACTCCATCGTTTCTTTTACCCAAATAGGAAAAACTAATAATTAACTGACTCAACTGAAATAATTTATTACTTAAAATTAAAACTGACTAAGCTGGCCTATTTTTCAAATTATTGAAAAAGTAAGAACGGTAAATTTTCCTTGTCAAATTTAAATGCAGTGACGGGTATTAACAGAATAGAGTTTGAACGATTAATCGTTTGAAATTTGTGGGATATTCCACAGTTCTTTTATGTTTTACTCTACTGAATAATTTGAATTAAAATATTTCTTCTTTTAATTGATTTTCGTGCTTGTCTGCAAACGTTTATTTTCTTAAGTTCCAATCAAACTATTACAACATTTCTCTGGAAGAATTCCTGAAATTATAGATAAATGGCTCAAAGCGAACGTCTCAAATTTGTTGGGAAGACGTCTACATTTTGACAAATGGTCATTTCTCAGAACAGTTTTGCTTTATTTAAACCGTAAAAAAGTTCAATAAAGAAACGAAAACGCTTTCGTCTTCTATGTTCCATTTGTGCTCCGAAATAAGTAAAGTAAAATGAATAAATAAAAGAAACAAACTATCAAAAAGCTTCATCCGAGAAATGGAGTCACAAAAGCCCTTTCCCAGAATTCCATATTTCAGTGACGTTATAAATATTCGTTACGATTCGATAAAATGTCATGAAAGAATTCTTTGAGGGTAAAATCTTGACGTGACATTTTTTATTATTATTTCCTTTTGGATTCATGATTAACCGAGAAGCTTTTTTCATAGTTTGGCTCTCCTTTTACTGTTGTTATTATTATTTATTCCATTTTCGATTCTTTTCCCACCGGATCGAATTGTTCGGTGCTTCTGTTTGATGTTTCTTTGGGGTGATACCATGAGATGTTCGTAGAAGGAATCTGCTTTTATCTCTAAGTGCCCGAATAAAGTTGTTTAGGTTTCCATTGGAGCCGACATCTGGAGTTGCTTTGTCTTTCGTTTATTATTACGTCACTTGTCACTCTTTGTTTCGGATTGATGCCTACGAATAAGAAATCCGCCAGACAATGATGTGTCTTTCTTTATTTCAAGCAGCAGAACGTTCTTCTTCTGGGTTTCTTAAAACAAGAGATGAAAGTTAATTGTTGTTTTCGTCAACTTAGGCGATATCTCGAAGGGGTTGCCAGATGTCTCAAAAACGTTTTTGGAGGTTAGAGTTACGCAGAAAACGCTACATTTGCTGTATTAAATTGTAATTTGGGCATTGTAACGTCGCGTTTATCTTGGAGATTTATTTTGTTTTGAATAAAATAGATCTTGGTAACTGAACTGGATCTTTTGTTTTATATCCACCGTCAGTGCTTTAGTAAATATTTAGTGTTCATCTCCAATTTAGACCTCTTCTAGAAATTGAAATATAAATACATTTCAAATTGATTCACGTAAGTTTCAATACTTGGAAACGTTCAATGAATGCTTTGTAAGAACTCAGCACTTTCTCAGTGCAATGAGTGCAAAGTAGCTGAAGCAAATGAAACGAGATTAATCCGAAATAACTGCAGACTGCCAAGTACTGATTGCCTGTGTACAAGTACCCCAAGGAAACTAAATGCGAACGCTTGGCGGCAAACATTAGATTTCATTACTTTTTCTGGCTGACTTGGCGGGGTTTTTAACAACTTCTAGTTGTTTTTTTTGGGAAGATAATTTTCTAAAAAGACGAGTTAAAATATTTCCTCATCTTTTCAAACTGCAATGTTTTTTTACAACTAAAAAGTAGAGTAGTATTGTTCGCCGAATCCTCTTCTTCCCGATCTGCTTTATTATTTGACAATTGCGCTATTTTTTGTAAGTATTTGTTTTTCAATTACCTATATGTATACATAGGGCATTAAACTAACTAAGATTCGATTAAAAAAAAAAAAAAAAAAAGATTTTCTTTTGTACTTTGTTATGTTTTAGAACATCCTGATTTCAAAACCGTGATCTAGAGAAAAAATATCTGTCTATGTATCTGTGGTCAGAAAATTCCCTAACAAATTTATTTACGATGTTCAAATTTGGTGTGAGGGTTGGAGGTGGCCATGGGACCTACCATTAAGGTTTTCGTCGAAATTGTGCATGCTCATAAGGTAGCTGCTTAAAAAAAATCATGTTTTTCAATGTATTCATAGTATTTTTACTTTCAATTAGCCATATGTATACATAGGGTAATGAAAGTATCAGTATAAATTGGCCAGAAATGTTATGAAATCTCGTTGGTGGTTGCGTTGTTTCACAGTGGCGGCCCGTTGTCGAAAATGTTAGTGCAACCGGAAACATGCGACTTCACAACACACACACTTTCAGCAATCATTTACAATCACACGTGTTTTTTTTTTAATTATCATTTTAAAAATTGTATTTTTTTTTTTGCACTTAAAATTACATAATTAGTAATGATGTTTAAATAAAAAAAAATCAGTTTTATTCATTGACTAATTAACATTTTACTCGTTATAATTAGCATGTTTTTGAACAGTGATTACTCGAGTTTTATGGGGAGAAATTATGATTGGAAATTGTTCGTAGTATTCTTAATGTTATAAACTTCCGTCTAGTTTCTAGAATATATAGTTTTTGTTATAGAATTGAAAGTAGAAAAAAGTTTAAAAATCTAGCAAAACTAATTTTCTTTTCTAATCAATTTGACTTAAGGTTCACAACATCTAATAGTCAATGCAGATTTGAATTCTCAAATCATTTTTCAAAAAGATATCAAACTTCAGTTAACACTCTTTAAATGAAGTTTCACGTGCCAAATACACGAATTTTTAAATAACTCAGATTTATTTTCAGAACAAAATGGTACTTCAAACTAATAAAATAACTCTCTAGCCTTCAGATGATACCATTATCTTGCAAAAATTCAATCTAGAGATTAGTTTAAAGCAGAAATTGTCAACGGTAGCCGAAGGCGGAAAATCGCAGATCAGGCTGCGTAGCTACACATTACGAGGATGGAAGGCTATATTGGATTCCATTGGTTACCATTTCAACTTCGCAGCCGAAACACGTTTCAGGAACACATGGCTGACGTTATTGTCGGCTTCATTTTTGAAAATTGTGAAATATATAATATTTTATTAAAATATATAATATTTTATTAAAATATGTCATATTTTATTAAAATATATAATATTTTATTAAAATATATCATATTTTATTAAAATGTATCATATTTTATTACAATATATCATATTTTATTACAATATATAATATTTTATTAAAATATGTAATATTTTATTAAAATATATAATAATTTAAAATTTTCTAAAATGAAGATCCAATTTCTAAGGTAAGTGTAAAAAAATCCAATAAGCAGCAAACTTCTTGCCTCAATACTCAATTCATTTTTGTATTGAACCTATAAATTTAGATGCAGCTTGGTTGCACTGGCTGCAGTGCACGAGCCACCATTAGCATTTCATTTTTTTTGGGGGGGGGGGAGGGGAGGGAGGAGGGAGGTGGGGGTACTTGTACACAATGAACTAAATTGGGATTATTTGGAGAGGTCACCATAGGCAATCAATATTTGAAAAGCTAGAGTTATTTCGGAATAATCTCCTTTCATATACTTGAGCTATTTTGTACCCCTGACTCTTAGTATTGAGAGCGACAATACACATATCGTTACGCAATTGTGTATTATGGTTTTGAATCAAAATAAGGATAGTTTCCTTCAAGTAGAAATCCCCTTGATCGCTTCAAGGAAAAGTGTTATTTCATAAATAAATATATGTAGATACTAATTTTAACTTGAGCACAGAAACACACAAATACATTATAAAAATAAGTAAAAATAAAAAGTAAGGATGGCATACCAAAAGAAATATCACTATGAATGCATTTAAATGTGACATGGATTCATGTAGTGTATGCCATTTTCATTTTTATATTTTCGTTAATTTGAAAAATAGGACAATTTGGCAATAATTATTATTATTTTTCCCCCCTTTCGGCATAGTGAAATGGAGGAGGAATAGTTGATGTTAAATGTTTGTTTTTCAACTTATTATGCTTTTAAAGAAGTTTTATGGTTCTGGGTGTGGGAGTATTTAGAACACCTTAATAATCGAAAGAAATTTTGATCAAACTTGTTAGAACCATTTTTTGCCAATTGCTGAAAAACATAAACTTCTCATTAGTCTAATGCACATGTGCTACTCTGACTTTAAAACGACAGGTCAGATTGCCACCACTAATCCGTATGCAAAAGTTGAGCATCGTAGTTCAATCCGAATAAAGCTGACCCTAATTCGTTAGGATAGATAAAAACACGTATACACAAAAAAAATGTATATATGTCAGGGATGTCAATTCCCCCCCCCCCCCCACAATTTAAAAAATTACCCCCCCCCCCCAATTTAGAAAATAATACAGTAATAAAAAAAAATACCGATTATGCAACGAGAAAAAAGCTGTTTCAATAAGTTGGCCTTACTTGATTATCTCGTTGCTTGTACTCTTTTTAATGTATTGTTGCGAATTTTTGTATATTTGTTAATATTTCGTAGTGTTAATTTTGTAAATAGGAAAATTTATGTACATTTCGTATAAGGCAGCGCAATAGTTCGTCTTTAGTTTGCTTCCCCGCAATGTGTGTCTTAATCCTTGATAACGAGTTTTACAGAGATCACGCTGGGAAGCGAGTTTTACAAGGAGCAGGGCATTTAACATTATGGTAATGGCAATCTCGCCAAATTGGCGACGGTTTTGGTCCCCATGTACATGTATAGGACTTTTCGACTACGATCTGGAAAGTTCTCCAAATATCTACCTCTAGAAATTTCAAGAATGTTCGCCTCCCCTATATAAACCCGGCCATGAGTCAGTTAGTAAAGTTGACTGAGTTGACTGGAATTACTGAGTCTCAGTGAGCATTCAGAGTGGTTCTAAAGCGAACTGTATTGCATTGTCTTTTGCAGCAATTTTAGCAGTTGTGTTGTCAAGTTTTTTAACTGCTGTTTGTGCTCTATTGTTGTGAAAAGAGCTGTATTGAGTCTACTAGAACGAGAAGTTCTGGAGCTGTAAGAGAATCTGTGAAGAGTTATTTTGGAATAAATTTCTGCAAGGTTTTGATCTGCTTTGGCTTCAAATCTTTCGAACCCGTCCATGCAACAGTATTATCTCATTTGACTTTGTTTTTGACGGTCTTTTCTCAAGAAATCTATCATGCTATCCAGAACTGAAAAGACGGTACTGTTTCTTAAGTTTCTCGCCATTTTGGAGTTAATATAAAGGAAACATGACACCACTCAAAATCATCGATGCGTTATCAATTACAAGATCTTTATTTAAGGCATTCCAAAAGGCGAGTGATAAGAAACCTGCGCAGCGAACGGCGAACAATCTCCCCCTCTCGCCAAGCTTCTCGCCAATATTCGCCACACACCCCACCGGTGAACAGAATGTTCACCCAATTAAACATATAATGCAAATCAAAGCAATGAAATAAACAATCAAATGATAATAAACAATTAAGATACATACTTAAAGATCTCGCAACAAATAAATTTTAAAATTAATTAATAATGTACTCTTCATTAACATAAATGTGAAAAATAAGAACAAATTAGTTCAAGAACATCATGTAATTTCTAAAGGATAAAGCAATTGGATTGGTTTTCGGAAGAGACCTTTAGAAGTTTTAACTAAACAAGATCTAACATTATTGTCTCTTCCAATATATATCTCTTTGATTACCCCAAGTTCCCACAATAATTTTGACTTAACATTCCCTTCAACAATCACCACATCATTTAATTGCAAGTTTTTACGAAGAGATGGGGATTTAAAGTTATTAACAGTCTTTAATTGGAGTAAATACTGTTCTTTCCAGCGTCTCCAAATTTGTTTCAAAAGGAGTGTCTGGTAAGTCTTTCTCCTTTGGTATGATTGCTTAGCCGCTGTAGAGTCAATCAGTTCGATGAAATGTACAGGGTATTTGGAATCACCATAACCTAATTCGAGGAAGTGAGCCGGCGTGAGAGGTTCTGGCTCTCCTGGGTCATTCTCTACATAGGTTAGAGGTCGATTGTTGACGATGACTTCAACCTCTGAGAGAATCGTTGAAAGTTCTTCAAATGTCACAAGTGCCTTGCCAAGTATTTTACGCAGTGGTTCCTTTACAGTCTTAACAAGGCGTTCGTAGAAGCCACCCCACCAAGGGGCACGTTCAACTATGAATTTCCAGCGGATACCTTTGTCTGCGACAAAATTTTGTAACTTGCTGTCTTTCAAGATGTTAGTGAAATACGTCAACTCTCTTTGAGCCGCTTTAAATGTACGAGCATTGTCGGAGTAAATCACTTGGCAATTACTTCTTCGTGCAAGGAACCTTCGAAAAGCAAGTAAAAAACACTTTGTGGACATGTCCGATACTAGTTCCAAATGAACGGCTCGTGTTACAGCACACGTAAACAAAGCGACGTAAGATTTTTGAGTATCTTTACTGTTCTTTACAAGGATTGCACCTGTAAAATCAACACCTACGATTTGAAAAGGAGGAGATCGGGAAATTCTATCTCGTGGCAACTGACCACTCAGTTGATCAGCTGGTTTGGCATTATATTTTTTGCAAATGAGACATTTGCGAATGACCGTTTTAACTAATTGACGGATTTTAGGTACCCAATAATGTTTTCGAAGTTGAGTCAAAGTTGCGGATACACCACAATGACCTATTTCTTCATGTACTCTAGTCACAAGTAACTCGGTAAATTTACAGCGTCGAGGAAGAATTACAGGATGCTTTTCACCAAAGCATAAATCTGCTTCGAGCAACCGTCCAGTAATTCGTAACAAAGAATCTTGATCCAAATAAGGCACTAAACTCTTTATTTCCGAGTTATTCTGAAGTTGCTTGTTACTTCTTAAAGCTGATATTTCAGCAGAATAAAATTCGGTTTGAACGTATTTGATCCAAAAATATTCAGCATTTTGTATCTCATATGCAGTAAGATACAAGCTCAATGATTTATTTAAGTTTTTAACATTGTTCACGAATCGAAAAATCCATGCGGTTACTCTCAAAAGTTTTTTAAGACTGCTGAATCGTTCTATGTCGACAAGAGATTCCTTCGGTTGGGTAACTGCCACATGCACACTGGAACGAAGTTCCAATTCTTCAGAACAAAGTTCCGAATCTAAAATTGGACGATGAAGATTTGGCCAATGGTCAGGTGGTAGTCTAAGCCAAGGTGGACCGTTCCACCACAGTTCATTTTGCACTAAATTGAGAGCAGATGTACCACGCGAAATGAGATCAGCAGGATTGTCCTTTCCTGGACAGTGTCCCCACCGGATCGGGTCGGAGAGCATTTGGATTTCTTCAACACGATTTTTTACGTAAGGTTTGAATGTTGAAGAATCGCCGCGAATCCAGTAGTACGAAATAAGAGAATCTGTCCAGTAGTAAATGTTGGCGTCGAATCTGAGGCAAGTTGATACCTGTTTAGCCAACCTAGCTGACAATAAAGCTGCTGTCAATTCAAGTCGGGGCACTGTCATTGACTTCAAAGGTGCTACACGACCCTTCGAGCAAATAAAACTCGTCTCAATTTCATTGTTACGAGTAACAAAACGCAAGTACAATACTGTACCGTAGGCTGTCTTACTCGCGTCGGAGAAACAGTGTATCTCAAACATTGATACATCTTGTTCTAATTTACCTAAATAGTACCGAGGTATCTTTATCTCAGTCAAGTCCTCAGCTTCGCTACTCCACTGCTGCCACTGGTGGCGTAGCTTTGGAGGAAGTTCCGAGTCCCAGTCCACTCCCAGAGTCCAAAGATCTTGAAGTACACGTTTCAGTTTGATGACAAATGGGCCGATAATCCCTATAGGGTCGAAGATACGCCCAACTACACTTAGAATAAATCTCTTTGATTCGATTTTACGAGACATAAACTTCAATAAGTCTTTCGGATCAAAATAAATCAAATCTCTTTCTGGATCCCAAGAAAGTCCTAAAACCTTAATCGGTAGACTAAGATCAACAGCAACAGTTTCAGAGAATTCTGGCTCAACCCTTTCTTGTTGCCATAACAAATAAAGTTGCTTCGCGTTAGTTCGCCACTTGCGGTGTAACATGCCAGCATCACTGAATATTTGCAAGCACTCCATGGAGGTACGTAGAGCGTCCTGAACATCATTTCGGCCGGATATGACGTCATCAACATACACAGAGCTGTTTAGCAAATTAAATGTATGAGGATACTGTTCCTTGTATTTTTTGAAATGATGTTTTAAAGTTGCTGCAAGCAGGTATGGACTAGGCCTAAGTCCAAAAAGAACTCTCGTGAAATTTAGGACGTAGGGATCATTGTTTAGATTATCAGTCCAGAAGAAACGCGTGAAATCTCGATCAGCAAGGTCCAATTCAATTTGAAGGAAAGCCGATTTCACATCAGCTGTAAAGGCCACATAATTTTCTCGAAATCTCAGAAGCAGTTCTAGGATATTGGGATGCAAATTTGGTCTCGTATATAGACTTTCATTTAAAGAAATGTTTTTATCTTCGTGAGCTGAACCATCGAAAACGACTCGAAGCCGACTTGTGGTTTTGTCGCTACGTATCACTGCATGATGGGGTAGGTAAAATCCCTGACTATTCGACAAAGATTCACAAGAAGTACGCTCAACGATACCTTCCCTAACATAATCATCAATTACATCCTTATACTCACAAAACAACTCGTGATCACATTTGAATCTACGAACCAACCCCTCAAAGCGTTTACGCGCAACAAACTCATTATTTTGTAAAGCCTCTTTCATACCTGGTCTCCATGGCAAACTTACGCGATATCGACCATCTACGAAACTAATTGAGTTATCAAACTCACTTAGTACCTCTTCATCTCCCTTACTCCAAGACACCGAATCCTTATCATGTATCCCTAAACTTTCAATCTCCCAAAACCTTCTTAACTCAGCCGAAACAGATTCATCTTCACTGTGAATCAAATGCACCGAAGTACATTCGCTCTGCTCATCGCATCTACCCTGAAGAGACCATCCCAGACTGGTGTCGACAGCAACCAATGATGAATCAAGTCTTTTTATTTGATTTGTTAAAGACCAATAAAAATCTGAACCAATTAACAACGAAATTTCACAACTCCCAGTTGATTCACTACAACTAAACGTCAATCTAACACCTCTCGATTCCATTTCCTTCCAAACTTCTGGGTTCGGAAGACTAAGTGTCGCCTTAGAAATTTCCTCAATTTCCAATGCCTCAATCACAGTCTCCTGCCCATTCAATACATTCCTTAGTCTAACTTCTACCTTGCAACAAGTTTGATTTTTAGGAGTTTTTGATCCGAAAGAGTAAATATTTAGCTTTTCCAAACCTATTTTTTTTAATCCCAATCTACGGGATACATCTTTCTTAACAAAAGTCTTTTCCGATCCATTGTCAAAAAGACAAAATATTTTATCCGATGAAGTGCTACCGATAATTTCTACCTTAACACATTGCAACAAAACGCCACTGCAATTATTCATAACAGAATTTGAAGTCGTCGATTTAACGTCAACAGAGTTTTCTTTCAAGTCTAAATGCGAATTTTGTTTTTTAGAATTTTCTAACTTGAAGCAAATAGCGCGAGCATGGCGACCCTGACAGTAAGTACAAACAATCCCTTTGCAACCCTTTACACGGCAATTAGTGTTGCAACATAAAAAACATCTACGTTCCTTAATAAGCTTATCCCTCTTTTGTTGAGCGCATAAATTCTCACACAAATCAGATGAATGAGTATTATTTTCGGAACAAAATATACAACTAAAATGCGCAGCTGCCAGGAGTTCGGTTGCAGATCCGCTCACAATTGATTTGTTATGATTTGAAGAAAATCGCGAATTACTCTTTTGTTGCGTCTGGGTTAAGAATCTAGGTGCCCTCTCGGAGAATTTATTCGAATGTGAGCCTTTGATTTGTGACTCATGTGATTTTACTAAAGCGTCCGTGCGCTCAAGACTTTGAACTTCATCGCGTAGATATGATGTTAAATCAGTGATTTGGGACTGCTTATCTTTATAAATTCGATTGAATTCTAACGCCAAATTAGGGGGAATAGCTTTCATAATTATCGGAAACAAAAGACAACTATAAGAATTAGGAGATATTCCTAGCGTTTCGAGTCCCCTAATATTTAATTCCAATTGATCATACAGATTTCTTAACGCGATAACATCAAATGATTTGCGAACTGGGGTCAAATTTAACAAACTATTCATATGATAGTCAACTATAAGCTCCTTACGTCCGAATCTATCTTCTAGAATTTTAATGGCTGCAGCATAATTTTCCGAAGTCAGCGTTAAACCTCGTATTGCCAATTCAGCATCAGATGTGACAACCGATTTTAAATAGCAAAATTTGTCCACATCACTCAAACTTGAATTTTCATGCACTGCTGATTTAAATCTAGCCCAAAAACTAGGGAAACTACTTATATCTTTGCCTGAAAAAGACTCTAACGTAAGTTTTGGCAAGCGTGATTGATTTGTTAAAGCAGAAGGAAATGAGCTATTTTCAGGAAGTGTTACGTTTTGCTGTTGTGTTTCCCGCGAATTTTGAATACTAACTGAACTTGGAATCGAAACCGATTCTATATAACGCTCAGCGCGGGTTTTCCAAATTATAAATTTATCTCTATATTCTTCACGAGTTAATATTTCATCTTCCAGATTATCGATATCTATTAAACCCTCGACTTCCTTATCGAGTTTACTTAATTCCTCAAATTTAGAAATTAACTGTACATATATTTCATGCACTACTGTTTTGTCGGCAGAATTATTTATTTCGGATTCCAATTTATTAGTTTGCCTTGTCACAATAGACCTTATGACAGAACGAGTCTTTTTTGTTCTTTCTAATAAAGCCAGATTTGATGCATCCATTTTAAACCGAAACACTTTACAAGCAAACAAATATTAAAATGACAATACCATACTAATCCAAAATGCAGCAATCTAGTACAAATTTCAGCTCCACAAACAGAAAACCAATATCAGAATCCACACGAACTTATTAATTACTTTCCTTTAATCAACAAACTAACAAGTTCTATTTTCGAAACACCGACACACGAATCAACCCAATCCAAAAACAACGAAATAAACCAAACAAAAACCAAATTCAACTGTCAATCATTTCACTGTATAAATACAACAAACCGAACCGAAACAAAAACGAATTACTCACCCCAACATGCAGCGAAAACATGCGCCAATAATCCAAAGTGGTTAGTATCACTCACAACACAATAATTCCCAACAACACAACATTTCCCAGCCTATGCACCATTTTCTATAAAGGAAACATGACACCACTCAAAATCATCGATGCGTTATCAATTACAAGATCTTTATTTAAGGCATTCCAAAAGGCGAGTGATAAGAAACCTGCGCAGCGAACGGCGAACAATCTCCCCCTCTCGCCAAGCTTCTCGCCAATATTCGCCACAGTTAAAAACGGTAGATAAAACCAATCCATGTCAATATAATAGTGTACTTGAAAGTCGCTGGATGTTCCACACTCCTATTTTAATTTAAAGCCGCATTCATAAACAAGGCTAAAAGAAAATCATAAATTTGTCCAAAAAAAAACCCATCTTGTGTAATCCCTATCTTAAGTATTTTACTTAAGGTATACATATACAATTGAGATGATTTTCTTTAATTTTTAAGAAATTTCAAACTTTTTGGCAGTATATCAGAATTAAAAATGATGCATTTAATATTATATAAACTTTTTTTTCCGACAATTTTTTAATTAGCTAATTGCAATTAAAGTGACTAATTAGAACATTATTAGAACATACATATATAAACTTGAAATTTACTTAGAGATATGATTTTCATTGCAAATAAAAGATATTATATTGGCGCATGTTCCTATGGAGAATTTTGAATTTGGCAGCAATATTTATTCTATTATAAATTTTTAAATAAAAAGTTGAAAAAAATACATAGTTTAAAAAAAAAATTAAGATTAAAATATTCATAAAAAAATTTGTTTATAACAATATATGTTAGATTCTCCGTAGGAAACACATTCACATCTTGTGTCTTCAGAATAAAATTAGAATTTTGTAAATCGGACAATTTATTATAAAGTTATGACCGTTGGCGTAAAGTCGTATAACACCAAAATGTCTTTCTTCAGAAAACGCGTTTAAAGTTTACTACACTAATGAACGTGATACAAAACAGGTTTACAAAACCCACTGTAATTTTAAAAGTAAATCGAGTCTCAGAAAGAAAATGGTATTATTTTAAAGGTAATGAATTCGAGAATATTTTAAAACCAAAAAACAAAAACGCAGACTTGAGTCAAATTTTGCAATTCCTAATGTATATGTATACCTTAAACACCATATTCGGATGCATAGAGTAGAGAGCGGGAGATGGTATGTGTGTGTGTGGGGGGCGGTATTTCGACATCTCAATGATAGAACTCATCTTTTCCATGACAATGGATTAAATGGAGCTGACTTGACGCCAGTCTACGCATCTTCCTCCTCTTAAGACCCCCTCCTCCCCAATTTTTCATGTTCTGGAGGAAAGAAAAATTTCCACCGAAACTAAATAATTTCATTTCGTTTTTCGTGCCGCGCAAAGTTCGTCTAAGTAAAAACTTGTGCGTTTTAAGTTTGTTTGAATTTCAGCTTCAAATATTTAATAAAAAAAAAGAAAGAAATTGCTTGATAAATTTTAAGGATCTAGTATGTCTTTGGCTTTAATTTTGTTAGAAGGAAATATTCTCGGATTTAAATGGATTTTTATGAGTTGATCAAGAATTATTTTATCATTATGATGAAATAAAAATAACTAGTTTTTTCGTAAGGAATTCTCGGAAGTCATTTTGTAACAAAAGTTTCAAAAATGGCTGGATGTGACTTTGAAAAGGGATATAAACTAGTGTAATTGAAAAAAGCCTGAAGTATGAAATTTCTTAATTTTCATATATTCTAAATATATTTCCTTTTTAGAAATATATTCTTACCTCTTGATTGCTAACATTTCTTTCAAATGTGCTGTGTGTTTAACTGTAAGTACTTGACCTTTTTTGAGAAATTTTTGAAAATTACATTCTTCAATTTAATTTTTATAAATAAAGTTTTGGTTTCTCGTGATATCTGTTTCCTTTAGGACAGCGTCAGCTTTTTCTCCGGCCCGCCGGCATTACAGAAAAGCAAAATTCAAATTTGGCGAAAATAATTTTAATGTATATACAATAGTATGGGTTTACTACCGAAAACCGCGTTTTCCATTAAGTGTCCCACGTCACTAAGTCTGATTTTTTAATTTTTTTTCTGTGACTGGCCAACGAGAAAAAACAAAAAAAAAACGCAATAGTTTGAATTATTACCAATGACGCATTCCTTGGCCTTTCTTAGTTTTGTACTTATGATACCATGCCCCTCGATTCGTGAATGGCACAATTCTGCTTTTCTGAATGTGATGGGCAGGAGTTGGGTGTTTTAATGCATACTGGCCTCTTTTGTTTTGACGTGAAAAGAAGTATCGCGATCTCTATGACTCCAGTCAGTGCAATAATGACGTCGAAGACTAGTTTTAAACCTCAAAGTAGACAGTGAAAAGCGGACCAGCCGTCATCGTCTCGCAATTAACATCGACAAAAAATGGAAGATTTAGGAGGTATGATTTAAATATCTTTATTGATTATGATGATATCTTTATTGATGTTTATGTCAAGTCACATTGTAATATTGGCAATATTGTCACAAAAGATTAACTTCTTTTATGGTTGGTTGTATTCAGATTATATGGGGCCGTCAGCAACACGAGGGCTACAATGCGCCGAAACATTCGTCATTAGACAAGCCAACATACATTCACAAACACCCATGCCTAACACGGGACTCGAACCCGCACCCTCGCGGTCTAGAAGCTAGCACGCTAACCAACCACTATACCGTTTCTTCTTTTATGACTTTGATTTTCGATGTAAAGAAAAGTATTTTTTTAATTATTTGAAACAAGAATCAAATATCAATTGTTATTTTATTAATATAAAAAAGTTAAATTATTGTTTCAGTTTTCAAAATTGTTTTCTATTGTTGAATCTTTAGTAATTATCACATTTCTAACATTGAACATATGTAGTAAAGCAATATATTTATTGGCGTATTCGGTATAAATATGTGCCCCGCGGAAAGTTCCAACATAAGTCATGCGGCCAGTCTCTAAAAGTTAGTGGCGAACGCTGCTTTAGGGCCTTATTTATTATACATATACGCAGTGCCACACCGCTTCAGTAGCTCAGACTAGCCACTCGAAGCGAAACATGCAACCCTATTGTTACGTATTAATACTTTAAACGATGAATATTTCACAGAGAATAGACAGCCACAACCTTTTTTTATTAACAATTTTTATAGAACACAGAAGTTTTCCGTTTTTTAACTCTGTTGCCAAATACATTCACACAGTAAAACAGCAAACGATTATATTATTCGCAAACAATTATATTATGTGCGGTGACGTCATCGCCGTCTGATCTTAGAGCGCAACACCTATGGAGCTTATCATACTGAACCACAGCAGTGGCACAAGCGGTGGCGCACGTCCGTCACTCGAGTGGCTCTGTATGACAAGGTCCTTAGAATTTCGACCTGCAACTCATTTCCCGTAATAAGGATAAAGTAACGTAAGAAACCTTCAAAATGTTTCCTCCAAATAGCCATTTATGAATCCAACCTACTTACAGACTCACTTTCACAAGAATTCAAACTGGCCTCTCTATTTGTTGGAACATCGCACAACTTTCAATTACACTTAATGCTGCACTATCACTGTATCTATATTTTTCATGGATTGGTGTAATACACCGTTTTCATATTTTCATTAATCTAAAAAAAAGAGGCCTAGTTTGGCGATGTTTTTGGTAATAATTATTACACTATACCCCCCCCCCCCCTTTTCATCTAAATGGAGAATTTGATGATATGCTTTTCGATAAGTATTACATTGTCCATGCTTGATGCTTTTCGATAAGTATTACATTGTCATTGCTTGATGCTTTTCGATAACTTTGTCCTTTCTTGTAAGAGAAATACAGAAGAAACAGATATTTATGGGCGATGATATCAAAAGAAGTTACATTTTTTAAATAAACTTTGAACTTAAATAAAATAATATCGCCTAGTTTGCTAAATCATATCATTAAAAACTGATCAAAACTTGATAACAATATTTAGTTCCTTAGAAAGAAAATGTATATTTGAAAAAAGTTTTTCTAACATCCTCACATAAGTTAGAAACTAAAAAGTAGCAAACTCTGTAGGGTAACGAACGTGTAAAAAGCGAATAATTATTTACTAAAGTTATTGATACAAGGAGGAAAATTAATGTTCTGAATGACGATTTGTTAAATTTCAAAACCTAGGGCAGAACTCCCACTCAAGCGAAGTTAATTAAATTTATTACGAGACCTTTTCTTTTGTATTCTTCGTTTCTTCAATCCTATGCTAACACCATGAGTAAGTCATAAAAAAAAAAGTTGACTCATCTCGCCACGGGAGGGCGCCTCCCATCATGATCTCTCGCTAGAGGGCGCCAAGTTTAGTGTTGTAAAACGCGCCTTTTTTACACTTTAGAACACGAGTTTCTTTTTTCATTCTTCACCTTTTTTTGTAATGTTCTCAGCGTGAGACATTTAAGTAGAGATCGTGAGGTGGTTAGGTAATGGCGTGAAGTTATTTTCTTTCGCTATGGTCTTTTATGGTTGTTTTGAGAATTATTCTTTGCAACTCACCCGAAGATATCTCGAAAGAGGGCAATGGCTTCTTTGAGGGCTTTCAGGGTAAACTAGGGGTATGATATTAAACAGAGTTAAATAGGGATATTTTATCTGCCCAGGTCGTTCAAAATGTCGAGAGGTGCTGGGACGGGATCACTGGGTTCGGACTGTGGAAGACCGCGATTCGGTTACCTCGTTAGCCAGGATCCGTTGTGCCTGGAAATGTATTAACCCTTTTCATTCGCATGTCCCCGTATGGGGGACATCACTCGTTTTACCATCGCGCTCGTATGTCCCCGTACAGGGGACATCGCATCTTTCTCTTGCGGCAGTAAATTTCAACAAACCCAACCATCGACAAACTCTCCTTATTGCTCCTCTCAAGTGGAGCAGAAAAGTGCTCGGACCGTCGTGAACCAACACTTCTCGCGTTCTCTTTTGACACAAAACCCCGCTCAAATGTTTTTTTTATACATCATGGTAATTTTACCATATTTTGATTTGATTTCTTGTGCCATTTCAAGAGAAAAGTTCAAGAAAACATGTATTTTTTAAAAAGTTGTGCTGGAAAAAGTTAATTCTCCGTAATCACTAATAAACTTTAATGTCCCCTGAGAGGGCACATCCGAGTGATATGCTAGATTACGATGTCCCTTGAGAGGGGACAGCGGAGTGCAAAGGGTTAATGCGTTGTAGTGTAATATACTTAAGTATTCTTAGTAGTTTCAATAAATTATTTTGACAAGTTGAAAAATAAAATATTATGTGGCCACATTCCCCTCCTAGGTCAAGGGGTGTATTCAGGGGCTGTATTTATAAATTTTTGATTTAAGGATGGTAAACCTTCTAGTTAAATTGGAACACATTTCCATCAAAAGAATTCTTCTTGATCAAACATAAAAAAAAAAAAAAATCCGAGTTATTTGCTAACTTTCTAAAGCATAATTACGAGTGCAAAGGGTTAAAAGAGTTACCGGAGGATCTGTCGTGTCTCCGAATGTTATGGATGTGGAAAATGTAGTGCCAGAGTAGATGTTGACCTTGACGTCTGACCGAGTTCATAATAGCAGCTCACCTTCGGATTGTTGTAGTATTTGTGGATCTACGGTGTTCATGTAGCCCCTACGACAAAAAATCCAATCAGGGTCGGATTTAAGAGTATGCTGCCTATAGGCTAAAATTTCATTTGCCACCCCTTCTATAGTTCATATTTGCTTAGGACATTTGTTTTATGCAACACAAGGATATAGTTCACGGGTGTTTTCATCAATTTTAAACATAAAGTTCATTTTGTTTAGCTAAAACTACACTTTTAATGGTTTACATAATAAATTATGTAATCAAATTAGTTATCTACTTGTTTTAAGATTTGTTAAAAAATGAAATGGGTTTCGAACTTAATTAATTTGTTCTTGGAGATCAGTGATCGCTATTTTAAACATATTCTTATATTTTTTTGCTAATGACTCTCTTTTGCGAAATTGAAGAACTGTGTTCAATTTGAATTAAGTTGTCCTAAACGGTGAAAAGAAATTACACAAAATGTAGTTAATTATTGATTTATTTGTTAAAAAAATATACAAACTTCTCTAAAACAATCCACTCCACGTACATGTTCAAATTTACATATCTTTCTTACGAGATTTCTTAACGGCAAACTCGTTAATACTGTCCTCATATGAAAGTGTTTTTGTTGTATTTGCCTCAATACAAAGCAATGAAAGTGAGTTCTCATAGTAGCTAGTATGGAATATCCTAATTGTTAAAAACTGTACGTTATGTATTGGAATATTCTAAACTATAAGGCAAACAACAGGAACACGCCTCGCTCAACACAATCATCAATGATCCCGTTGTGCACACCGATAGACATGAATGACACAACACTACTGACAGCGGAGCGACTGGACCTTCCACCAACAGTGTTGCCAGATAGGCTGCAGTATTGTCAGATCGAATCGCTAAGCTTGTGTCAATGTTGTCCAACCAAATTAGATTGCACTACAAGAAAGTTATAATACAAGATTACGTGCTGTGAATTCGTATTATGTTATTGTTTTAGAAAGTAAGCTATGTAGAAGGACTAAAACATATTTTTAAGTAACATGTATTCTTAAATTCGGAAAATTTTATTAACGTCTGAAATACTTCATTTTAACTTTTGAATAAATTGCCAAACTGCAGCCCCCTGAAAATTTGCCGCTCTAGGTTGCAGTTGACTTAGCCTATCTAGAAATACGGCCTTGAATCCAATACGATGAGAACGCCCAAGTAACAATATTTACTGCATATACGAGAAAAACTTGGAAATTCTCATTTGTTGGACATTATACGAAATCATACCTATCAATTTCACTGCGGTTTTTGTAGTTCTTGGGTTGAGGTTTGTAGTTTTTCACAAATAACTGTTAAATGTACTGGGGAATGCAACTGAATAATTTATCAATGAAACAGCAGTTGTATTTTGGAATGTTCAATAGTTACAAAACTTTATAACGCATCTTAAATGATAAATTTTGAAAGAACTCCTTTTTTTATATATATTAGTCTTTTATTGGTTCACTTATATATATCTATAATAATAAAACAAGCTGTGTGTCTGTCTGTCTGTCTGTGGCTCTGTGGATCTATAGAAACCTACTTAAAATTGGAGTAGAGCTCTGAAATTTTCAGCATAAGTAGTTTTGGCCTTCTAATTTTATGCATCATAAACAGAATGTTAAAATTTTAATTATTTTTTTAAATTTTTTTTTTTTTAATTAATTAATAAATATGTTACAAAACGATATCTTATAGGGCTAAGGATCTGAAATTTTCAACATAAGTAGTTTTGGCCTTTTAATTGGACTTTTAAAAAACAGAATTTTAAATTTTTATTTTGTTCTTTTTTAATTATTTTTTTTAATTAATTTATATATTACAAAACGATTTCAAACAGGGCTACAGCTTTGAAATTTTCAACATAAATAGTTGAGGCCTTCTAATTGGATTTTTAAAAAACACAATTTTTTTTTTAATTAACTACCAAATATTTTACAAAATGATTTGTAATTGGGCTACATTTCTGAAATTTTCAACACAAGTAGTTTCGGCATTCTAATTGTACTATTGACAAAAAGAATGTTAAAATTTTAATTTGTTTTTTAATTAATTTTTTCTCAAAAAGCGACTTCGAATAGGCCTAGATCTCTGAAAGTTTCAACATAAGTAGTTTTAGCCTCTAATTTTGCTTTTCACAAACACGTGTTAAAATAATCTTAAAGGGGTGTTGTATTATTGTATTAACGGGGAATTTTTTCTTGACAAGGAAGAGGCTTCCAATATTAAGTCTTTACGTAGCAATTAGATTTTAGTGAGTGAAGCGAGCTTATGCTTAAGCAGCAATAAACCTTTCAGCGAGCGAAGCGATCCTATGCTTGCATAACAGTGAACCTTTTAACGAGTGAAATAATCATGTGTTTATGTGTCCATGAACTTTTCAGCGAACGAAGCGAGCTCGATTTTGCGTAGCGATGAACCTTCCTGTGAGCGAAGAGCCAAAAACTGGGTTTTATACACGAATGACAGATTTCCGCAATGCGAGGCCTCACAGCTAGCTAAAATATTGCACATGTTAAAATTTCGAAGCACGGGTATTTACCTAGTTTTTTACATAAAAGAAGGTTGTGTTAAAAGATTTTGAACTTTCAATGGTAATCTTTATAATTTCGGTTAGTTTACAGGCGATGGTTACTTTCAATCCTAGAAAAGTGCAATGGTGGCAGTAAGGGAGGAAGGGAGGGGAGGGGGGGAGGAAGGGTCCCTTTACTTTATACAATTTTACTATTCTTTTTAGGTGATATCTTCAGAAATTTGTTGCTTTTTCTATAATACTTTTTCATTTCCAATCGCCACTACAGTGAAAACAGATTACTTTTCTGGTGACGTCAGACACAAAGCCATTTGTAAATGATTCAAACACCTGTCTAAATTATTCACGGACTGTTTTACTAGAAGCATTTCGTGCCGATTTCTGTCCTCTTTTGTACAAATTTCTTAGAATACTTAATCCTAAATTTGAATAATTGTATCGCTTGATTATTGTTCTATGTAAACACATTGCTATTTGTCTCTGATTAATGCTATAAATTATTGAAACACCACTTTGACATCAGTGGTAGATAGTATGGAAATGGTTAAGAAAATTCGTATCGTTAAAAAATTAATGTACTTGCATAATTCTGTAAGCTCAAAAATTGTTCTTTTTTTTTCCTTTTAACATCGTGACTGTTATGAATGGTGACTAGAACAATAGTCGATGAATGGTGACTATGACAATAGTCGTTGAAAACAATATCCAACAATGGATATAAAATCATTATTCTTCGTTTTAGTTTTATCTTCTGTTTCCCAAAAATGTTTTTATTTCCAATAAATTTACTTATTTAATTTTTTTCTTTTAATTTTAGTTTCTATATTAACGTAGATATAAGTTTATGTAAAAGTTTCACCTTATATCTGTAGTGTACAAATAAAACATTCTTGATTATCCTTCGCAAAAGAGTCAAGTTCACCATTTTTGTAAATTTTCTTTTTAATTAAATATTTCTGACTAGCTGAATACCCTTGCTTCGCTACGAAATTTTACTATGAGCTAGTTTTTAGCTAGATGCATGGCCCCGCTTTGCGGAGATCCGTCATTGGTGTATATGTCACAACTTTTGGCACTTCGCTCATAGGAAGGTTCATTGCTACGTAAGACCAAGCTCGCTACGCTCGCTGAAAAGTTCATAATAAGCTCAAGCTTACTTCACTCGTTGAAAAGCTCATTGCTATGTAAGCATGGGCTCGCTTTTCTCTCTGAAAGGTTTATTGCTGCGTAAGCTTTCTTCACTCACTAAAAACTAATTGCTACGTAAAGCCTTAATATTAGAAGTCCTTCTCCTGTCGAGAAAAAAAAAAAATCTCCATTAATACAATAATACAACACTCCTGTGAGAGTATTTTCAACACGTGTTTGTGAAAGCAAAATTAGAAGACAAAATTACTTATGTTGAAACTTTCAGTGCTCTAGGCCTATTAGAAGTCGCTTTTTGTGAAAATGTTTTAAAAAATTAAAATTTTAAGATTCTTTTTGTTAAATGCCTCATTAGAAGGCCAAAACTATTTATGTTGCAATTTTCAGAACTGTAGCCCTATTAAAAATCATTCTGTAAAATATTTGTTAATTATCTAAAAAAATTAATTAGAAAAACAAACAAAATTATAAAATTCTGTGTTTCAAAAATCCAATTAGAAGGCCAAAACTACTTGTGTTGAAAATTTCAGAGCTGTAACCCTATTAGAAATTGTTTTGCGAAATATTTAATAATTAATTAAAACAGAATAAAATAAAAATTTTAAGTTCTGTTTTCTCAAAAGTACAATTAGAAGGCCAAAACCACTTATGCTGAAAATTTCAGAGCTATAGCCCTATTAGAAATTTTTTTCGAAAATATTTGTTAAGTAATTAAAAAAAAAAAAAAAACTAATCAAGATTTTAAAATTCTGTTTATCAAAACTAAAATTATAAGGCTAAAACTATTTATATTGAAAATTTCAGTACCTCTATTTGAAGTCAATTTATAAAAAAAATGAATTAAAAAAAAAAAAAAAAATTAAATTTTAACATTTGTAATGGCCATTAGTATGAAGTGTTATTGAAACTTCCATTGTGTGATGTTCCACACAACTAATTTACTTTCAAAAACCAATAATATTTTAACCTAGGGTAATAAAAGTATTGTATTAGGTCGAAAAATTATGTAAATATATATATTTATAACATTTGGCGATTTCTCGCCAAATTTGGAGACAAAAATTAATCGCCAAACCGTCGCCAACTTGGCTATATCTGGCCAATTTGGCGAGATTGCCATTACCATAACGCTAAATGGCCTGCTCTTAGAAAAACTCGCTTCCCAGCATTATCTCTGTAAAACTCGTTTTCAAGCATTAAGGGTCACATTGCAGGAAAGCAAAGTAAGACAAACTATTGCACTGCCTTATGCGAAATGTACATACATTTATCTTTTTACATAATTAATGCTACGAAATATTTACAAATATACAGAAATTCGTAACAATATATATATATATATATATATATATATATATATATATATATATATATATATATATATATATATATATATATATATATATATATATATATATATATATATATATATATATATATATATATATATAATTAAAATTTCTGTACCAAATTTGTGCATTTGAATTAGGTAGCTGCATTTGAAAAATTTATGTTTTTCAGCAATTGCCAAAAAAGACGGTTTTAATGATTTCAATTAAAATTGCTGTTTTCATGCCTTTTAAAATGCAATAAACAGCCTTACTTCCGAAATTTTCGTATAAATGTGTAAAAAGTTTTAAAACGTATGTCTTTAACAGAAAATTTCGTTTCTTTGAACATCGCTCATCCACGACTTTTTCACCTCTGCTTCATGTACAAGAAAAGATAAGTAATATTTATTGAAAAACATATCGCTAATTCTGCAGTTTTGGCAGTGTTCTTTTTTTCCTGCCGATGAATAAATTATCGGGGAAAATGTTGCCAAACTGGCTATATTTAAAAAAAAAAATGAGAATTTTAAAATGAAAAGGACAAATTGCACCAATCTGTGATAAATTGAAATGCGGTGATTAGAATTAAGTGTAATTGAAGTTTTTTTTTGTTCTGCTGTATTTCGAAATAGTAGAAAGAGAAAACCCATTGAATAGTAAAAGCTACTACATGATCGTTGAAATTTATTTGCGGCAAATGAGTGATATATAAAATCTCTAAGCTCATGTTGAATTTGGGCTTAAGAATGTTTTTTTTGCTCTTCTAAAAATTTTGACGAATTGATTGGTTGTTTCATCACAATGACGACTAAGCTAATTATGACCTACAGTTGTTAACGTTGATTCTGGACCTCAATCCTGAATCTTGGGTCATCCATGACCTAGGATTCAGGCTAGACGTAATCGGCATGTGAATACGTAGCCTCTAACACGACAACATCAAACAGACCCTTTCACTAATTAGAATCAGCATTTTTTCATTCTAAGCCGAAGGCATACAATTTTTTGAAAATATACACGTACACTTTTTTTTTGTGAATTGTTATCAATGCACTAATTTGCTATTATTTTTCTTGCTTTTATGAGACTATTTAAAATTCAAAAAGTTGTCTCTACAAATTCTGAAATTACGATCCTATCATGGAGGGTATTTAAAAAATTACATGTATCACTGTTCCGGGCAATTTAGTTCAAAAGAAAGCCTGTCTTATTTAATGTTCAATCCCCGATGCAACACATCGTATTCCCATCCCCCGAGCGTTTAAGTTGCAGACGATATCCCCTGTTGCCATAAAAAAAGAAAATTGAAAAAGTCCCCTCCAGGCTATTAAACCTAAGCTAATATCACGGGCAACTGAGCGCAACATTACATGCGATTCACGGAACTTGGGGAATTGCCGGAGGGAATGTCCCTTTTCTCTTGGATTTTCCCTCCTTTCAAAAAAAGGAATAATGTCAAGTATCTAGAAAATACGGGGATTTTATTTTTCTCCTAGGTGGTCAAGCGGACACGGTTGTTGCTAAAATAGTCCGATAGGTTTGCGTGATGAGCTAAATAAACACAGAAAATGCTGTCAGTGACAAAAATCAGCTTTTGGGAGGTATGCCGAAAGTGCTTTAAAAATGTGTGTGGCTAAAACGAAATCTTCTCTTTTTTGGTTTCTTTATAATCTACGTAAACAAGGATTATAATGATAAAGACTGAGAGGTGACTGCAATTTTTGGACCCCATCGAACATCATTCTGAATTTTTTAGAGAAATTAGAGAAAAGTGAGTAGATTACGAATCCACTGGTCTGCCGTGGCAAAAATGGCCGAAACTGGTCAAAAATCGACTTTTAATAATTTGAACTAAATCCAATTGCCAAATGCGCCATTACTTTTGCCAAATAATGAGCATTTTTTTTATTGGGTAACCCTCACTCTTTAATTATCAATTAAGAAGGTTGCAGACGATTCAGATATCTGGCGACATTCTACATACATCTATTAAAAGGGAGATAAGTTGGCAAAAAATATTACGTCACGGATGACGTAACTGATGTCGCCAATTTGGCTTACTTTTAAAAGATATAAGTTTTCCGAGCCAAAGATCAAAAATCGTTTGCGCTTTTTCTCGTTGAAAATCAAAATGAAGTGGGTTGCCAGACGAATAAGTTTGTTCTATTTTTGGCAAGTTATGACATATTTGGCAATCGGATTTTAGTTCAACTCATTACAAGTCGATTATTGATCAGTTTCGGCCATTTTTGCCACGGCAGACCAGTGGATTCCTAATCTACTCACTTTTCTCTAATTTCTATAAAAAATTCAGAATCGATGGGGTCCAAAATTTGCAGTCGCCTCTCGGACTAATAGAGATCAAGCTTTGTAGTTTCCTGGGGTTTTTCCTTTTCAAGACGCAAATATGGTAGAGTCTCTTAGAAACGATCCCCGAAAACATTCTCCCCTTCACGCAGATACTTAACACTGTTTCATCGCAGTATAGCTACAGAGAAGCTACGTGAAAATCCCCAATTCAAATGACTCGTTTGGAGTTCCTATTCAACATAAATACTGTAATTTATTTGTCTAATAGCGAATGTTCCGGTGCAGTATAACTCTCGTGAAGCCATCTTTCAGGATACGAATCAGTGGCATTTCACTACCTTTATACAATCTAGGACAGCTACAAAATTCCAATTCGCAACATAGAAATGAAATGTGTTGCATGGATCTTAAAAAATTTACCATAAATAATACAACCCCTGAAAAAAGTTTTTAATATAAATCCTTTGTATGCATTGGCAATTTTTACTCACATTCAAATATCTTTTATTTATTCTGATCAAAACAATTTTATTAATTATTTATAAAAAAAATTTGGCAACACGAAAGAGTTTCTTCAGTAGTCAGTTAAATACTATTTGAACGCGATTGGAGGATGAATTCAAAATCGAAGTTTATAAAAAGGATTTAAAAACAATCGAACCTGTGCCTAAAGATACAATTAATTAACTACACGATAAAATAATTAACTATACGATTAAAATAACTAACTACACGATAGAATATGGATAACATTTTGATTTTCGTCTTTTAAGGTACTTGACCACCTTATAAATTGAAAAAAAAAAAACTCGATTTTTTTTTTTTTTTTTTTTTTTTTTGCGTTTTCTTAATCCTTTTCAGGGTTTTAAGGTCCAGGGATAGCATATTAACAAATTGTTAGTGATAAAAATGGATTTTTTAAAAACTGTTTGAAAAAAATAGCCAATATAAACTTTAAACGCGTTTTTCTCGAAACTACTGTTTTTCAAATGGCCTATACTTAATTTCCGAAATACTAGAACGATTTCAATTATTTTGGTCTTGCTTTGTTCATTGAGATGTTTTGTTTGCCAATTTACCACATTTTTCCGAACAAAATTAATTATAACATTGTTTTTTTAGTAAAAAATAGTCAAAAACAGGTTTTTTTTTCCAACTATGTTTTCAAACAGTCGCCATTTTTTAAAATTTATTTTTTGAAATTTGTGGCAAATTGTCACGTAAAAGGAACCTTTCTTTCGAAGATTCCGGGTTTTTTTTTTTTGTTTTTTTTTTTCAGATTTACCTATCCTGAGATTAAGTGTCCGCCTTGGGTCACCATTTTTTTGAGGCCTCGACTTTGCTTCCTCTTGGATAGTTGTTAAAAAATGAAATTGAAAATAAATCACTTATTTTTGTCTTCTATAAGCTTCAAGTAAAAGTTAAAAAAAAAAAAAAAAAAATCATTGTAATATCTTATACAGGACCTGAAAAAAAAAATTATTGAAAATATTTTATTTTTTAGCTTTCCAAGGTGGTCAAGTACCTGAACTCATGAAAATCTGCCAGTAAAGAAGAAAACGCATTATTTATTTTGATACACGACAATTCAGCACAATTTTCATACAGTATCAAGTATTAGATGAATTTTGGTGACTTAAACTAATTATTGTTGTTATATTAACCACTTGACACATCCCGGGAGTGGAGTGGGAAGGGTGGATGGGGGGGGGGGGGGGATAACAAAAGTTTCGACATACTTTTTAAACGAACTGGGAAAAGTACTCAAATTTAGTTATTTCAGCAGAAATAGGGAAGAGTTTACTTGAAAAATAATCGAGATTCCAAGACCATTACTTTTTTTTTTTGTGAAACCTTAATCATTCTGTTCTTGTGTCTCGAATATATATGATGATATTTTAAGGGGGTCCAGTACCGAAATTTCTTCAAAAATCCCAATTTTTTTTCTGATTTTAAAAAACAGTTCTTACATTCCTGAAGAGAATGATGTTTTTACCTTATTCTTCCGGTGATTAGAACGCCACAAAATTACCTGTTATTTAAACATCACTAATGGGCGTAATGCCTTGAAGCGTCTGCTTAAAGTGCGTTTTTCGAGCACTAGTGTTTTTCACAGATATTGCATATTCAAATCAATATATCTCCAGAACCATTAACAATTGGCTATTCAAATTTTTGGAGCATATAATTTATATAGTTTTAAATATTTTATATATATATATATATTATCACAGAATTTTATTTTTTTAATTCTGTTTTAAAATATAACATTTAGCGTAAAAGATAACATAAAAAAAAGCAAAAATTTCAATATTTTAACTTTGGGAATTTTTAAATTTTTTTTCAATTCACTTATCAAAATTCTGTGAAGACAAAATTTTCTTTATATAATTATGTATTACAGAAAGCTTTCACTATGAAAAAAAATTTATTTTTTCTTGACTCATATCAAAATACGCAAACATCAATTATTATGGATTTTTCTTGGTTTTTAATTTTTTTTTAAATAACTAAACACAATATTTAAAAAAACATTTTCTCAAAGATATATAAATAGTATCTCATATATAAAATAAATTTTTTACATAAAAATGTTCATAAATAAAGTTTTTTTTATTTTCGGTACCGGACCCACCTTAAACTGTTTAGCAACTAAGATGCTAATCTTCGTCCAATGGAGAAGAGCCTTCTTGATGATACATTAATCTCTGTGACACTGTTCTGCCGGTGGATAATTCACAAAGACACTTAACTTAATTACGTCACTGTTAATTTGAGAATTCGCTTTCATTTTGGACAAATCGTTTGGCCTGTGGTTAAGAGTCGTTGAGTTGACTTCGAAAGACAATCTCTCAACTCTCTCGGACGGAAAGATTCATTGGACGTAATTCGAAAGTAATTCGGTCTGATTTCCTTTTATTCTTAGCCCATTACAATTAGAGATAAATGGGCTTAGAATATAAACAACGTACCCAATAACCATTTAAAACATTTTTCAGAAAATGATGTTGATGCGTCTAGTATCGTAACAACGGTATTAGCCAATACCGATGTGAAACATTGTAAACCGTTCGTTGTTACAGATATTTACCAATCTCGCCCGAAACTGTATGAAACCAGGGGTGCAGAACATCGCACAACTTTCAATTACACTATATTACTGATGTCGATTTCTGTCATTTTCGGTTTTTATATTTTCATCATTCATTGAGAAAAAATGGCTAGTTTGGAGAGATATTTTGCGATAATTTTTATATGCGCCTTTTAAGAAAGAAGAAGGGGAAAAAAACGAAAAAAAAAAAAAAAAAAAACTTCAAATGGGGATTTTGGCGACATTTATTTCGATAATTTTTATATTATCCTTTCCTAAAAGTGAAACTGCAGAGAGGAGAAAAATGATTGTCGATGAGCTATGCCCAAAAACCCCAAAAAGAGAGAACTCTGTGTTGAAGGCATTCGTTTATCAACTCTTTTCGCCATTATAGCATTTTTACGGGAATTTCGGAGGTGGGGATGTTTAGAACATCTTAAGATACATTACCACAGTGATTTTGATCAAAATCGTTAAAGCCGTTATTTAGCAATCATTGAAAAACATGATATTTTTCAATGGCAGCTACCTTACGCGCATGCGCGATTTTGGCGAAAACCTTAATAGTAGGTCCTTGTACTATCACCAACCTTCACATCAAATTTGAATATCTTAGGTCAATTTTTTTTGGAGTTATGCTGACAACGTACACACAGACAGACATTTCTTTCTTGATCACTTTCTTGAGATCAGGATGTTCCAAAATGTGGAGGAATGAAAAAAATCTATTTTTTTTTTAACCGAATGCTATACTTTTATTACCCTATGTATTACATATGGGTAATTGAAAGTAATATTCTGGAGGTTTTGTAATATTGATGCCCAGTTGTAAAATTGAAGAATTTTATTGATAAGATAAGGGAGCAAGAAGTTTTGTGATGTTTTTGACACGTTTATTTTTAAATATTGAGTATTTTGGAACGAAGCTCGAGTTTCTGCCATTGTGCTAGAGCCCCTGTTTCCCAAATTTGCCAATTCTATGCGCTACCTGTATCAACATAGTCGCTGAGTTTTTAATATTCTACACTACACTAATCCATTGAGAAGCTTAAAAACTATATCTGTTACTACACAAAACTGAAATTGTAACATACACGTACCATATATCAAATGAAAGATCTCGTCAAGTTTAATTCATATGCCAAAATTCAAGTAGAAATTACGAATGTAAGTATCAAAAAGTGTTGTTTGGAAATTAAGAGTAAACTTCAAATATTCCAAACATGTCACTTGTTACATTGAAAGATAGATGAGTAAGATTACATGTCATGTATTCAACCAGTTCTATATACTAAACTCCAACTTAACTTGACATCACTAGACGTTAGATACTCATATGCAGTTAATCCATTTCAGCGGAGTGAAGACACAATTCTCGCCAAACCTTACGGCCTTTTGTTCTCTACAGGGTTGTGGCGAACATTATGCTTTCACGCCGCCAAAATGGATTAAATACCTATGAGCACTGTGACGATCTACCGTCTAAGTGATGACAAGTTAAGTTGAAGTTTAGTATAACAAGTTCCGTTCGTAAATGCTTTAAAGTCCGACCGAAAGAAAGCTTCTTTACTAATATTCTCTATGGAAAGTTCACATCTTGGGGAAAATACGATGAAGGACAAATTATGAATCGATTTTATTTTAAGCTCACTGTTGGAAATGAGTCAGGGGATTGAATTTTGCCGCACATTGATGTTATAAGCAATATTTATATTGATGGTATTTAAAAAAGCATTTATTTGATAACTTTATTTAGTTTTTAAAACATTCGGTTGAAAAGGAACAACGCTGTGAACTAAACATTGAAAAAATTAATCCATAAAAAAAAGTTTTTAAGTAAATCCTTTCAAGTGTGCATTGAAAACTTTTATGTATTCAACTTATGGTCCGAGAGACGACTGCAGTTTTTGGACCCCATCGAACATCATTCTGAATTTTTTATAGAAATTGGAGAAAAGTTAGTAGATTAGGAATCCACTGGTCTGCCGTGGCAAAATTGGCCGAAACTGATCAATAATCGACTTGGAATGAGTTGAACTAAAATCCGATTGCCAAATATGTCATAACTTGCCAAAAAGAGAACAAACTTATTCTTGTGGCAACCCACATCATTTTGATTTTCAATGAGAAAAAGCGCAAACAATTTCTGATCTTTAGCTCGGAAAACTTATATTTTTTAAAAGTAAGCCAAATTGGCGACATCAGTTACGTCATTAGTGACGTAATATTCTCCCTTTTAATAGATGCAAGTAGACCGTCGCCAGATATCTGAATCGTCTGCAACCTTCTTAATTGAAAATTAAAGAGTGAGGGTTACGAAATAAAAAAAAAATGCTCATTATTTGTCAAGTTATGGCGTATTTGGCAATTCGATTTAGTTCAACTTATTAAAAGTCGATTTTTGACCAGTTTCAGCCATTTTCGCCACGGCAGACCAGTGGATTCGTAATCTACTCACTTTTCTCTAATTTCTATAAAAAAATTCAGAATGATGTTCGATGGGGTCCAAAAATTGCAGTCGCCTCTCAGTCTATTAGTTAAGTAATTTTAAGTTCAGATCGATTTTCATAGTGTTTGGCCACTACAAAGAAAACCATGGATTCCGTGCTATTGCCAACTCCCCCCCCCCCCCCATAAAACGCATTTAAATCGATAGCAAATATCTCTCTCAACTTTCACCTTAATTAACGGCAAGTGAGGAGGCGTATGTAAAAGCGGCCTTTTAGTGACAACCCACAAACGTGATGGAATACATTGCCATCTATCTGCCAAGTTTCAATTTGATTGGATGACGTCAGGTTGATTCATTAGATCTCCTCAGAACCACTTAAACAAACACAACTAATCACACATAAACAAAATTGAACTTAATATTTAATGGATTTAAAAAAAATCACTTTATGTGCATGTTTTGTCTTTAAAATAAGTGTAAAACTTGAATAGTTAGGGCACCTTTTCACAATTTGATTAAACACACAAAAGAAATCAGTTGATGAAGAAAAAACCTTAAAACCTCGGTCGCCATTTTTCTTTTTAAAACCTTTATATTAACTTCGATTTTGTATGTATGTTTGCCGATGGCGGAAATCTGCGGAGGCCTAATTAACCTTTTTGCCGTAATCCAATCGGACTAAAACTTGACAGATAGATTCGATGTCGATGACAATGCTCTCTATCAAATTTTGTCTACTGTCGCTGCGACTAAAAGGTCGCTTTTACGGAATACTAATAAACCAACTTGCCGTCATCCAAACGAGCTGAAATAGTATTTAACCTATCATTGAAGAAACTCTTTTCTGTTGCCAAAATTGTTTTAGTAAATAATAAAATTGTTTTGATCAGAATAAATAAAAGATATTTTAATGTGAGTGCATAAATTCACATTCATTTTTAATGAATATATTTTGAAAAGTAGTTTACCGGATATTTTGGCGATAGAGATGTTATTTAAAATTAGATGCCAACACCAAACACAAGCTGGCAACAGAAACGGTGCTTCGTTAATGAATATAAAAATTGGCGATGTATATAAAAGATTTCTATTAAAAACTTTGTTTTTATGGGTTATATTATTTTAAATACCTTCAATTATTTTGGTAGAGTGGCAAATGTGAAAAGATATTGATGAGTAGATAAAAAATTCGTGGTGAAGAATTTCCTTCTCCAAAAAATACAAGCAAAAAGTTTAAAAAGCACACTTAAAAAATTTATATTAGTTTAATTGATTAAAGTTATTTTCTGGTATCTATTGAATTATTTTCATATGTTCCTTTTGATTTCGTGACAATTTTCTGTCTCTACATTTTGCCAGTGCGAATTATTTATCTTACTGTAAGATTTCACATCGGTACTGCTTTTTGCTTGATTTGTTCTGCTTTTTTTTTTTTTGTCGAAGTACTACTAATTGATATATTTTGAAATAATTAAAATCCTTATTCCTCTCAATTACTTGAACATTTCTGTTACTATATTTGATATTCTTTAAAAAAAATTTATGATGCAATTTGTTACGTTACATTGCTAATGAATCCAAGAAACTAATTGAATTTTAATTCACACGTCTTTGTAATATTTTTTTTTTTTTTTTTTTTTTTTTTTTTTTACGATTTTCACTTGCATTTCCTTTCTCGTACATTCTTTAATATTTTTGGCATATTTAATTTTCAGAAAAGAAAAATAATCAACAATCATAGTTTTATGGCTTGGAGTATTTGAGGATCCTAGAGAGAGATACTATTAATATATCTTTGAGAAAATGTTTTTTTAAATATTGTGTTTAGTTATTTAAAAAAAATTTAAAAACCAAGAAAAATCCATGATAATTGATGTTTGCGTATTTTGATATTAGTCAAGAAAAAATAAAAAAAAATTTCAAAGTGAAAGCTTTCTGTAATACATAATTATATAAAGAAAAATTTGTCGTCACAGAATTTTGATAGGTGAATTAAAAAAAATTAAAAAATTCTCAAAGTTAAAATATTGAAATTTTTGCTTTTTTTATGTTATCTTTTACGCTAAATGTTATATTTTAAAACTGAATTAAAAAAATAAAATTCTGTAAAGACAAAATATTTAAAACTATATAAATTAAATGCTCTAAAAATTTAAATAGCCAATTATTAATGGTCCTGGAGATATATCGATTTGAATATGCAACATCTGTGAAAAACACTAGTGTTCGAAAAACGCACTTTAAGCAGACGCTTCAAGGTGTTACGCCCATTAGTGATGTTTAAATCACAGGTAATTTTGTGGCGTTCTAATCACCGGAGGAATAAGATAAAAACATCATTCTCTTCAGGAATGTATGAACTATTTTTTTAAAATCAGAAAAAAAATTTGGGATTTTTGAAAAAATTTCGGTACTGGACTCCTTAAAAATATTTCGTGTAAATCAATAACACGCTTTTCAAAAATAACCCAATGAATCTTTTATTCCATGAACAATTTAGATTCCGAATGAAGGTATTATAAATAAAAAGAAATTATTAAAATTTGGAGAATAAATTGCTTTTCTTAATCACCAAGGTCAATTTGTTTTCAGGCTGTTATTAGAAAATGTTGATTCTCTTCTGCTGAATAATGCATTCATTGCCAAACTCAATGAATAAATGCTTGTTGAAGCTTCATTGAAACCACGAATTAAACCCCTAAAATGAGTTGGCGTCAGGAATCACGCTGAAAAAAATTTCCCTAGTTTATAAAGTGATAGTTAAGAAAAAGGTGTTTTTTTTATGCGTTTCATATAAAGGCAAAGTTAATAGAAATCCCGTTTCTTCATCGTTTCGTAGCCTTTCTGAATATTTTAATGGCGAATATTCTTCCTGCATTGTTCTTTCAACACCACCTTATTCAAGGTGAAACAATTATTTTGGACGGTTCTTTAAAAAAAAAAAAAAAAAGATTCCCGGACAGAGTTAAATGAAAACGAATATCAGGTCTTTGGGGAATTAAATTAATTGAGCCTCCTGAATCGAAACGATCAAGAAAAAATGAAGAGAACAAAGGGAAGCATTTTTATGAGATATTTCAAATTTCTGCTTAAATTAATCTTAGTTCACGAGTTCAATAAATCCAAAGTGCTTCAAACTAAGCCGTCAGTATTTCAATATTTAGTTGTTTTGGACACTGATTCTTCATAAGGCCAGTACCTAGGCTCCTCGAATTTTGAAGGTCCCTAAAATACCTGAAATTTTTTGAATTATTGTATAACTTTCAATATTCTGTTCAGTTCTTTTGTTCAATGCTATATAATATCATAATATATTTTCATAACTCATAAGTTGTTAAAAATAGTAATACCTTGACATTAATTTAACCATGTGGTAATTGAAACTGTCATTAATATTTGGGCAATTTTCTGGCTGACGCACGGGACATTTTGGCTCTTTTTTCTGCTCGTAAACAGATAAGAATTATAAAACTAAGATGAATCTAATAGTTATGTTTTTATTTTATATCATATTACTTGGTGTGTATCATATTATCGGAGTGTCCCGTCCATCAGACCATATAAATGCATATTTGACCTCGTTAAAATAATTCATTTTTTTTTTTAATCAAAGAAGCGCTTTCCAAGCTGTAGGGAGCCAGCTTAATTTTTGGTGGATCACGAAATGTGTGGGAATTTTCAAATTGAATGCAATATAACACATTTAACGTTCGAAAGCTACCCATCACAAGAAAAGTGCACCTATTACTTTCAAAAGTTGTTAGGGTCCGCCATTTCAAGAATAAGACAGAATCATCGATATAGATAAACAACTGAATAGACTGCTCCGTTATCAATGCAAGAAGAAATTCACGCCAGAGATTGCGAAGCTGTTGGGATGATTAACCAATCACAGTTCACTTTTATAGTTGGATGCGAATGCGAAAAACTTTTTAAAGTGCTAGAGTAGATATTTTTTGTGCATTATTACTAATTAATTAATTAATTAATTAATTAATTAATTAATTAAAGGTCTGTGTTTGACATTTCTGCTGTGTAAAACGCAAAATTTTATTTTCAATCCTCAGGAAATCCGTATTTTTTATCCCACCATTGACATCTGGCAACGGCTTCATTTCCCCAGCGTTAAGCAGTCTATCCAGTCGTTTATCTATACAGAATAATTTATTTTTCTTTCATTTTTTTACACAACAGTTTCTTAAGGTAGCAAGTAGCGACAACCACAATTACGAAGTATTTTAAGGGTCAAAATTAGTAGGAAAATATTATAAAGCCAAATTAATTTTAAGTTTTCAGTATGCACTTAGAAACTGAACAGATATTTGACTTAACAGAAACTGAACAGATGTTTGACTTAACAGAAACTGAACAGATATTTGACTTAACAGAAACTGAACAGATATTTGACTTAACAGAAACTGAACAGATATTTGATTAACCAAGACGACTGGTTGATTGGACTCGCATAGTTACAGTGACGTTATATTAACTACTTTAATTTCTGTAACATGATCATGCATGAGGTCCATAAATATCATTTACTAATTGAAAGCTTATACTATGTATGTGGATGGAAATCGCCATAGAAAATAGAATCATAAGAGTTTGAATGTTCGGAAACTTATCAGGAATATTTATCGATTTCAGTCGGAATATTTTTCAGCGAACATTGACATTAGAGTTCTTTTATCACCCTTCATTAACAATCTATTAATCAACCTCGACTCAATTCACTCGGTTTTAGATTAGTCTTCGATATGTGAATTGCATTTGGAAGATTCCGGAGAATTCTCTTTTGTTCTACTCTGGCGGGAAGTGCCCCATTGCCACACTTTCAAACGAAGGTCGGACTGCTTTATCGTCTGAACCTATTTTGATATCATCCGAGGACATCTGCCGGGATTTCTGGTCTAGTGGATCTTATAGAAAAAGTACGATGACGTCACCAGCGTTTTTCAGAGAAGTTACTCGATCTTTGGAAATTTGTATGCTTAAATAGCAGTCTACGTGAGGAGGAAATGTGCGAAAAATGTTTCCAAAAATGTCACTTTCTCATTATTTTATTTCAACAAATTGTGTTTATTTGGCGTCCGGCGGGAAGACTTTTCTGAGAGAAAAAGTTGCAATTTTCAGGTAGATGAGCCGATAGGCAGTCATCGAGATTTTTTGTTGTTATATATTTCAAATTATTGGATCTATAAGGTGAGAATACTATACACTGTTAAAAAAAATTGTCCACCATGCACCAAAATTTGGTTCCCATTTAGCTGCCACCAACATTTGGTGCTTAGTTTCGCGATTTAGTGGTGCTTATGGTCCGAGGTTGCACCATTAAATCGTGAAACTAAGCACCAAATGTTGGTGGCAGCTAAATGGGAACCAATTTTTGGTGCAAGGTGGAACAAAATTTTTAACAGTGTAGATTTTTAGCCAATTACAACACTTCGTATCTGATATGTAAGGAAGTTGAAGTACAAACAAAGTCACAGAGAGATAGCTGCTTCAATTGCATTTTTAAATAAAACAAAAATAATTTTAATAAAAAAATTAATTTTCAGAAGAAGAAGCATAAGCTTATTGTAAATCTAGGTTGAGTTAACTGAGGATACAGAGTACATTCTTGATTTTTACTCTTTCGGGAGGACGCTTTCAGGCATTATAGTAAAATTGTTATTTCGACATTTACCTTTTCCTAAGTAGATGCGATTTCGCGTTTGTCGATTGGTACAGATAACTGATTAAAAAAAAAAAGTTATATACTGTTACGAATCTCTGTATATTTGTAGTTATTTCGTAGTATTAATTAGGTAAAAATGAAAATTTATGTACATTCGCATAAGGAAGTGCAAGAGTTGACTTTGCTTCGCTTTCCTGCAATGTGTCTCCTAATGCTTGAAAACGAGTTCTACAGGGATCATGCTGGAAAACGAGTTTTAAAGAGGCAGGCTATTTAACATTATGTTTAATGGCAATCTCGCCAAGTTGGCGACCATTTGGCGACATTTTCGGTCCCCATGTACATGTATAGGGCTTTTCGACTTCGATCTGGAAAATCCTTCAAATTTCTATCTCTAGAAGATTCACGAAGGATTGGCTTTCCTATATAAGGCCGGCCGTGAGTTGAGTTACTGAGGGAGTTGTCTCTCAGTGATCATTCAGAGTAGTTCCAAAAGTGGACTGTATTGCATTGTCTTTTGCGACGATTTTAGCAGTTGTGTATAAAGTTTTACTGCTGTTTGTGCTCTATTGTTGTGTAAAGAGCTGTATTGAGTCTATTAGAACGAGAAGTTCTGGAGTTGTAAAAGAATCTGTGAAGAGTTATATCGGAATAAATTTCTGCAAGTTTTGATCTGCTTTGGCTTCAAGTCTTTCGAACCCATCCACGCAACAATACTTATTTCTGGACGAAAAGCAGAAATTCCTTCGACATTTTTGTCGTACTTCTCCCCCATACATAATAATATATTGTATATATTAACTTTTACGTTGATTCATAATTTTTGTGCGAGAAAACCATCCTATTTCCAATGCCTCTTGCTCCATTAACAAAGGGATTATCTCCTTTCTCACAATGGCTTTTTAGCGATTTTTGTTGACCAAACGACCTCCTATTCACAATTCCCTTCACCCCTCCAGGTCAGGAATTCTATTGAACACAAGTGAGAACCCGCCTCGAGGCATCTTGTTATTGTTATCGCGTGGATATCAGAGGGCGTAACTAGAAATTTATTTGCGGGGAAATTACGTTGAAACTTCTGAGCAAGTTTTGCAGTTATGGCTATACCAATTATTTTTCTCAAATATTCCAGTGGTTTCCACATGGCCCGAATTTCAACCCTGGCCCCTATTTCAATGTGTCAGATGGACGCATGAAATAAATAATTTACTCAACAAAATCTCACTTTGTAGTAAAAATGCACAATATATTGTTACGAATTTTTGTATATTTGTAAATATTTCGTAGTGTTGATTTTGTAAATAGGAAAATTTATGTACATTTTGCATAAGGCAGTGCAATAGTTTGTTTTAAGTTGGCTTCCTTGCAGTATGGGTCTTAATGCTTGATAACGAGTTTTCCAGAGATAACGTTAGGAAGCGAGTTTTACAAGGAGCAGGGCATTTAACATTATGGTAATGGCAATCTCGCCAAATTGGCAAGATGGAGCCAAGTTAGAGATGGTTTTGGCGACTAATTTTTGTCGCCAAATTCCCATTTGGTGACATTTTCAGTCCCCATGTACATGTATAGGACTTTTCGACTGCGATCTGGAAAGTTCTCCAAATATCTACCTCTAGAGGTTTCAAGAATGTTCGCCTCCCCTATATAAGATCGGCCAAGTGAGTTGACTGGAGTTAGTTGAGTCCGTTAGTTGACTGGAATTAGAGTCTCAGTGAACATTACGAGTAGTTCCGAAAGCGAACTGTATTGCATTGTCTTTTGCAGCGATTTTAGCAGTTGTGTTGTCAAGTTTTTAACTGCTGTTTTGTGCTCTATTGTTGTGAAAAGAGCTGTATTGAGTCTACTAGAACGAGAAGTTATGGAGTTGTAAGAGAATCTGTGAAGAGTTATACTGGACTAAATGTCTGCAAGTTTTGATCTGCTTTGACTTCAAATCTTTCGAACCCATCCACGCAACAATATTTTACTAAGTATAAACAAGTTAATTCCTTTTTAATGCATTTTTTTTTTGTATAATTAAGCATTGCACAAGTGTAAATCAAAACTTTAGCGCAAATGCATTACAACCCAAATTGTGTGCGCATAAAAAGTTAAATGCCTAAATATGATGTGTGCGCACAAATTTGTGACACAAAATTTGTGAACACAAATTTTACACGTATTAATTTGAAAACATGTGAATTAGAAAAGAACCAAAGAAAAAGGTTATTTGGGGGCTCCTACTAAAAATAAAAGATAAGTCCGAGACTCCCTATACAATAATCAGGCCCTGGGTTTCCAGTCACCTCTCCCTTCGACATTCTAGGGAGTATAGAAAAGAGAGGCTTAGTCGTTAGACGACTTTTAAAATAATTATTTTCGCATGTATTACATCAGGGTTCCCACTCTAATCACAGAATGAAAATCAATGACTTTTAAGAACCTAATTTATGTTTTTAAGGACCTATGAAAATTCGTTTTCAGGCTTAATGTCTATATTTAAATCTTTAATAAAGTATATTCAACCAAAAAAGTGGTTTGCGTGCTAGCTTCTAGACCACGAGGTTGCGGGTTCCGAGTCCCGTGTTGACATGGGTGTTTGTAAATGTATGTTGGCTTGTCTAATGACGAATGTTTCGGCGCATTATAGCCCTCGTGTTGCTGCCAGATAATCTGAAAACAACCAACTTAATGAAAGTTAACAGAAGTTGACCTAGAACGATTGTGTTTTTAGCCAATACAGCCGGACTGCATTTAAATTTATTGGTTTAAAAGTAAAATGATATATTATACTAACTTCCTTAAATAAAGATTAGGATTGAAAACGAAGATATAATTTCAACGGTAAGTAAACAAACTTCATTAAATAGCAAACCTGTTGCTTCTACGCACATTTCAGGAGAATTAAATCTCCTTCAAATTAAAACAAACTGGTGACCTCCAAGCGAACTACAGAAACGACATCTAGAAAGTCTCTCTATAAGTCTCAAATTATAGCCCTCGTGTTGCTGACGGCGCCAGATAATCTGAATACAACCAACCAACCAACCATCATCCAAAAAAGTTACAAGTTGGTGGATGCGTAATACAAATATGTCGGACAATTCTGATACGGTGCAGATAAGTGGCGGTCATTCGGAGATAGCAAGTATGAGTTGTATTTTTATAAATTTTGCAGTTGGACAACATCTGTAAAAATTAAGGACTTTTAATGAGCTCTAAGTATTTTCAAGGACTTTTAAACACCTCTAAGCATTTTCAAGCACTTTCAAGGCCTTGAAAACAAGTTCCAAAATATTAAGCATTTTCAATGACTTTCAATGACCGTGGGAACCCTTTTACATATGCAAAGAAGAGTTTATTTCTGTGTATGTTTTTTTATAAGAAGCTACAGTTTTACTCCTACCTTGCTGGAATTTTGCACATTTGATCTTTCAAACAAAAAGAAAATTCTTGACCTGCTTGAAAATTCGAAAAACCCTCCCTTATTTCCTGCCTTCAAGATGTATTATCGGGACACAATTTCATTTCGATGCTTAATTTCTACGTTGGTGAAACGGAGAATAGGGTAGAGGTGAATGGTCATAGCTTGCAATTGTCTGAACCAACTAGAATCGGATTATAAGGTGAGATACAGTTGTTGGAGCCCATGGCACTTCAATTGAAAAAGATAATTCGAGCTATTTCCCCAACGAACCAATCTCGTAAAATGAAAAGTCCTCCATGCGAACAAACACATACTACTTATTTCGCGTATCATTTTGAATGTCAAGGGATATCTTTCTGAAGAAGATGTTACATCTTCAAATATTTCCATTCGACAATCAATCACTGATCTCTAAACTGCAACTGCTTGCCTCGAAGCCGTAGAGATCTTTGCCCCAAATTAGTTAGAATGTGTTGATAACCATGGGCAATCGGATTACGTAGCAGAGAGTCCGGGGCTTCATCTGCTAGCAGAGCAGTTCTCGAGGAGGTTAGAGTTGCCAGTTTGATGAATGAAAGCTCAATTTATTTCGAAATAAGTGTCGAGATGCGCAAGAGTTTATTTCAAACTCTTGCATAATTTATACGAATTATGATTTATTTTCTTTATGAATATTTGAATCATACCATCTACTTTGGACCTCCTCGAAAGTTGGATTACTCTTGAATTAAAATTTTAATTAAAATTAATGGACATTTGAAACCATATTTAGGAAATAAAATCAGATTGCATTGCTCACATCATCAGCTTCGGAATCCCATTTTTGTAAATTAAATAAAACTGCCCATTTTGATCAAGTGAAAAAACAATGCAAACAATCTTTCAAACAGACACTACAGTTCGTGTATTGCCGAATTGACTGATGGGAGTTTTATTGGGTTTTTTTTCCATACAGGAGGCAAATTCGAAGTACTTTTCCCTGAAAGATCGCCTTTCATTCCTTGCTTTATTACGATGTTCCACTACCCACGAAGAAAATCAACCGATCGAGTTAAAATTTTAAATTTTAATACTAAGACATTTCTTTCTTAAAAAATAACTCGAACAGTTGAGAAGAAACGATTTTAATTTTCAGCCACAAAAATACACAGTATGTCATCTAAAAGATCTCTCCATTTTAAACACCGGCTGTGCAAGCGGTTACTTCGTCACAATTCCCAAATATCAGCTCTTATAGGAAAGTCTTACCTCATTAGGTGTGGGATTTTAACTGGTGGTATGACAAACCTGAATCCTATACATTTAGCCACAATGCACCCACCTTCAGCAAAACGCATGAAAAGCGCTCTTTACACGAATAGGGGGAAAAAATCTGGACTACCTCCCCTCAAAGGGCTCTCACTACCTTAAGGAAGGGGGAGGGGTAATCGGATAAAAGACTCCCCACCCCCTCTCCTCAATTTGTCACCATCTTCGAAACTGAGACGTATCGGCCAAACGATTTTCACACCTGCGGACGTTCACACCGGCACTCCTCTCCCCTTGTATCACCTGCAAACGCCAAACGACAAAAGTAAGAGCGGGAGTTTTATATTCGAATTTTACTTCTTTTTTCCTTATGACCCTCTTTATTGAGTGGAGTTTTTAGGCGGCGGTGGGTGTGGAATGCGCCTTCTTTTTAAACGGGGTGGTTTTTTTTGGAAGAAGGTTATTTTGGTTCAGGAATGAATCGGATCTCGATTTAACTGCCTCCCCCCCCCCCTTCTCTCTTTTATGTCGTTGATTACGCCACGAGGCCTTTCATATTTTGTTCTTTTTTTTCTCCTTTTTTTTCTTTTTTGCATTCCTTGTAAATCGATATCGCCAATTACTTCGATCTGGTTGATTACCTATTGGAAATTGGAATCGTATCCTAAGCAGGCGACGTAAAATATTACATTGAATGTTAATATAAAAAAAAAACTTCCTATTTTTAAAAGCTTGATTATATTGTTACGAATTTTTGTATATTTGTAAATATTTCGTAGTGTTAATTTTGTAAATAGGAAAATTTATGTACATTTTGCATAAGGCAGTGCAATAGTTCGTCTTTAGTTGGCGTCCCCGCCATGTATGTCTTAATGCTTGATAACGAGTTTTACAGAGGTAACGCTGGGAAGCGAGTTTTACAAGGAGCAGGGCATTTAACATTAGGGTAATGGCAATCTCGCCAAATTGGCGAGATAGAGCCAAGTTGGCGACGGCTTTGGCGACTAATTTTTGTCGCCAAATTTGGCTACCATTTGGCGACATTTTCGGTCCCCATGTACATGTATAGGACTTTTCGACTACTATCTGGATAGTTCTCCAAATGTCTATCTCTAAGATTCACGTATGTTCGCCTCCCCTATAAAAGCTCAGGAGAGCGGGTGATGGAGTTAGTTGTTAGCTGAGTCCATTAGTTGACTGGAATTACTGATACTGAGTCTCAGTGAGCGTTCAGATAGTTCCGAAAGCGAACTGTATTGCATTGTCTTTTGCAGCGATTTGAGCAGTTGTGTTGTCAAGTTTTAAACTGCTGTTTTGTGATCTATTGTTGCGAAAAGAGCTGTATTGAGTCTACTAGAACGAGAAGTTCTGGAGTTGTAAGAGAATCTGTGAAGAGTTATATTGGAATAAATTTCTGCAAGTTTTAATCTGCTTTGGCTTCAAATCTTTCAAACCCATCCACGCAACAATATTAAAAACCTACCACTATCTTATTGATATATCGTGTTGGTCCAGCCGTAAAATTTTGTAAGCTCCCAAGTATAATTAGCAGTGGTGCATTGAAAAAGTTTGAGGTGGAGCACTGTCATCATGAATATATGATTATCATCTTTTTCAAGAATTCTAATATTGAAGGGGTATCTTCCCCCCCCCCCCTTCTCCCCCCTTATTACTTTTCCAGAACAGTTTTAGCGGTAGTTTTTTCAACAAGCATTTAAAAACACGAATAACTCGAGGATGAGAAATATCTCTCACATGGTTTTAGAAATGGCTTTCTAATAATTTAATAATTTCATGTGTTTGTTATTGTCTACTGCCGAAGATGATACTGGCTACATTTGAACGCTTCAGAAAATATAAGCTTAACAACCCAGAAATTCAAACAGTCCAACAGGTTATCAAAACAACCTGAAAGATTTCAAAATTAAAAAATAAGTAAATAAACAAAATAAAAACTACGAAAAAAAAAAATAGCTACATTTTTTTTGAAAATGAAATTTCAAGGACAACAATTAAATGCCGAATACTCAAAACTCCTTTTTTTTAATTATTATTATTATTATTTTAATCTCAACTTTTCCAATAATTTTTCCATAAAAGTCGTTATATTGCAATATTATTTCATCGGGTGGCGAAAATTTGAACTGATATTCATTTATACAGCGTTACCCAAAGACTGTCCGGATTACGAACGGAAAATAAACAGAACACATAGGGCGAAAATATTAAAAAATGTACTTCACTATGTTTTGATATGCTCTTCACTAGTTTCTCGTCAAATGAGTTTCCGTAGTTATACGATCAGATGATTTAGTTCAGCGTCAGCCACTAGGCGGCCCGCGGGCCAGATCCGGCCCTCAACAGCTTTTTCTCCGGCCCGCCGGCATTACAGAAGAGCAAAAATCAAACTTTGCTGAAATAATTTTAATTTATATACAATAGTATGTGTTTACTACCAAAAACCGCGTTTTCCATTAAGTGGCCCGCGTCACTAAGTCTGAATTTTTTTTTTCTTCTGAGACTGCGAACGAGAAAAAACAAAAAACGCAATAGTTTGAATTATTACCAATGACGCATTCCTTGGCTTTTCTTAGTTTTGTACTTATGATACCATACCCCTCGATTCGTGAATGGCACAATTCTGCTTTTCTGAATGTGATGGGCAGGAGTTGGGTGTTTTAATGCATACTGGCCTCTTTTGTTTTGACGTGAAAAGAAGTATCGCGATCTCTATGACTCCAGTCAGTGCAATAATGACGTCGAAGACTAGTTTTAAACGCAAAGTAGATAGTGAAAAGCGGCCGTCATCGTCTCGCAATTAACATCAACAAAAATGGAAGATTTAGGAGGTATGGTTTAAATATCTTTATTGATTATGATGATATCTTTATTGATGTTTATGTCAAGTCACATTGTAATATTGTCACAAAAGATTAACTTCTTTTATGACTTTGATTTTCGATGTAAAGAAAAGTATTTTTTATAATTATTTGAAACAAGAATCAAATATCAATTGTTATTTTATTAATATAAAAAAGTTAAATTATTGTTTCAGTTTTCAAAATTGTTTTATATTGCTGCATCTTAAGTAATTATTACATTTCTAACATAGGTTATGTAGTAAAGCAATTTATTCATTGGCGTATTCGGTATAAATCTGTGCCCCGCGGAAAGTTCCAACATAAGTCATGTGGCCCGTCTCTAAAAGTTAGTGGCGAAAGCTGATTTAGTTGATTCACATCTGTTAGTTGTTCATTGCACAAAGTCGTCTTGATGTGTCCCTAGAATTAAATATTCCTTAATCAATGTTTGGAGGAAGCTGCCATGGAGTTGTCTAGTCTAAGTTGGGACTAAAACGTTTGACGTGGGAAAAATAGAGAAAAAAAAGATATCCAACTTACATTCTTTCAGTATATTTCTCTCACAAAACTCACGTGAACACATCCTAATGTAATATATATGTATAAAAAAAGTAAAAGATAACAAAGAAAATAAATAAACTAAAATAGAAATGAAAAAGAGCGAAACATAAATTGAGAAAATGAAGGTTATGTATTTAATATTGCCACTTCGCTTGTGAAAAAGTGGTGCTGGATTCAAGCACTTTTGCCGCATATGAACACTCCCCTATCAACAAATACATACCACGACCCATGAAAAACAAGGTGGAAAAACTTATGACCCAAATGAAAAGAGAAAAGAAGTAATGGGATAGAAAGATGTAAAAGAAAAATCTATCTTGTATGCATAACATGCATCTAATCAAACACACACACACAAATCAAATGATATTTAGAGGTTGCTACCAGCTCTGCAAAATCTGACAAATTTAGCATTACGCTAGCATTGCAATTAATATGTATCACGTATTTATTAGAATATTTAATAGTTCAGCCAGTAGTTATTGAATAATTATATACATTATGCTTCAAGTAGCTTATATGGATTTTAGTTCAAGTAACTCATATCAGTTTAGTAGCAAAATATCAATTTTTAGTAAAGAACTCAAATTTGAAAAAGTAACGAAGTTGATATTTTGAAAGTATTTCATTAATACATGGGCTTTAACAATCATTACTTTATTTTTTTCTTCTTTTTAATTATAATTGCCGACCTTGTTTTTGTAATTAAAAAAAACTACAGCATACTCTGTAAAACTGCATTGACTGCAACCATTTAACTGTTTTTTAACTGTAAATGCAGCCATTTCATTGTTTATGTTTACTTTTTTTCTGATGCGACTGCATATGGTATTTCCTTGCTTATTAATGATTTTAATCAGCTGCTGTTCATTAAAACTGGTGTATATATATATATATATAACTATCTTATAACTTGGTAACTATATATATATATATATATATATATATATATATATATATATATATATATATATATATATATATATATTCTATATATACTCTATATTCTATATATATATATATATATAGAATATATATATAGAATATATATATATATATATATATTCTATATATATATATTCTATATATATATATATATATATATATATATATATATATATATATATATATATATATATATATATATATATATATATATATATATATATATATATATATATATATATATATATATATATATATATATATATATATATATATATATATATATATATATATATATATATATATATATATATATTCTATATATATATTCTATATATATATATATATATAGAATATAGAGTATATATAGAATATATATATATATTCTATATATATATATATTCTATATATATATATTCTATATATATATATATATATATATATATATATATATATATATATATATATATATATATATATATATATATATATATTCTATATATATATATATATATATATATATATATATATATATATATATATATATATATATATATATATATATATATATATATATATATATATATATATATTCTATATATATATATATATATATATATATATATATATATATATATATATATATATATATATATATATATATATATATATATATATATATATATATATATTCTATATATATATATATATTCTATATATATATTCTATATATATATATATTCTATATATATATATTCTATATATATTATATATATATATATATTCTATATATATATATATTCTATATATATATATATTCTATATATATATATATTCTATATATATATATTCTATATATATATATATTCTATATATATATATATATATATATATATATATATATATATATATATATATATATATATATATATATATATATATATATATATATATATATATATATAATATTCTTTATATATGTAAAATTAGTATATGGCATCAGTTTCTTTCGTTTGTGAAATATAAAAACATCTTTTTAGCCACCCCTAATGTATTTGAATAAAACCCGCCCTTTAAATAAATACCGAGAGTGATGAGGTTGCGCTTTGGTGCACAAATACGGCACCGCAGAAAAACGTTCTAATCCATTCGGATGAGTCTCAGTGTTCAACAGGCCGCAATCCAATTAATTTTAACACGCTGGAAAAAAAAAAAGAGGACTGTATTTTCCGTGCACAAAAAGCGGGATTCAGAATGGAGTATTTAATGGGGGCTTCTGGAGAAAGGACAAAATATTCATCTGGAGGGGGAGGGATTCGATGTGGAGTAGATAAGTTCCGGAGTGTGGGGGGGGGGGGAAGGGAGTCTCCCGATTGAAAAGATTTGCATCTAAATCTCTGCCGGCGTGTTTTTTAATTACTTCTTTATCCTTTCGAGATTCTAGACAGGAAGACTTTCTTTCTTTTGAGTTCTAAAGTCATAATTAATTAGTGATCCTTTTCGTGAGTCGGGTCTTATGGTTGGATAACTTTTATCCATTTTTATCTTATACCATTTCCGATTTTAAAGGAATCATATGGGGTTTATTTAAAAAAAAAAAAAAAAAAAAAATATTTTATCATGCGACGGGTACATGACGAATGCTATGACATGGAGCAAGAGATTATTATGAGGCCAAACAAAATAGAAAATGCCGGATCTTTTTCTAAGCATTACATATCTATTATTTGCGAGTTGTGTTTTTTAAAAAAGACGATTTCTTTTTCTCACTTTATACGAAATCAAAATTGATAGATGCTCTACCAATTTAGAGGATAAGACCTACAATTCTGATGAATAACTTAGTTACAATTACACATTTATTTCTTTGAAAATGTTTGGTTTTGGAGCTCTACGAGAGTGGACTCTTTGAAAAGGGTATATTGAAATTCTATAAGATTAGACTCTATGGATATAATAGAAATCAAGGAGAAAGGATTCTCCGTAGAATTTATATTGGTACTTAATGTAATCTGAAGATTTTGTTTGTACTTTTTTTATTTTATCGAAAAAATGTCCATACACTTCTAAAAATCATTAATATATGTTATTAAGAGGATTTTGATTCATTAAATACTTTTTTGAATTAATATCAGATTTTCATCTTTTTTTATTGCCAGATTTTAACCCATTTTGCGCATGCAGGATCCTTTGCATCAGGTTAAAATATAGGTGGGGGGGGGGGGGGAAGCATATACAAGCTGATTCAATACTTCGTTCCAACCTTGATATTTAAATAATATCAATTAAACTTCTTAATAAAATGTAAATTAACAATTAGGTATAAACAATTTGTTCTAATTAGTAAGTATAAATGTAACCTATTCGGAACACGACCTTTTTTACTATGAAATCCACCATCCCCCCCCCCCCCTTCATCAGTTTGTGTAATTTTCAAGATCCAGGGAATACAATTGCCCCCTCTTGCACCTTTATGGTGATGCTCATGTTAAAACCTTCAATAATTTAAAAACTAATTGCACGCGATTTCATTAATACTTATCAGTAAATGGTTTTGAATAGTTACTATTAATCTTAATAGAAGAACTTACCTTCTTTGTACAGACAAACATTGTAGATTCCAACATTGTATGATCCTTACAAATAATAACTTCAGTTTTTAAAAAGACTGGTGTCTAACTTTCCCATCAGTTCATAATCTGCTTGCTCTTAATGAAAGTTTGCCGACCAAACGGTATAGTGGTTAACGTGCTAGCTTCTAGACCGCGAGGTTGCGGGTTCGAGTCCCGTGTTAGGCATGGGTGTTTGTAAATGTATGCTGGCTTGTCTAACGACGAATGTTTCGGCGCATTATAGCCCTCGTGTTGCTGACGGCGCCAGATAATCTGAATACAACCAACTTAATGGAAGTTAACAGAAGTTGACCTAGAACGATTGTGCTTTTAGCCAATACAGCCGGACTGCATTTAAATTTATTGGTTTAAAAATAAAATGATATATTATACTAACTTCCTTAAATAAAGATTAGGATTGAAAACGAAAATAGAATTTCAACGGTAAGTAAACAAAACTTCATTAAGTAGCAAACCTGTTGCTTCTACGAACATTTCAGGAGATAAAATATCTCCTTCAAATTAAAACAAACTGGTGCCCTCCAAGCGAACTACAGAAACGACATCTAGAAAGTCTCTCTATAAGCGTTGACACAACCAGTTCCTGAAATTACGATCCGGCTGAGTTTATTGCTATAGCAACCGTTGCTACTACGAACTTTTTCCTCCACATTTTGAATACGGCATAATCGCGCGGTTCAGCCCGAGAAGAATTTTACAATTTCGGCTGTGTTCGGAAATCCGAGGAACTGATTGGCTGCTCGAATCGGCGAAGTCTTGGGACACTTTTAAGAATCTCTCCAAAACGCAAATAGTTTTCGTGATGTTTACACTTATGTTGTCTTGTAATTTCTTAAGTTAACTATTTTAAAAGAAGGAGTTCGCTATGATTAAACGTGCGTCTTTCTTGAAACTCGTTTTAGAAGATAGATTTAGAAGATGATAAATGCCAACAAATTAAAGAAAATTGACCGACATCAAAACTGCCTATTCATAAAAATAAAAATAAAAGGGGGGGGGGGGGGAGACATGTCTTAGCATTGTAATAAGTTTCAGTTATTTTGGTATGTGCTTTTATCGTGGTTATGTGATACTTTTTACTTACAAAAATAAATGTTTTGTTGAACATGTTTGATTGTCAGAATTAAAAAGGGCGTATGCTGGAATAATGCTGGATATGGTGGATTAATCACCATCACACGAGCATTTAAAGCACAAGAGGGCTTAATCGAACGTTTAAAAAACTCTTTAAACTTTGAATTGATAAGAAGTGAAACTCAAATAGCTGGTGCTTAAAAAGAAAACTCTCAACTGTATGTTATTGAATTAAACAAAAAAGGTAGGTCTCTGAATTGACGCTTCCTGCAATTACACATCAAAACAGTTTTGTTTTTAAGTAAACAAGAAGTTAGATTTAAAGGCCAAAACGAAAGAAAAATTTTTTAATCAAAAGTATACAATATTATTTAATTAATTGATCTTATTTTATAATGTTAAGTTATAATTGTTATTATTTTGTACAGTACCCCAAAAAAAAAAATCAAAATCAGAACGATGGCTATATCTTGTGCTCTAATTGTTGCAATAACAAACAAAAGGTACCGTTGTAAATCGTGGAAGGTTTTTAATAATTACATGTAGTTTATTTTGTCATGAGGGGTCATCTACATATTAAAACAGAACCAAACTTTAAAAAGTTCAATAGCAACCTCATAATATTATCCCATATTTGGATTCAGCATCCAAAAAAATGTCGAAATACAATAATTCGTAATTTTCTAATGAATGGTTTGTAATTTAAATGATAAAAAGAAAATGATAAATTAATGTTAAATAAAAAAGTTGTTTTTTTGGCCATAAATACTTAAATAATTAATATATTTCAGTAATTTTTTTTTTCAAAAGATAGTTTGTAAATGGCCAAACATAAATAGCAATAAACTTTTGCATCAATTTCTTTTTTAATAATTAATTATTAATTAATAAAACAATTTAAAATTTTTTTTGAATAGAAACGTATATTTATTTTGCCTTCATTAGATTTATCATGGTCTAAAACCCCCCCACAATTTTTTTCTTTCCATTTTGACTTTTAGCTCTCGATTTTTTTAACGAAAATGTAAAAAACGCTCACTTTAAGGGACCGTATAGTAGACGACTTTTGAAAACTATCAAAGATTAATTCAAGTTAAACTAGAGGTGTGGAAAATCGCACAACGTTCAATTATCGTAAAATGGGGTGAATAGGAACAGAATTTCTTGAAATTACAAAAAGAAATATTATTTTATACAAACAAAGCAGTTTTATTTTTTATATATATTTTTTTAATCTGTCTAACGTGTTTGAAATCGTGGAACATGTTTTGTGTGGTTTTCAACAGTATTCTTTTTTTTTTTTTTTTTTTTAAATTACTTTCTTAAATTACATTTATTTAAAACAAAAATTTTTAAGCAATTTCAATAAGTTATCCTTTAAAAATTTTACTGAATCATGTGATTTCTTTATTTTATAAATAATTTCAACGATCAAGTTACATTTGTGTTTACAGCGAAATGTTTCTGTAAAATAATCACGCTTTGCTTAATACTGTTTACTAATGCCTACATTTTATATTTATCAATTTTCTAATTATCAGTAGTATACGTTATACTTCTGCAATTACAGTTTTCGACATTTTATTTATTTCGTGTGAAGAATGCACATCTTTAACGTTGTAAATAAATTATATTACTTTTACGTTTACTTGCTATTTTTGTATTAATCTTAAACATGACACTATAAATCTACGTAGTTTCTATGCAGTTTTACACTAATATTGCTATTTTTTAACGTCGTGAAACGCCACACTAACCGTTCGGTTTCTCCCGATGTGAAGTAGAACCTTAAAAATACCTTTCGTTTTATGGAAATTCTCCCTGAAGATCGGTCAAAAAATGGTCGAAACATTTTCGCTCATAAGTGACGTGTTTTTCAACATAATGCATTGAAATTTGGTATTTTAGGGTAAATGATGTATTCTAAATCGAATGAAATGATAAAAAATAGGAGTTCGTATTGAAATTTTTGAAGATAGCGTTACTTTTACTTATTAAACGGTCCCTTAAAGAAAAAAAATTGCATCAGATATATAGAAAATCGCAAGCAAAACATTTTGGTGCAAACCGTAAGATTCTACGATAATTAGAACCGAAGATATAGCCATCGTTCTGTTTTTTTGGGGGGGGGGGGGGGTACTGTACAAATTGAAAGGAAACTTCGATTTGAGTTGAGTGTTATAGAATTTTCTCTTATTAATGATTGTCGAAAGTGTGTGTGTGTTGTTGGGAGAGGGGGTAGGGAATCGCATGTTTTCGGCTGCTCTAACATTTTCGACCACGGGACGCCACTGCTGTTAAGCCTCTTTCATACGGTGCGGAGAGCTCCCTGTACGAAGGTAAAAGACCCACAGAAGTCGGTATTTCCATCGATAACTTCAGTTTGAAGTAACTAATTAAATTTGTATTTGTAATTTAAAGTGTATAATGCGGGCAAAAAAACTTACTGGGATCTAACTCATCTATGCAATAATTGAATTTTAACTTCATTTTGAATCTTGACGTTTTTATAACAAGTCAGTAATTTTAAATACTTTCAAAACAAAATTATATAACTTAACTTATAAAACTTAACTGAAATATTTTTATATTTCAGTTAAGTTTTCAATTCTAGTCGGTTTTTTGTATCATATCATTGTGCGTCGTTTGTAGTTAAATTTAAAAGGAATTACAAATTGAATTATGATTGGTGCAGGAGTATATCCTTTAGTTAATTTTTAATTAATCAATCTTCGAATGAATAATTTTTATGCAGATACGTTAGTTTCTAACACTTGTTAAGTGTGAAAAATGTGAATCTTATTACAAAGTTTCGGAAAAATTTTCCAATGTATACTAGTACTGAAACTTTTCTTTTTCTAAACTGTAACATCGGCTTTGAGTGAAAAGGTCCGAATTCCACTTTAAGTTTTAAGCCACTTTTCGGTATTTTGGAAACATGAAAAGAATCCCGTAAGTAAAAGTTGCCGACTGTATATTAATACTGCTAATCAGTACTGGTATTATCTTAGATGTTTGTTCAACCACAATGTCGGCCTAAGAGCAAAATGCTGTGTATGCAAGAATGAGTTTTGGCCTGGTTCCTCTTACAATGAAAATGGGTAGAGAAAAAAACCCTCCGAAAATCGTATGGGTGCGCTATAACTAAAATTTTCAGGAACTTAATACCTGAATTTGGCATTTTAAAGGTATTAAAAATTAAAACTAATAAGTAGCAATAAATAGTAAAGTATTTAGTATCTTTTCTTTATTTTTATTTTCTAAAATGATTTCTTCTATTACTAATTCTTTTAGTGGATTTTCACAAATTTCAATATGCATAGTGTACTGTACTTCTCTAAAGAGCAAGCTCCTAAATTCTTTTATTCTGTTAATAGTTTTATCAAAAAAAATAAGACACATTTTTTAAATTACAACAAAAGTTTTGATTTAATATTCATGAAAAAAGAAATATATATATATATATCACAAAATGGATTAAAATAACCCGTATTACATCACTTAGCAGTGGACCTTCCTAGCTTTAGTAGCGGAAAATGTTTTTATTAGTTTACACTTTTACCATACTATGACGTTATTTTTTAAAAATATTTTTCTCATTTCGGCTCCCTTCTCAAAATTACATGTGCGCACACGATTTAGGCCTGCCCTGATTAATAGTATGATCCAACAAACGCCTATCTATCCTTTTCCTTCTAGAATAAAGGAGATATAATGACCTTCTTTTATCCGAACTTAAATTTTACACTTATATTATAAAGTAAAACTTAAAAAATAACTAAATGATTTTAATCAACGACTCTCCAGATACAGCATTCATTGAGTGAAAATAATAATCTAACTCTTCAAAGATGGGGGAAAAACGTCCGCAGATATGAGCTCGTGTAAAAAAGGCATGCGTTTGCGGGCCCCGCGTCCGTACCGTGTGAAAGAGGCCATCGATATGTGAAGGGCAAAAAGATGCACGCAAAACTGAGACTCAAAAGCCATGTAGTAGTATCCGCAGAAATCCATTAGTATGACTCCTATGATATGACCTAACTTTGACTTCTATAGGTATTTTCTTTTGGTAGGAATACTGATTTCTAAAGTCGTGTATTATTCCAATATTTTTCTCTCTATTTGGAAATTCAAAATTTTTTTTAATGTATTAATCGGATTAATCAATTAGTGATAAAACAGGGTTGTTTTTTTTTTTAATGTAATTGTAACAAATGCTATTTTTTGTTAAGGAACTATTGGGGATGGTTGTACAAGTATGTCTTATTTTTTGATTGGCTCAAAATGCGAATTTTCCGCTACTAAACCAGAGAAGCGACCCGCACTCTCTTGTTAATAAATTTCTCCTCGAGTAGCCCGAGTCGGTGCCTGTAACCGTCACTTTGTCCAAATTTCAGCTTGCATTTAACGCGCAGGCGATTTTTGAGTGCGCCTTTGTTCGAGTTTTTGCCGACCACGCCAAGCTGTGTGGCGTAATTTGATCAGTCGAGAAGTTTCTTTACCCCATCTTTGTTTGTTTGAAGGCGTTTCTGGAAGGAAAAACAATATAAATTAGATTTCATTCGAGCAATTCAGTTTGTATTTGCGCCGCCGACTGAGTTTCTTCTCATCAAGTTTCATCGGAAATAAACGACTCACTCACAGAGTCATTGCGATATTTTTACTTTGGTGTCATAAGAAATAACCTGTTTGTTTTCTCTCGATTCAAAGCACACAATTCAAATAAATTGTACACCATAATATACCTGTTGGTAAAATTTACATCAGGTCGGTCGTTTGTATCAATAAAACCTTTCTTCACTACAACAAGCAAGTTTAGTAATCTAATCTTAATTTAAAATTTCCATGAGTGGCAACACTTCGTTCCACATTTGACTGGTTTTGCTTGTGTGTATATGAAAAGCGGATACTACTGAAATCTACTGTTGATGAATCGATGTTTTTTTGCCATGTGATTATGCCAGTTTGGCGTATGTTTATTTTGGATACGTCATTAGATTTTGTTTTATGACACACCTATTGAGACTGAATGACTGCAAATAAATATTGTTATGAATTTTTCCACTGAGGCAATGATGGCACAGTTTTTAAGATAAAAACTACTATTTATTCACTTTAGAAAACTCACAAAATTTATTCAAAGGCAACAGTGTAATCACTCTTAAGCTTCAACACAAGATTCAACAAAAAGAACTTCGAATTCAGCGATTATACAAGCTCACTCCAATAGGTAAACAAAGCGATCAGCTCTCATCGAAGTCCGAAGTCAATCTACAAACTTTCCCGATCTCCAGTCTTATTTATACTTGGCGCGAGAAAACATTCCCGAAATTTCCAGCTAATTCCTCGGAACAGAAATATCTCGAAATTTCTCGATTGCTTTAGGTGTTGCCACCTTTTTTCTAACCTGTATAATCGCTGTTAATAAATAAAATAAGATAAAATAAATTACAATAGAATTTTAAAATAATACGTCACTATTTACACTATATACAGACAATTTGTGCAACAATATTGTTTCTACAAATTGGTCTTCTACTTTGGACTTGAAACATAACACTGCGAATAATCTGTACAATACCTGATCTAATCTTCTTTCGGGTTTTATCGGGAATAGAGTACCAATAATGTTATACTCCAATGATGCCTTAGGGCCTTATTACACAGAGCTACTCCAGTGACGAACGCGGGCTACTGTCGCTTAGACAAGCCACTCGAAGCGAAACATGGAATCCTATGGAGCTTCTTATACTGGGCTGCTTGTGGCGCTCAGAGCCTAATAGACTGAGAGGCGACTGCATTTTTTGGACCCCATCGAACATCATTCTGAATTTTTTATAGAAATTGAAGAAAAGTGAGTAGATTACGAATCCACTGGTCTGCCGTGGCAAAAATGGCCGAAACTGGTCAAAAATCGACTTTTAATAAGTTGAACTAAATCCCTTTGCCAAATGCGCCATTACTTGCCAAATAATGAGCATTTATTTTTTATTTGGTAACCCTCGCTTTTTAATTTTCAATTAAGAAGGTTGCAGACGATTCAGATATCTGGCGACGGTTTACTTGCATCTATTAAAAGGGAGCCAAGTTGGCAATAAACATTACGTCACTGATGACGTAACTGATGTCGCCAATTTGGCTTACTTTTAAAAGATACAAGTTTTACAGAGCCAGAGATCAGAAATCGTTTGCGCTTTTTTTCATTGAAAATCAAAATGCAGTGGGTTGCCAGACGATAAAGGTTGTTCTCTTTTTGGCAAGTTATGACATATTTGGCAATCGGATATTAGTTCAACTCATTCCAAGTCGATTTTGGACCAGTTTCGGCCATTTTTACTACGGCAGACCATTGGATTCGTAATCTACTCACTTTCCCCCAATTTCTATAAGAAATTCAAAATGATGTTCGATGAGGTCCACAAATTGCAGTCGCCTCTCGGACTATAAACAAAAAATGCAATCCTAAGAAGATTCTTATACTGAGCCACAACATGGGCAAGTCCAGACTTCTTTAATTTGGAAAACGTGCGCCCCAGGAGTGGCTCTGTATAATAAGGACCTTAACTGGAGATCCATTCATCTGTTGTTGACAACATCCGTCCATCTGTTGTCAAAATCAGGAGACACGTTGTGCTTCCAAGATAAACTCTCTGGTTCATTGGAGGAAACTCTTTGGAGTTATCATTGGAGTGCAACAACGACCACATACTTTAGCGGCATTTATATGGCATTGGATCTCAATCACATGCTTTAGCGGCATTTATATAGCATTGGATCTCAATCACATGCTTTAACGGCATGTATATAGCATTGAATCTCAATCACATGCTTTAGCGACATTTATATGGCATTGGATCTCAATCACATGCTTTAGCGGCATTTATATAGCATTGGATCTCAATCACATGCTTTAGCGGCATTTATATAGCATTGGATCTCAATCACATGCTTTAGCGGCATGTATATAGCATTGAATCTCAATCACATGCTTTAGCGACATTTATATGGCATTGGATCTCAATCACATGCTTTAGCGGCATTTATATAGCATTGGATCTCAATCACATGCTTTAGCGACATTTATATAGCATTGGATCTCAATCACATGCTTTAGCGGCATTTATATAGCATTGGATCTCAATCACATGCTTTAGCGGCATGTATATAGCATTGAATCTCAATCACATGCTTTAGCAACATTTATATGGCATTGGATCTCAATCACATGCTTTAGCGGCATTTATATAGCATTGGATCTCAATCACATGCTTTAGCGACATTTATATAGCATTGGATCTCAATCACATGCTTTAGCGGCATTTATATAGCATTGGATCTCAATCACATGCTTTAGCGGCATGTATATAGCATTGAATCTCAATCACATGCTTTAGCGACATTTATATGGCATTGGATCTCAATCACATGCTTTAGCGGCATTTATATAGCATTGGATCTCAATCACATGCTTTAGAGCGTGTTTCGGGAATCACGTTTCACTGCAATATCCTTGCACTTTGGAAGTACTTCACAGACAACAGATTAATATATTGAAGAAAAGCAAATAACTTTGCAGAGAATTCATGTATTCATAAGAGAGCAGGTAACACATTTTGCATGAAGGACATGGTCAAATTCCTTCAAAATAGGTCAAATCCATATGATAATGTCAAAATTAGCCTTATCCGTTAAACATAATACATTTGGTAATGTTTGTCAGAAATATGTATGGCATGACTGTATGCATTGTTATTTTCCGATATATATTACCAAGTTAAAGATTCAAACTGGCTGGTTCACAACAGGACTACCCCAAAAATACAGGTCACACAGCAGTATTAGTTAATGTTGGAACCTGGGGTCAAGGAAGATTGGTCAATTCTGAACGAAACTTGAGCATCTTTCCAAAATTCACAATTTTTTTAAAATTGAGCATGTTAAAAACATTATAAAACCTATTTTTTTTTTGTCTTCCATCCTTTCTTATAAATAAAATATTTCAATTTTAAAACTGTGCATCAACGTTTTCAGTATATTTTATCTAGCATTGAGCGAGATTTGTCAATATCTGTAATAACAGTCGGTTTATAACTTTCCAAATCGGCACTGGTCAATGCCGAGTGATATCAGTGTTGTGTTACTGGGGAAGTTAGAAGCCATGTTTAACTGGTCAAGCGCGTAATTTTGGCTTCAGCCTGTGTTTACCACTGCAATAATTTATTAAAACCCACTGAGCACGTATACATACGTCATTTGATGCCAAGTTTTTCCAGAAATACAAAACATTTTTAAATTTATAAATAAAATTTAAAATAAAATATTTTTAAATATTTTTATGGGGATTTTACTTTATAACCTATCTAAAACAAAATAAATAAAAAATGATTTAAAAAATGTATGTATTTGAATTAGAAATATAATTTAAATATTATTGCAGGGAAAAAAACTACAGAATTTCGCCTATTACCCATGACCGTCAGTGGGTTAAATGTGTATAACCAAATATTGATAATTTTGATGAGTTTATCAATAAATGGGTATCAATTTGAACACAGGCAAGGGCGTATTCAGAGACTTTTTTCGGCAGTAAATATGAAATTATAAGTCAAGAAATCACATAATAATCCTTTTTGATACGAATGCAAAATGTGCTTATTAATTCTTATTTCATACAACAAGTGTTTTTTCTACGTATATTTAGAAATTTAAAAACATTTTAAATAAATTTATAATTTTAAACAAAAAAAAAAATCTTTTGATTTTTACGTTCTAATAGAAAAACTTCGGAAAGGGAAACATCCCTTGTAGCCCCAGGGTTTCTTAACCTGTCGTTCATGGGTCATATTTTGGGGGTCCACCGACTGATCCTAATTTTTAAAATGTTTGCATCAATATTTAGCCAGCAGTGGTAACCCGGACCTACTTCATCCTTAGCGCGCTCTGTATGGCAACCCTGTTTCTTTTTTGGATCTCGGCAAAATAGTTTGTTATTGAATAACTTGAAAAATGAAATCTGTGAACACCTGGAAGTACTTCAAGTTTCATTTGAAAAATATTTCAATTCGGATGGAATAAATATAAAAGAGGAGTTGTGGATTTGTAATCCTTTTCTTTGTGATATTGACTGTATCGATGACATGAACCTTGCCAAAGATGAGCTAATTGATTTGAAAACAAAGTCCTTGTTAAAAATGGATTTCGATTCAAAAACTCTTGGAGAGTTTTGGTCTTCTTTAAAAGAAGCCTACCCATTGCTTGTAAAACGAGCTATGGCAGCCATTATTCCGTTTGCTACAGTATATCTTTGCGAAGCGGGATTTTCCACACTTGTCACTATAAAAACAAAACATCGAAATCGACTGAATGTCGAACGTGATATGCGCGTTGTTTTGTCGAAAACCATCCCTCAATTCAATCTGTTAATCAAGGAAAAGCAGCAACAGCCTTCACATTAAAAATTTTAATTTCTTCAAATTTTTTATACCATTGAAATAAAAATATTAAAATAATTAAATAATAAAACAGAATATATTTTGTAATAAATGATGCTTAAGCAATTTTTTTTTTCCACAGAGGGGTCCGTGACATATTTAAAATTTTTAAAGTGGTCCATTGTGCCAAAAAGGAACCCTGCCTTAGAAGAACCTCCTCCATCAAAGTACGTGCCACTCTACGAAAACATACGAATAATTGTAATGGCGGATTCTATTATTTGTTTCGTTTGTGCCACTTCATACGTTTCTTGTGTAAGCCGGTGGCCACTTTCAGATAGGTATTTAAAAGCATTCCAAATATGGTATGCAATGAATATGATCTCAATGGGAAAAACATCCCGGGGTCGGTACACAGGAAAGTTATAACATACGAATTCCGCCTCAGGTCTTGGCTAATCTACATTTGTTTGAGTCGCTGAATTCTTAGATCAGTGAGTTACAACGGTATTTGCGAGTTCTCGTAAATTCATTCGTAAATCAGTTCCAGTTGCATACAAAACGTACTTTCTGCAGGAATGAAAACACATTAACCTCTTCAACAACTCATACCATGTGAGAGAATGAATGTTCTTTAAAGCTTGTTGCGTTGGCGCAGTTGACTACATTAGGTATGTTTCAGTGATACTGCGTCTGCAAGCGACCGTGATTTGATGACTGCCTACAAGGGGTTAAAACATGAATTTGCGCTCCTTTACTCATTACCATTAGTTTTCAATGCCCATCGCTTCCCAATTGAAATATGAGTTCGGTTCATCTCTGTGTATCGTAAAGATCCTTTGTAGCAAATAAATAGGACTAACGATCTTTTTCTGCGATGGCGATTCGGTGCTTTGTAAGCAGAAGTGGATTTCGGGGGAAGGGGGAATTGGAATAACAATATTTTTAAAGAAGAGTTGAGTTGTTTAAGTGAGTCTATGAGGTATCTAGTTCGATTTGGGTGGGATCCGAACTCTGACCTGTCATTTAGGCAGCTCTTAAAAGGGAGTGTTAAGCGGACCGGTATCATTTCGAGGAATTGATACATTGGTATTTGTTGGATTACTATTATAAATGTAACTCTTGGCTGGTTGAGTAGAGGCATTACCACAGCGATTTTGATCAAAATCGTTTGAGCCGTTTAGCAATTACTGAAAAACATGATTTTTTCAATAGCCAGCTACCTTCATTGCCTTAATTTCATTGCAAATACTGTATAATATTTGAGCACGAGGCGTGCGAGAAAATACTTTTCCACACTAGTGCGAAAAAGTTACTTTCCCTCACTCCTCGAGAAAAAGTGCTACTTTCGCCACTATTTTTGATTCAAAATGATTAAAAAATGTTTAGTTTTTTGCACGTTGTTATAAAAAAAAAATTGCATAGAATACATTTTGATTTCTTAGAGATTAAAACTGTTGCTTATAGAAAATACTAATAGCAGACAACATTTTGTTCAGGTAAACGCACCCAAACACGCTCCTTTACAATTTTAACAACGCAAACTCTTACTGAACCACACGGAACAACCTGATTTAAAGAATGATTGATAGGCCTGGTCTATTAACTAGTGATTTAAAGGCGGCATTGTTAGTGTGGGAGGCCATAAGCCCACGTGCCTCTCACCTGCAATCACTTCTGAAGCTCACGCGATTCAGAAGGCTATCTCAAGTGGGTTTGAAGTCACCGAAATAACATTTCAAACGTTAATCGAGTCAGTGCGAAATTCTTGAAATGAAGACGAATTTGTACATAAGACACAGACTGAAACAAAAAACTGTTAAATATGTGAATTGGAAAGAAGAAGCATTTCTTCGTTATTAGATTTGGCTGTGCCACAAAGGAAAAAACCTTGTCATAAAAGAGCCCTTTAATGAACGTTCCCTTGAGTCACTTTTTAGCACAGCAGACCTGTACCAAATTAATGGTCTTTATGATTGCGGAGGACCCCTTCATGATTTAAAGTGTGTCATGAATATGATCACACTCTATTTGAAGGCGTGCCGAGGGAGAAATAAGATAATTTTTTTTTTCGGTACTTGATGTACATTTTCTTCCCAGAGTTTATATGCTTTTTTTTTTTTTTTTTTTTTTTTTTTTTAACTCACGCATCTAGAAATATTTTGGTAGCAGCACGGACCACTTTTAATCTATTCATAGACCACGTGGTAGTCATATATCTGACCATATTGCTATAATTTTTCCACAGAGGCAATGATGGCACAGTTTTTACGGTATAAAAATATTTATTCTCTCTTCAAGAACTCACAAAAGTTATTCAAAGGCAACAATGTAATCACTCTCAAGATTCAACGCAAGCTTCAACAAAAACAACTTCGAATACAGCGATTATACAAGCTCACTCTAATAGGTAAACAAAGCGATCAGCTTTCATCGAAGTCCGAAGTCACACTGAAAACTTTCCGGATCTCCGGTCTTTATATACCAGGCGCGCGAGCACATTCGTGAAATTTCCAGCCAATTCGTCGAAAAAGAAACATTTCGAAATTTCTCGATTGCTTTTGGTGTTGCCACCTTTTTCTAACCTGTATAATCGCTGTTAATAAATAAAATAAAATAAAATAAATTACAATAGAATTTTAAAATAACACGTCACTATTTACACTACATACAGACAATTTGTGCAACAATATTTTATGAAAAAATTAATCTGCTTACCAGTTTTATTTCAATGGTAATTATGAGTTTTCATATTAAGGATACTGGGTTTAAAACCAGGGAGATACACACATTTATTGGGCCGCGTTTCATTCTCTTTTTTTATATGCTTAGGTGGTATTTTAGACACACAAGACTCGCATCAAATATACGCTTTATTCCTTTTTTTCGGATTGTGAATCATTGACATAAAGAATAACGATAGTAAAAAATTACTTTCCATAACAGCATCTGAAAATCAACAATAATAAGAACATGAAAATTGTTCAACTAAGATTAATGCAAATTCAGCTCATTTCAAAGAAAATTGGCCGGATTATTGAACCTCTGAGAAGTAGAAATGCGAAGAGATAATACGTGAAATAGTGTCGGCTTATAATAAAAATATGCTCACTGCAATTTATCAAAGTTTTCAGAAGAGTGAAAAAGAGCTAATTCAGCATGAGCTCTTGCATATCACGCATTTACAGTGATCAAGTTGCAGCTTTTACTATTAATTAAAGGGGATATCTTCTCCATGTTTTCGAATGTACCAAAAAAGGGATTTCCGATCAAAAGCGGGGTTAGCGCTTTAAGCTGTTGATGGTGATACAAACGTCGATTATATTATTATTTTTTTAACTCATTCATCTAGAAGTATTTTGGTAGCAGCACGGACCACTTTTAATCTATTCATAGACAACGTGGTAGTCAGTGGACCACATATATCTGACCATATTTTATGAAAATATTGTTGCGTGGATGGGTTTGAAAGATTTGAAGCCAAAGCAGATCAACACTTGTAGGAATTTTTTCCAATATAACTCTTCACAGATTCTCTTACAACTCCAGAACTTCTCGTTCTAGTAGACACAATACAGCACTTTTCACAACAATAGAGCACAAAACAGCAGTTAAAAACTTGACAACACAACTGCTCAAATCGCTGCAAAAGACAATGCAATACAGTTCGCTTTCGGAACTCTCTGAACGCTCACTGAGACTCAGTATTTCTAGTCAACTATTGGACTCAGCTAACAACTAACTCCATCACCCGCTCTCCTGAGCTTTTATAGGGGAGCGAACATTCTTGAAATTTCTAGAGGTAGATATTTGGAGAACTTTCTGGATCGTAGTCGAAAAGTCCTATACATGTACATGGGGACAGAAAATGTCGCCAAGTTGGCGACATTTGGCAATTTCTCACCAAATTTGGCGACAAAACTTAGTCGCCAAAACCGTCGCCAACTTGGCTCTATCTCGCCAATTTGGCGAGATTCTCATTACCATAATGTTAAATGCCCTGCTCCTTGTAAAACCCGCTTCCCAGCGTTATCTCTGTTAAACTCGTTATCAAGCATCAAGAGACTCATCTCAGGGAAACAAACTAAAGACGAACTATTGCACTGCCTTATGCGAAATGTGCATACATTTTACTATTTACAAAATTAACACTACTAAATATTTACAAATATACAAAAATTCGTAACAATATATTTCTTAAAGCTTCTTCTTAATAGTTTTAGCCAGCTGCACTTCAATTATAGCCTGCATTTTTAATCGAGGAGAAGCCATCTGCTTCATTCCGAATCGGAACCCTTCCTGCTTGATTCGGGACCTGGTTCTACCTGCCGAAGCAATTACTGAATGCGAAGAGGAGGAGAACCCATCAGAGGTACACCCACCCAACAAAGTAGGCAGGCGACTGAAATAAAAAAAAGGGCGGCCAGCTTCAAAGGCCCCCCCCCCCCTCTAATAGAGTGAACTTGAACCCTGATATGTGACAGAGAGGTCTTTGAAATACCGATATTTTAATTGTGTTGCGTGTGGGGCCACGCGATATTGAAGAGGAGATCTTATCGTCTGCTTTTATGGGAAACGAAAATGGGTTAGGAGTGGTGCTTCGTGTTTTTTATGGAGAAGGTGGACCCTTTGTACAAAGTCGTGGGATTAAATAATGTGTCAGTCTGTCCATTGAAAAACTCATGTTAACTCGTGTTTTCGTTGCTTTCTTTACTGCTAAAACACCATTGTTAATCTATTGTCTAGAAACTGTCGATTGCCTTTGTACAAAGTCGTGAGATTAAATAATGTATCAGTCTGTCCATTGAAAAACTCATGTTAACTCGTGTTTTCGTTGCTTTCTTTACTGCTAAAACACCATTGTTAATCTATTGTCTAGAAACTGTCGATTGCCTTTGTACAAAGTCGTGAGATTAAATAATGTATCAGTCTGTCCATTGAAAAACTCATGTTAACTAGTGTTTTCGTTGCTTTCTTTACTGCTAAAACACCATTGTTAATCTATTGTCTAGAAACTGTCGATTGCCTTTGTACAAAGTCGTGAGATTAAATAATGTATCAGTCTGTCCATTGAAAAACTCATGTTAACTAGTGTTTTCGTTGCTTTCTTTACTGCTAAAACACCATTGTTAATCTATTGTCTAGAAACTGTCGATTGCCTTTGTACAAAGTCGTGAGATTAAATAATGTATCAGTCTGTCCATTGAAAAACTCATGTTAACTCGTGTTTTCGTTGCTTTCTTTACCGCTAAAACACCATTGTTAATCGACTGTCTAGAAAAGTTGAATTTTCATAAATTTTAGCAATTATATTTCCATGATTTTGTGAAAGCTTTTTTCTAAATGTTTCTAAAAATAGCTATACTTATTTTCTAATTCAATTATGAAAAAAAATATGAGGAATTTAATATAATTATATCATCAGGTTTCCAATGGAACTTTGTACTTTAAGCTCATTTTCTGCGAAATAAAAATTTCACCTTTTCGCAAACACCATTAATAGGATAACTTAAAAAGTAACAATGATAGTGGCCGACCAAACGTTATAGAGGTTAGCGTGCTAGCTTCTGGACCGCGAGGTTGTGGGTTCGAGTCCCTTGTTAGGCATGGGTATTTGTAAATGTATGTTGGCTTGTCGAATGGCGAATGTTTCGGCGCATTATAGCCCTCGTGTTGCTGACGGTGCCAGATAATCTGAATACAACCAACAACAAAGATAGTGTCGGAACATTTCTTATTGAAGTTCTTTTGTAATGCTTATTCTAAAATGACTTTTAAGCTAAGTGTAAGGTGCAATAGTTATTAATTTATAAAATGTATACGCATTTATACAAAAAATATTTTTAAAAACATTTTGGAACAGATATTTTAAACAACCATATCTCAGTATCTTTTAAAGATATCTCTTTGCTTTAACGTTATTTTCAAGAGAGTTAACTTATATGTATAACTGATGGTTTCTAGGAAATTGCATTCCATTCATAATAATTTTGTTGCCCGTGTTAATCGTAAACGTTAAATTTAACTAAAAATTACCTTAAATTTATTAATTTTTTTTTTATTTATTAATTTTTACAAATTTTCACTCATTTTCCTCCTTTTGAATGCTGTCGAAACTATTAGTGTGAAGAAAAAAACCTATAATTACATAATTTTTCCACAAAAAAAAATTATTCCTGAAAGTAGTCAGTTACCTTACAAACAACATCCAGTTTGAATTCCAACCAAATATTCGAGAGAAATTTTACTCACAAATATCAATTGGGAATTCTGAAAGGAGAACATTAATTGGCAAAACTAGAAATGTAATACACTAGGAGTATAATATAGTACGAGTAAGAGTATAATTGAATGCGACTCTGAATAATAAACACAAATGAGATAATAAGTTCAACAGCTTATTTTAGACAATATCTTGCTTTTAATTCAACGCAACATTTCGAAGTTTCCCATAATCTCCGCTGCAGGAACGTTAAAAATATATCAGAACTGGGCCAATAACTCAAACAAAACTACCCTTTTTATGTTCATGAGCACTTTTGTAGAAATCTCGCTGTGCACTTTTTATTTTGTCTGACATTCTTAAAAGTTTTATATTTTTAACATATGCTCTCAAGAAAACACCAGCTTCTGTTTAAAAGGAATGAAAAAAAAAAAAAACTTTCCCAACTCCATTTTCCTCAACTCAACTCAAAGACAAGAGAAAAAACAAAAAGTTCTTTGTGGGCGATCTGTCTTCACCCCGCCATCTTGTCTTTTGAACCATTTTGCCATTTGCTCCGGAATTTTCTGAATTGAGACATCAAAAGAGGTTTTTTTTATATTTCTTTTTTAGCCCGAAGATATTCTGTATTTTCACACAATTGATTAAAATATATTTCGCAGATAAAGCTATAAATACACGAGTATACACAAAAATACACAAATGTATGATTATGAAGTTGTAAAGAGTTTCCTTTTTTTTTTTTTTTTTTTTTTTTTTTTTTACCGTAATATAATATTTATTACCATAATGCAAAAGGAAAATGAATAAATACACCCTTTTAGCTAATTTTTAGGTTAATTTTCGCAGATTTAATCTTCAAAAATAACTTTCTCTCACTTTTAATGTATTCTGTCACATAAATTTTCAATACTTCTGTATCAGGTCTATTATTTTTCCACATCCTATTTTGAATATTATCTATTTTGTTTGTATAATCCCGTAATTTTTTACCACATTTGTTTACCATGTTTCAATGCTCAATTCGTGTTCCATTACACTCAATTAGAGCTATTTTCAATATTAATGTACTATATTTCTTCTAAGCTATTTTACAAATTCTTTTCTTTATTCTAAAACATATATATTATAAGTGCAAACTTGCCATTTATACTATCTGTTTTTCGTATTTTCCTCTTGGTATTTAAAGATCAGTTACTGCAGATAATAGAGTATGCCGACATTTAAGAGGACAGTTTTTTTTTTTTAAAGTGAAAAAGCCTCTAAGGTTGTTTACCTTTCTTCTCACCCCTTCATGAGTATATGACCGACCACCACAATTAGATACGATAAACCAATCCGTCGCGGTCAAAACCAATTCCTGTCCAATTCGACACTCCCGACAATTCGATTGCGTCGGAGGAAGTTCCATTCGAAATGAAGAAAGCCACTTCCTTAAGTGGAAAGGGAAACAGATAAATCTGTGGCGAATCGTGGTTTATGTGTTTGTGGCCGATGCTAATGTCTGGAAATGAAAGGCATTGTTCGAATAGTAATTCACTTTGATGCGTTTATTTATGTTCGGTTAATATTGGAAGAGTGCGAATCGAACGCAGCTGTTCGTCGATGAGGATCCATGTTAATGGTTCTTCACCAAGTGGCGTGATTTTGTTGTCAATTAGTTGTGCAGGAAGGTTTGGTGTAGTTTGCTGGAAAATACTTACAAATGGCGAAAGTGTACGTACAAATTCCTCTTTGTCATTTCAGGGCCTGTTTTATATTTGAGTCAGCCACGGATAAGAGGGAACTATAAGCCCTAAAATAAAAAATAAGGTCACGAAGAGGAATTGTTTTCATTTAAATTGATGTTTTACTAAAACATAACCGCTTTTCTTCTTAATTTTATATTTGAGTTTTCAGAGTCAATGGACTCTGCATATCAAATACAAAATTGTTAAGCAAAATTTATCTCTTGTCACGTAAATGGTTAATAACTCAATGGACCTAAGTCAGTAAAAAAACCAAACTTCTTTAAATCTCCAGAAAAGCTTCAGCTCGAAGGACGTATTTATAAAAAGTTTTTAAAAATTAGTAATAAGGAATATGTAAATTTGGAATAACGAAATTAGCATAAGTCCCGATTTTTCTCGAACTTTTTTCGTTTTCCGAGTGGAAGTCCTCGACTAAAACTTCGGTAAACGAGCCACAAGGAGGCATAAAACAATAACTCATTCTGTCAATATTAATTAAATACAAACAGTGTTATGTAAATAAAACTACACATATATCTTTCCACTTTTTAGCTGTAAATTTTGGTATGAAATCGTTGTAATTGCATTTCAATGATTGTAGTACATATTAAAGAGGTTTTTAGCCGTCCCTGAAAAAGTGCGCCTTGGCGAGAAACACATTTTCCACGAGCTGAAATCAATTCCAATGTTAATAATGAACTGCGCTCTATTAAGTAGTGAAACTGTATATAGAAGAAAGCTGTTATACTGCAATATTTTCCTAAAAGGACGAATATTCATTTAAATAAAATTAATAATTCAATTATCTCTTTAGCAAAATTTTCTTCTATTTACTATTCCGACGGTTTTTTGGGTGGGTTTTTCGAGAAAGGGAAAAATCAGAAATTCTTCTTGAATGACACGAAAAGTTCTCTTTATTGAATTCACTGTTTAAGAGATATCTCACTAAACATGGAAAAACCATCAAATGTAATATTTATTGCTTTTCCTAACTTTTTACAAGAATGATGTTGCTCATAGAATTGTCATAAATGGCACATTGTCTGGAAATGTGATTTCTGTGTGCGTGAGCAGTCATGTTTTCCCCGAGAATGATAAAAACGAATTGAAAGGTTTTATTAATTTAATGAAAACTAACAATTTATACCTTTTGACTTTACCCATGTTTTAGCATCTATCTATAATGAACAGTAATTTTGAAGAGTTACACACACAGTAATCTTTCATTAGGAGATTGATGATCAAAGTGAAGAGAAAACATCACCCTTTTATCGCAATGTGTACAGCCTTAAGAATTTTTCAGATAGGTCATTTCAAGACACTGGTATTTGACTCCATGACTAATCGGATCCTCTATAATTGCTGAGAGCTAACATTCTCGTTGACAAGCCCACCAGAGGAGGTTTTCCAAGGTTTCCTTATCAATCAATTAAACGCAGTTTTTCCTCATAGTGTCCTATCTGTAGCATTCCAGCTTCGCAACAATTAATGGTATTCCACACCCATCTCTCAGGAACCGGCGTATGCTCCAAGTAGATTAGGGTCCATTCATATTTTACGGGCACTTAATTGCGGCCCCCGATGATACGACCTCTTCCAAGAAATTTGCAGTACGCGGTCGCGCATAAATTAGAAATGTAGGACCATCTACCGGTTTCACGCCTTCTGATAACCAGAGAGTGCGTGAGGGGGAGAGAATTAACGTGCTTCGGTTTACCACTGACAAAGGAGGGGGGGGGAACTTGTTGCATTGTTTTATTTATTGACATTACGGGAGTTATTAGCGGAAGAACATTTGATTTACGCCATGTTTTGATAAGAGCCCTAAGTTGAGAGCAATATGCTAGGTAAAATATTCCCAAAGAGGTTCCCTCCATAGGTATGCAGTGCGTGGAGGATTTTTGGTTGGTATCCCAGATCTTGCTTTCAAAGAATCAAAAAAAAAACCGTCTTAAGACACGTAAAAACCGTCTTCCTTGTTGAAATAGCTGAATGGAGACATTCAGTGTTTTTGTACTGTTAGAGACATATAGTCGTAGATGCATAGTTACAAATACAAAAGAAGACGACCCGGACGATATCCAGCAAGACTGGTCCAACTAAAAGTAATCACTGACCTTTAACTATTCCAAAATGAATATCTATTTTTTCTTTTAAAACCAACCACCTTAATTGAATTAAATGTATCCACAGGCAAATAATTCCATTCGTCAATCACCCTTTAAAATAATGTTGTTGTTTTTAATACGCTTTTATTAGCTTCAGACGTATGTATGTTAGTATGTAACGGAATCTTTGAACATGATTTTGACCCCCTTCAAAACGTCGGATTAACTCGAAATTTGGCATACTTATTAAGGACCGATGACAATTCAATAATTCAATAAGTTTGTCGCTTTATCACAAGGATTAGCTCGTGTTGCCCTTGCGGCGTTAAATTCCTACCAACCAACCTTCTCCGAAATCGAACCCTGGTGTGCCGTTTGAAAGATTTGTCGTTTGAACGATAGTTATACAAAGCGTGTTTTTTTTTAGTCGCATTTATCCTTACCAGGATCTTCAGGATTAGTGATTTTTCATATTCAGAGACATGGTAGTGTTTCGTGCCAAGTAATACGGTGTGTACTAAGGCATACACATGACTTAAATTTGAGACAAGCATGTGACTATTGGCAGAAACAACTGGAGAGTTTTGTACACTAACTGAAAAAAAATTAGAGTTTACAGAAAAAATAATTAATAGTTTAAAAACTAAAAAACACTCTTTAATAGAAAACCAAACTAAAAAGTAGAAAATAATTAATAGTTTAAAAAACTAAAAAATACGCTTTAATAGAAAAGTGAACTAAAAAGTAGAAAATAATTTTAAATAAGTTTGAAATAAGAATAGAGTGATTAACAAGAAATATTTATTTTATCGTAAAAAAGCGTGGGGTGCTTGATGTCAATTGTTGAAAATATTTAATGACAGATATTGGTAAGAGTAGAGCCATTATGAAAATATCTTAAAAAGCACCCCACGCTTTTTTACGATAAAATAAATATTTCTTGTTAATCACTCTATTCTTATTTCAAACTTATTTAAAATTATTTTCTACTTTTTAGTTCACTTTTCTATTAAAGCGTATTTTTTAGTTTTTTAAACTATTAATTATTTCCTTTCTGTATTAAACTGCGATTTAAATCATTTAAAACCATGACCCCTTGGTCACATTATGTGTAATAAATTTCAAACCCTCAGTCTCATTATGTTTAATAATTTCAAATAAATGAATTAAAAATCTTCTAGTTCTACTCTCTTGCAGCGTATACATATACAACTTTTTTAATATATAATTATATTCGAATGATGCCTAAATCCTATTTGAAGCCCTGTGAATCTTCTCCAGTAACTCATTGTCCTTTTTAACATATGGTTACCAAAATTTTACTACATGCTTCCCGTATGCAATGATAGAATGAAGTGTCTAAATTTAGTAGGACAATTTTGTTATAATAAATCCTAACATCAGGATAGTTTTTTTACTGGCTGCTCCACATTGATGAGCTATTTTGAAATCTCCACTAACCAACCTGTCTAATTCTTTAACAATATCGCAATTGTTTATTTTTTCATCTTGTAAATAATAAGAAGTATTTCTACTAGTGTACACTTTGTGCAGAATTAGATATTTGTTAACATTAAATCTTATACTTCATTTAAACAGACTATTCTGATATTTTTGTTAAATCATCTTAAAATTGTATTCTCTGTACGTCTGTATTAAAGATCCCTATTTATCAGATTTGTCGTACAATTTTTTTTTCTTCCTTCACTGTTTATTTGTAAGTACACTACAGGAGCAGTTTTTTTTTTTTTTTTTTTTTTTTTTTTTTTTTTTTTTTAATCGAAGCTTGAAAACCCTTGCAAATGACAAAAGTCAAACTAAGTGGACGACAATTCTCCGAATCATTTTTCAAACATTGTTTTTATCAAGAGGTGTAATATTGAGTAACTTCCAATCTAATGTTACAATGTCCGAAATAGAAGAAACTACAAAAATAATCAGTAAAACATCTCCCAATTCTTCTGCAGACTCCAACTAACGAAATCCTGTTCCGGGAGAGCATCTTTCTCGAACTTGAATTTTGGAGATATCGATAAACTTTCGTGTGTTTTTGACGATCATATCTGCAATATTTTGAAGTTTGTTCACATTTTGGAATTTTTTGGCTTTCAACAGCTGCCACTGCGTCTTGGAATGAAAGGTTGTTTATGTAAGTTTTTTTTTTATAGGAGGATGGATTTTGGTCAATTATGAGGCAGTTTCGCCTTCGTGCTGTTTTTCAAGGAATCATCTTATGTTGTTACAAAATCGGCTGTTAAGCCTTCATTAAGGTCTCGCGTGCATTATCAGGTCAGGAGGAGACAATCGCCAATTGCAATTCATCATCTCTCTCTCAAAAACTCTCTGTCCTGCCGTCTTTATCAATTGGCAGCACTGTAATCGCCGAGGGTGGCGCTGCTGATCACTGACGTGGGGGGATGGAGTCTGATACTACATGTAGTTCGTTACCAATTAGACTAATTTATAGTGAAATTTATATCCTATATTTCAATTTTTTTTTGTTTTTGAGGATTGATATGTAATTTAAGAAACTTACCTTAGTTTCAGATTACAGCTGTCAAAACAATTATTTTTTGTTTTCTTACTGAAGTTGAAAAACATCATTCGCGTTGGAAAAATTACGATGAAACCCACTTCCTAGTAATCAGGTCTACTATACTAAACTTCAACTTAACTTGACATCACTAGACGGTAGATCGTCACAGTGCTCATAGGCATTTAATCCATTTTGGCTGCGTGAAAGCATAATGCTCATCAAACCACAACCCTGTAGAGAACAAAAGGCTATAAGGTTTGGCGTGAATTATGTCTTTACTCCTCTAAAATGGATTAAATGCCTATGAGCACGGTGAAGATCTATCGCCTAGTGATCTCAAGTTAAGTTGGAGTTTAGTATATACATTTTCAATGCAACAGAAATATGTATGCCGTAAGAAATGACACTATTTCTTCCGAGCCATTACCAGCCAAATCGTAGTAACCCGCTCCCCTGGAAATGCGACAACCCTTGTGTCAACAGGTGAAAAACAATTTACGCCGAATCAACAGCCGAAAGCGACGATTTATTGGCGATATTCCGGCGAAAGAAGGAGTTCATTTATTAATGGGTGTCGTTTTGGGGGCTGAGCCAAGACGTTTTTATGGTTTCTTGGTCCATTTGGTCTGTTTGCTGGAAAGGACATTTGGTGGGCAATTTGGTCGCCTTATTGCAAATCCAGGATGGATGAGTTTTCCCTTTGTTGCGTCATGTTGATATTGGGATGTTTTTGGTGGTTTTACAAAAAAAGATTTGAGATTGGATTTGATTGAATTGAATTGGATACTTATCATAGCTCAGGAGTATTTATTTCAAATTTGAGCGAGACGAAGCTTTTAAATTCGGCTGAACATATCAGTGCGTTTGGTTAAGGACTTTTACTAATATCTGATTGACGTCTTATCCACTCATAACACGTTTTATGTATTCTAAGTACAAAAACAATTTTGCAGACTTTAATTTAATCTGATATATCCGCGTATAAAAAATGTTGGATAATTTTCGTACAATATTTTAGAACTGAACAAGAGAACTTTAGACTAGAATTTTAACTTTTCAGAACTTTAAAGCGAGTTCATAATTACTTCTTTTATTGATGATCGTAATGTTAAATATTGAAACCCAAAAATATTTTCAAAAAGAAGAAACACATAAAATATTCTTGCAATAAAAAAAAATCATAAACATGATGAAAAGTCGTGACTAGAAAAAAGACAGTGATTTCTATAAAAAGCCAAACTCTGAATTTAACTCTAGACTATATCGTTTCAAAATGTATGCTAACTTAGTTTACTTTTAAGTTCCGCTCCCATAAAGCCGACCAAACGATATAGTGGTTAGCGTACTAGCTTCTAGACCGCGAGGTTGCGAGTCCCGTGTAAGGCATGGGTGTTTGTAAATGTATGTTGGCTTGTCAAATGACGAATGTTTCGGCGCATTATAGCCCACGTAAAGCTGATGGCGCCAGATAATCTGAAAACAACCAACCAATCCGCTCCCATAAAAATTTGAGCTGTTTGAGATTGGCGCCCGTCGTATGAATTTGAACAACGTTTGCGTTTAAACTAATTCACACTGTTTTCACGAATTATGCGGAGGAAATGCAATGGGTGGGATATCCAAAGTGAAGTAAAGTTTCATGATTTAATTTTCCAAATATTTCTAATACAAAGAAACTGTGCGAGCATTTGAATCTTTATTAAGGATTTTTTAATTGTAGGAAACTGAAATGTTTATGATCAGTTTTGTTTGGTTAATATATACATTTTGAAAAGTTTTTTTTATGTAGTGAGTTTTAAAAGTTAGAGATTAAGACGGGCACCAGCCTCAAGCAGAGTAAATTTTTATGGGAGTGGAACTTAAATTTTAAAAGTAGTAAACTAAGTTAGCATACAGTCTTAAGTAATACATAGCCGAGTGCCATAAACAGATGTTGGCCTTTTTTTTTTAAATCACTGTCTTTGTAGCTACAATTTTTCTTCGTGTTTTGATTTTTTTATTGCAAGAAAGTTTTTTGTGTTTTTGAGATTGGCGGCCTTTTCAATTTTTCAAAAGTATTTTTGGGGGATATCAAAACTTTTTTTAAACACTTCTTGTGGAATAGGAATTCGTTATGAGTATAACAGATAACACTTCGCAAAAGACAATTTCGTGCTTTTTTTAATCCAAAGTAAGAATTAATAAAATTGTACAGTAGCAGTGAAACAACTCCAGAGTTACACACACACAAAATTATTATGAAAAGTAAAATTACAATTGAATTATAAATATATATATATATCATCAATTACTAATCAAACAAATCTTAATATATATAAATTACGTGTCACGTTGTTTGTCGGCGATGGACTCCTAAACTACTTAACCGATTTTAATCAAATTTGCACACCGTGTGCAGTTTGATCTAACTTAAAAGATAGGATAGCTTGCATCTCAATTTATAGCCGCAATATTATTTTATGACTCATATGTTACAAACTTGAATACAAAAAAATACAAAAATTTAAATTTATTTCTTTTGTATTAATTTTTGCTCAATATCAACGGTAGTAGAAAATCAATCAGGAGGTCGCCATGTTTTTTTTTTACAAATGGCATCTGTGTAAAAAAGCACGGTGGTCCCCATGACTGGTGTTCTCCTACCGTTTCCCTTGAATAGTTTACTACTATGTAATACAACAAAAACCTTAGCCACAGCAACGCGTGGCCGGGTCTGCTAGTGTTATTATAATTTATAATGAACTTTCGTTAACTGTTAAACTTATAAATTTAATCGATAAAACTATTTTTAATAAACTACTTTTTTATTCTTTAGCAGCTTTTGTGCGCAATTTTTACTTGTTTAAGCCATTTTTAGCTCAGCTTGAGTTTGTCAACTACGAAGGAAACCATCTTTTTCCTTGCCATGGACTAACTCCTACCACTACGAAGCGCCAATAAAAAATAATGTAAAAGAGGTTTTTTAGTAATAGCTCCAAAACTCGATAGAATGTATTGAACTAGCCACGGAGCTCCATCAGGATAGTCTAGAGCTGTATTAACCTCTCAGTTGGAAGGAAAACTCTATCAAATCTGAGGGACAAATAGAATGAATTGAAAATTAATAATAATGAATTGTTACAAATATTTATTACAAGTCTTTTTTAAATCCCTTATAATAACTTCGATTTTGTATGTGAGGGGGTGACTGGGAATGTCGATGGCGGGCAAATCTGTGGAGCCTTAATTAACCCCCTTGCCGTCAACCAATCGTTCTGAAACTTAGCAGATAGATTCGATGTCGATGACAATCCATTCTATCAAATTTTGGAGGCTGTCACTGTCACTAAAAGGTTGCTTTTACGGAATACTAATAAACTTACCTGCCATTATCCAATTGATCTGAAATTACATTCAACCAATCATTGAAGAAACTCTTTCCTGTTGCCAAAATTATTTTAATAAATAAATAAATAAATAAATAAATAAATAAATAAATAAATAAATAAATAAATAAATAAATAAATAAATAAATAAATAAATAAATGAATAAATAAATAAATGAATGAATGAATGAATGAATGAATGAATGAATGAATGAATGAATGAATGAATGAATGAATGAATGAATGAATGAATGAATGAATGAATGAATGAATGAATGAATGAATGAATGAACGAACGAATGAATGAATGAATGAATGAATGAATGAATGAATAAATTAATGAATAAATGAATGAATTGTTTTAATTAGAATAAATAAAAGATATTTGGATGTGAGTGTATATATTCACCTTCATTCTTAATGAATAAATTTGGAAAAGTTGTTCACCGCACATTTTGCTGATAGAAATGTTTTTAATATTTTAATGCAGATGCTACTACCAAGCACATGCTAGCAACAGAAACGGCGCTTTGTTAGTACTGTGAGGTGTAGTTTAATGTGAAAATACGAGGGGGCTAAAATGTTGTTGAGTTGCTTTCAGTAAGGAGTGTCTGGCAGTGAAAATGGCGAGTGCAAAGCTGTGCACTTATAGATGCTTTTGAAATTATTAGAAAGTTTAATATATCTTTTTTATTCCCCTCCAAAACGAAGAATATTTTAAAGAGCTAAAAAAACTCTTCTACACTAAGTTTTCCCATAAAAGTAATTTAAATTACTAACCAACATGATTTATTTAAAAACAGCTTCGTCGTTATAGTAATTAAATATTCTCTAATAAAAGTTTTGCAGTTGAAAGAATTTTATAATTAAAAAAAAAAAGAATACATTCCTTATATAAAGTTCTTTTCTCGAAAAAGAGAAATCTAGAACTAAAAATATTATTCTGTTCCGCACAGATGATTTTTGAGGCGTTGCCAAAAATTTACATCTAAAGTTAATGAAGTGGTTATTTGTTTCCGCATTTTCACTTTCTGGTCGTTTAAAGAGTTCTCACAGTCGAGGTTTAGGAATTAAATGAAAAGTTTTTTACTTATCATTTTTTGCCTAAATCTTTTGTCATAAATCAAATGCACTTTTTCCAACTAATTTGACAAGCTGTGTTGCACAGAAAGTAATTATAACCGAAGCGCCATTGTTATGAAAGTTGGTCGCTATTTAATTCATTCAGGGAAGGAAATAGTTAAGGTTTTTATGTTAAGTATGTTCAGATACAATAGAAAATATTAATACTTTATTGAATAGTATCAACCTGTATTATTTTAATTTTATCAACCTGTAGTATTTTTTTTTATATTAATTTTTTTTTTAAATTTAAGCGTAGGATGTCCAGCTATTTTGAAGTGATATTTTTTACTTTCAATTACCCATATGTACACATAGGGTAATGAAAGTATAGTATTCGGTAAAAAAAAAAAAATTGATTTTTTTTTTTTGCATTTCTCCACGTTTTGGAATATTTCAATTTTAAAAAAGTCATCTAGAAAAAATGTGTGCCGACCAAACGGTATAGTGGTTAACGTGCTAGCTTCTGGACCGCGAGGTTGCGGGTTCGAATCCCGTGTTAGGCATGGAGGTTTGTAAATGTATGTTGGCTTGTCTAATGACGAATGTTTCGGCGCAATATAGCCCTCGTGTTGCTGACGGAGCCAGATAATCTGAATACAACCAACTAGAAAAAATGTATGTGTGTGTATATCTGTGTGTTTGTGGGCAGCATAATTTCCGAACAAACTGGCCTATAATATTCAAATTTGGTGTGCGGGTTGGTGATGGCACAGGGACCTACCATTAAGGTTTTCGTCAAAATCACGTATGCGCATAAGGCTCTAACAATTTTGTTTAAAATCACTGTGGTAATGCCTCTTAAGGTTTTCTAAACATGAAACATCCCCACCTCTGAAATTCTAGCAAAAATGCTTTACTGGTTTAAAAAGTTGAAAAACGATTGCCTTTAACACAGAGTTCTGTTTTCTCGAGCATCCCTCATTAACGATCGTTTTTTCTTCTCTCCTCAGTTTCATTTACAAGAAAGGATAATATCAGAATTATCGAAAAGTATATAGCCAAAATCATCATTTTGGCGGAGTTTCTTTTTCAAAAATCCCATATAAGAATTATCTAAAAAAATATCGCCAAACTGGCCGTTTTTTGTAAATGAATGATGCAAATTAAAAACGGTAAATGACACAAATCCACGTCAGTATTATAGTGTAATTGAAAGTTGTGCGATGTTACACACCCCTTGTTTTTCATCATAAGCATTGATAAAAACTTGTAACAAATCGCAATACAAAAAAAAAATTGTAATTTCTAACATATCACGAACCGGCAGATTCATGGGGACGTCGAAATTTTGGAAAAATCGTAGTAACATACTTATTTATGAAATCCATTTTAATAAATTAGGCTTCTTGAAAATATGGAGAACAAATCCAGATATTATTGCTTTCAAACTAAAGCACAAATAGTATGAATATTATTTTGATAGCAGCAGTTTCCTTCAAAAAGTATGCAGTTTAGATTTCTTCAAATATAACCGTATTTAAATCGTAGGAAAAAAAATTCAATATATTCAAATACTTCAAAATTTGCATTAATATTGTTGCACAAATTGTCTGTATGTAGTGTAAATAGTGACGTATTATTTTAAAATTCTATTGTAATTTATTTTATCTTATTTTATTTATTAACAGCGATTATACAGGTTAGAAAAAAGGTGGCAACACCTAAGACAAACGAGAAATTTCGAGATGTTTCTTTTTCGACGAATTGGCTGGAAATTTCGGGAATGTTCTCACGCGCCTGGTATATAAAGACCGAAGATCTAGAAAGTTTTCAGATTGACTTCGGACTTCGATGAAAGCTGATCGCTTTGTCTACCTACTAGAGTGAACTTGTATAATCGCTGTATTCGAAGTTGCTTTCATTGAAGCTTGATAGTGACTGTTCTTCGAATAACTTTTATGAGTTTTCTGAAGAGAGAATAAATGTTTTTATACTGTAAAAACTGTGCCATCATTGCCTCAGGGAAAAAATTCATAACAATATTATGACACATTCTGAGTAACATCTCAGCTTCAGAACACAGCAGATGTGCATAATTTACTTTTATTGAAGTATTATTATTATTATTATTTTTTTTTTTTTTTTTTTTTTGAGATATTAAAAAAAAAGTTACATCCCTCTTATCATCAATAGACACTTATTTTTTTTCTGTTCAGTCGACTTTTCTTTTTTTGTAGAGTAATTGCCACAATCTACCTTGTTTATAATTTTGGGTTCCAAAGCAAACGATGATCAGCAAAATATCTAGAAAATTCTCGATTCCCTCAAGTGTTGCCAACTTTTCCAAATTTGTGTTATCGCTGTTTACAAATAAATTTAAGAAAATAAAACTTTAAAAAGTCTTAAAATTATACCGAGAAAAATAAACGATAATTACTGGAACAAGTGAATATCCCACTTGACCAAATTGAGTAAAGACCACCAATGTGTCTTTTCCTCAACAACCCTATTATCAAATGATTTAAATAAATAACTCTTAAGTTACGAAGTGTAAGGAAATAAATTACTCTTCTCATCAAAGTCGCACTGATTACGCAAGTTGCTGTTGTTGTAGTTGGGAAATAAAGCAATAAATAAGATCACCTCCATCTTTCGTTTATAAATTGAAATAGTATAAGAAAATTGTAATACTCCTTTTACAAAAGCCACCAACTGATACTAGAATAAACGTATTTTAAAACAATGGTTTGGAGTTCGTGTAATCCTGTGATCGTAGTAACGATATCATTTGTACCCAGCAGTATTGTCGGAAACAGGTGTTTTGGGAGATTGACCAATCCTGGCCGAAACTCTAGTATCGTTCCAAAATACGCGAATTATTTTTTCATTAATAAACACGTTAAAACACATTTCTGGCCCTCCGTTCTTTCTTATAAATAAAATATTTCAATTTTAAAACTGCGCATCAACCTTTCAAAATGTTCAGTATATTTTCTCATCAATGGGAGCAACGGCAGGTTGGTCATTGGCTAGCGTTGTTACGCTACTGGAATAATTATATCGGTGCCTTCGGGGGATTTCATAAGCATCGCAATAATATCTGTTTAAACTTTTATTTAATTCATAAGTCTCATATACACTATCTACCAATAAGTAATTGGACACCCGTGATAAAAGAGATAAACGCAATTTATTCAAATTCAATTAGTGGTTGAGCCTCCACCTGAGGCAATTACAGTATTAGCACTCCGGGGCATGCTTTCGACAAGTGTTTGGATGATGGACAGTGGCATTTTCTTCCACTCGGCTTGGAGTGGACATGTGCGTTCTTTCACCGATTTTGGACGGTTGCTGCCACCCCTTAATTCGGCAATCCTACTCGTCCCAGAGGTGTTCCATAGGATTCCCGTCTGGACTCTGAGCGGGCCAGTCCAGTCGGTTCAGCCCGCTGTCATCATACTAATCCATGGTGGACCTCGCAACTTGAATAGTGGCGTTGTCATTTTGGAAGTAACAATGATCCAACCCGTAAAATTGCCACAGCGTAGGAAGCACATAGATATCTAGGTTAGTGGAGAAGTAGTCAGCGTTGAGTCTACCATGAATTGGAATCAAGGGTGACGTAGATCAGGACTGCAGACATTCTCAATTGCATGGGTGTCCAAATACTTATTGGTAGATAGTGTATAATTTTATGTAATTCGTAAGTTTTATATGTAATTCATAAGTTTCATATGCAATTTATAATTCGTAGTGTTAACTCTTTTCTTATTGTTGAATAATTGGAATGTTTCCTCTAGCCTGCAACTGTAACCGCCACGCTCGCCGCTGTCGCTTCAACATGGAACTGTACAAATTGTCCGGTCGTACCAGTGGCGGTGTCTGTCTCAAGTGTCGTCACAACACGGCCGGCCGCCACTGCCACTACTGCAAGGAGGGATACTACAGGGACAACACCAAACCCATCACTGACAGGAAAGCGTGCAAAGGTATTTTTTTCTCTTCGATAAAAAAAGTTTTACTCAAAACAAGCCGTGTGGAAAAATCACTTTTTTTTTCCCCTTCCATAAAAAACTAGCAATTTAAAGCTTTTTGTATCTTGCATAAACTTCTTTGCCGTTTGACTAACTTTTTTGAATATTTCGACAGGCATAATTTTTTAATACTAAGTTTTTCGAATATTTTGATATTCATTGAGTAAGAAACGCAATTTTTTTTTTTTTTAAATAGGAAACGTTAATGAAATTTATACAAAAACTAGAAAGATTTAAATTTTAATCTTAAATTAGCGTTTATTTAGAAACGTAATATATAAATTCAACATTGTTGGACACTTTTCATGATTTATCACTTTAAGAAGCATAATGTCGATAAGCTACTTTTAATTAAAAAAAAAATTTATAAATTGTTATTAATTAAGAAAACCATTAGTTATTTTGCCTGTAATAATACTTTTTTTCCTATACCTGGTATGTTTCAAAGCAATATTTCGCCAGATGTTGCGTTGAAAGAAAACAAAATTAGCAATTTTAGTTGTTAGGGTGTAGCGATGTGCATTAATGGGGAGTCGAACCCGGAACTCCTAGATCAGAAAACAAGCACTCTAACCACTAGGCAAAAGTGACCACTGGTGCATAGGTGTTGAATCTGTCATTTGTACACGAGACCACTACCTATCCACTTCCCAGTGAGTCGCGAAGGGGTGAACAATTGAGTTGCTTGCGTATGAGTAGAGTGCATTGCGTGTGGCAGTGAGTCGCCAGAGATGCCGAGGTGGTAGTTGAATACTTAACGTCTTTGACTGATAAAAATAAATATTTTACCAAAATATTAACGAAACACGTTAAGGGGGTCCAGTACCGAAATTTCTTCAAAAATCCCAAATTTTTTTTCTGATTTAAAAAAATAGTTCATACATTCCTGAAGAGAATGGTGTTTTTATCTCATTCCTCCGGTGATTAGAAAGCCACAAAAATTACCTGTGATTTAAACATCACTAATGGGCGTAACACTTTGAAGCGTCGGCTTAAAATGCGTTTTTCGAGCACTAGTGTTTTTCACAGATGTTGCATATTCAAATCGATATATCTCCAGAACCATTAACAATTGGCTGTTCAAATTTTTGGAGCATTTAATTTATATAGTTTTAAATATTTTGTCTTTACAGAATTTTATTTTTTTAACTCTGTTTTAAAATATAATTTTTAGCGTAAAAGATAACATAAAAAAAAGCAAAAATTTCAATATTTTAACTTTGAGAATTTTTCAAATTTTTTTTAGTTCACCTATCAAAATTCTGTGAAGACAAAATTTTCTTTATATAATTATGTATTACAGAAAGCTTTCACTTAAATTTTTTTTTTATTTTTTCTTGACTTATATCAAAATACGCAAACATCAATTATTAAGGATTTTCCTTGGTTTTTAAAATTTTTTAAATAACAAAACACAATATTTAAAAAAACATTTTCTCAAAGATATATAAATAGTATCTCATACATAAAATAAATTTTTGACGTAAAAATGTACATAAATAAAGTTTTTTTATTTTCGGTACCGCACCCCCTTAAAAAATCTGTACATAAATTAGAAACATAATTTACAAGGTTTTGTTTCGGTATTATTTTATATAATAAACTTTTTTTAATATGCAATTAGGGAGTTTTGGAAATAGAATAAAATGCAACTAGGCCCTGTTTGAATTTGTACTCGATTTACAGTCCTTTTTTTTAAATAGGATTTAGAAACTTTTGTTACTGTAAAACTATTTTTAAATGTGTATTTCACAGTTGTGCCAACAACATGCAATTAAAATCTCAACTTTTCAAATTTTGTCAACTCGGCACTTGGGCACTTTTGGAAATGGACAACTCAAATGTGCTATGACAAATAAAAGGTCTCACCCCAGGCAGATCCCATACGAAACTCAATTTATTATTACAACCGAAATTTAGAAGAAGTCAATTTTCAATTCATTAATTGTGAATGTTCCAGACATGGGATGGCACTTATCACTTTGAAGTTCTCACTCAAAGCATCAAATTAAATTAAACCGTAAGAAAAATTTAGCCTCACATAGCAACTCTATGGTAAATTCACATCTTAGCTAAAACAAAAAGATAATCAATTTGCATATTAGGTGAAGATACTCGACGGCGATATTTTTATTTATAAAAAAAAATCATTCCGAATTGTTAGAGTTTTTGTTATCATACTATAGTCCTTAAGGGAAGATTTAAGTCATTTAATATTGCTAAATATTACATGTTTCATAATTGATTTAGTATAATGCAAGCATGTGTAGAAGCGGCCTGTTAGTGACAGTGGCTCTCCCAAGCCGAATCCATTCTATAAAACATATTTCGTGCAGTGTATAACATTTTATAGAAGTGTTATAATTTTAAACAGACCCTCCCATCTACTTAAAATTACCAATATAACTTTTTATAAAAAAAAATCAGTCTGGAAGAAAGACAAAGAAGAAAAATGGCTTAAATATATATGGAGACTATGTATTTGTAATGAACTTTAAAAAACATAAAACATGGTGTTATTTGGAGTCGGGATTTTTTTTATTGTCTGCCTAAACTTGCGATCGAATCCCAATACGTTTTAAAAATAAATTAAAATTTTCAATCAATCTCAAACCCTACATCATTTTCTGATCAAGCACTGTGCAAACTTAGATGTCTTACACTTTTACCATGCATTAATTCCATAAAGCTCTTGATAGTGGGGGGATGACTTATAGTCCGAGAGGCGGCTGCAATTTTTGGACCTCATCGAACATCATTCTGATTTTTTTTTTATAGAGATTGGAGAAAAGTGAGTAGATTACGAATCCACTGGTCAGCCGTGGCAAAAATGGCCGAAACTGATCAAAAATCGACTTGGAATGAGTTGAATTAAAAACCGATTGCCAAATATGTCATAACTTGCCAAAAAGAGAACAAACTTTTTCGTCTGGCAACCCTGCATTTTGATTTTCAATGAGAAAAAGCGCAAACGATTTCTGATCTCTGACTTGGAAAATGTGTATCTTTTAAAAGTAAGCCAAATTGGCGACATCAGTTACGTCATCCGTGACGTAATGTTTATTGCCAACTTGGCTCCCTTTTAATAGATGCAAGTAGACCGTCGCCAGATATCTGAATCGTCTGCAACCTTCTTAATTGATAATTAAAGAGTGAGGGTTACCAAATAAAAAAAAAATGCTCATTATTTGGCAAATTATGGCTCATTTAGCAATTGAATTTAGTTCAACTTATTAAAAGTTGACCAGTTTCGGCCATTTTAGCCACGGCAGACCAGTGGATTCGTAATCTACTCACTTTTCTCTAATTTCTATAAAAAAATCAGAATGATGTTCGATGGGGTCCAAAAATTGCAGTCGCCTCTCAGTCTATTAGTAAATGTAGTTATGTAGTTTAAATACGAGCTTCCAGAATTTCTAACAATTCAACTCACTTTTTATATTATCCATGAGTTAATTATTTTCAAATACCTCATATGTGTAATATCGGGTAATAAAACTATTTCATTCAGCCAAAAAATCGGTTTATTTTTGCATTTCTACACGTTTCGGAATATACAGAGTTAAAAAAAGTGGTCTAGAAAAATTGTTTGATCATCATAATTCCCGAACGGATAGACCTACCGTGTTCAACATATGCATGAGGGTCATGGGACCTGTCATTAAGGTTTTCGTTAAGATTTCTTTTAGACACAAGGTAGCTGCCATTGACAAAATAATGTTTAGAAATTATATTTAAAAAAAAAAAGGCTATAACGATTTTGGTCAAAACCACTATGGTAATGCCTCTTAATGTGATCTAAACAACCCCACCTCCAAAATTTCCGTAAAAATGCAAGAAAGGCGTAAAAAGTAGAAAAAAGAATGTCTTTAACAGAGTTTTTATTCCCCTCGAGCATTGTTCAACAACGATAGTTTCTTCTTCTCTATTTCATTTACAAGAAAGGATAATGTAAGAATTATCGAAAACTATATAATCAAATTCATTTTTTTTTTGTGGGGAGGGGGGGGGGGTATTAGCCAATGCAAGAATTATTGTCAGAAGTTTTACCAAACTGCCTATTTTTTTTTTTTTTTTTAAATGAATGAAAGCACGAAATCGGTAAATAACACCTGTCCACGTCAAATTTAAATGCAGTGACCAATATTATAGTGAAATTGAAAATTGTGCAATGTTCCTCTGCACTAGTTTTTACTTCAAAACGAATCATGAACAATTTTCGCATGAATGTTCTCAATGCGTACACATTTTCTTAATTATGCCCTCAATTCACACACAAAAAAAAAAAAAAAAAAAAAAAAAGTGTCTCTCCATACTCATTTTTTCATATTTTTTGCCACTAAACCCTTCTTTTCATAACCTACAGAAGCCAATTTGGTATCATCGATATAAATGAATTCAGCGAGTCATCGATGTAAGCTCTCTATCGATATCCCTCCCACCCTTATGCTCTAGAGATTATCTGTGTAATCCCGTTTCTGCTGATTATGAGTGATTGCAGGTTTTTCGAAGGGATTTCGGAATATGAGGAATCCGAAGGGAAAAGAAAGTTTGAAACTTGTTTGTTAGTGTAAGCCGGTTCCTAATTGGCTACAATGTTTTCATTACAAGCCAATCAGCGGCCCTTCTCGTTCCAGCAACTTCATCTCGGGGCTTAACGTTCTTTAATGATCCTTTACTTCTATTCTCTCGTCTTCCGTTAATTGCGTACCGACAAAAAAAAAATATCTTATGAACATCCGATAATTTTGAGTGTGGAAAGTTAACTGTCTCCATCAAGACTGATAGTCGTGTCTGCCTTCTTGGTTTGAAGCAAAAAGTTTTTATTAATACGCTTTTATTAGCTTCAGACGTATGTATGTATGTTAGTATGTAACGGAATCTTTGAACATGATTTTGACCCCCTTCAAAACGTCGGATTAACTCGAAATTTGGCATACTTATTAAGGACCGATGACAATTCAATAATTCAATAAGTTTGTCGCTTTATCACAAGGATTAGCTCTTGTTGCCCCTGCGCCGTTAAATTCCGAAAAACCAATCTTCTCCGGAATCGAACCCTGGTGTGCCGTTTGAAAGATTTGTCGTTTGAACGACAGTTATACAAAGCGTGTTTTTTTTAGTCGCATTATCCTTACCAGGATCTTCAGGATTAGTGATTTTTCATATTCAGAGACACGGTAGGGTTTTGTGCCAAGTAATACGGTGTGTACTAAGGCATACACATGACTTAAATTTGAGACAAGCATGTGACTATTGGCAGAAACAACTGGAGAGTTTTGTACACTAACTGAAAAAAAATTAGAGTTTACAGAAAAAATAATTAATAGTTTAAAAACTAAAAAAACACGCTTTAATAGAAAACCAAACTAAAAAGTAGAAAATAATTAATAGTTTAAAAAACTAAAAAAATACGCTTTTATAGAAAAGTGAACTAAAAAGTAGAAAATAATTTTAAATAAGTTTGAAATAAGAATAGAGTGATTAACAAGAAATATTTATTTTATCGTAAAAAAGCGTGGGGTGCTTTTTAAGATATTTTCAACAATTGACATCAAGCACCCCACGCTTTTTTACGATAAAATAAATATTTCTTGTTAATCACTCTATTCTTATTTCAAACTTATTTAAAATTATTTTCTACTTTTTAGTTCACTTTTCTATAAAAGCGTATTTTTTTAGTTTTATAAACTATTAATTATTTATATATTATATTTTTCTTTTATAAAACGAAATCATTTTTTGTCTTAAAACGATTGCCAACATTTTCTTTATTTTAATACAAAACAATGTAATAAGAAAGTTTCTAGTTCGAAGAGAAAAGTTCGTCAGATTCCAGACTTGGATTCTTTGCATTCCTTAAATGAAAGTCCACCCCCATTCACTTCCATTTATATCTTCTTATCAATTTTAGTGTTAAGGGTAATCACAATGATTACCCTTAACACTAAAAAAATTATAATAACTAAAGAAATTATTGGAAGGATGGAGCTACGCATAATAAATCATTATTATTTTCCAACTAATATATGTTCCATATGTATGAAAAAGATTCGTTGATTATGCTTTACTTTAGAACTCCGTTTCCCAAACAACTTGAGACCACTTTATATCATCGATACTTATTTGCTTTAGATCACAAAATCCCCAAGCTTTGACTTACCACACTCAACACATTTTTAAACGGCCTTTTGTACTCATCATTAGTAGCATCAATATTAATATATGGCATTTCTCGAGTACGCTCTTTTATATATAAGAAGGAAAATTTAATAAGTATTTTGGGGTGGAAACCACTGTATATACCCATTAGTTATTCATATTAAATACTCATGGGTTACTCATATCAAAAATATTAAAAAAATATTACATTAAATATAAAATTAAATTGTGTAAATACTTTATATGCGTTCAGTTATAAAAGAGAATTCATTTATCGTTTGTTATTCAATTATCAAAAATAGCCACTGAACTCAAATTACCATCATTTTGTATCCAATAGCCATCATTTAGGAATCAATAATTTATAGTTATCAGGTGCATAACTTTCAAATGGGAACTTCTGTCCATATTACACTTAGAAGGCACTCTTTTCTAACAATTTACACTCTTTTCTACAACTTTTATAACAACTACACTCCTTTCAGTCACTAAAACACTTTTTAGACATTATTTCCAGTACAATAATTTCATTGCTATTAAGCACACACACAGCGATTCGCACCAGAATATTCTGCAAAAAAAACGTGAAAGAACTTTGTAGTTTCAAATCTTTCGCTATTTGAGTAAATAACTGAGATTTATCTAGGTATTTTTCTTTTCATTTTGTCGCTTAGCAAACAATACGTTTTTAAACGGAAAAGAAATATTTGTCTTTTTATAACAAAAGTTATAGGAGAGAAAAGTTTTTATTTTTGTGGGGCAAATTTGATTTCAGGGCCCCTATATATCAAAGTAAATTTTTCGTTAAAATGTCTTCTATAAACCACTAGTAATCAATAAATTAACTATTTTATGATAACAATCGATTGAAAAGCATTGGAATGTGTATGATATAATTGCATATAACATTTCATGATTATATAGCTTTTCTTTCCTATTTTGGCTGGCCAGTTAAGAATACTTTTTCAATTTCTCCAATAAATTGTTTACTTGATCACACAGTCTCGACTTATTTTCATATAAGAAAGAAAACGGACAAAAGATTTTATCAAAACACTTTTACAATATAAAATCTTATCCTAAAACGATCTAAAACAAAATAAAATACGGTTTATTAGTTTTATTTTTTAAAACAAAGTTGCAATAAAAGTTTTCGTTAACTTATGTTCATTTCATATTCTTCAAGGACTCTTTACAGTTCAACCTTTTGAGTCATAAGGACCAGCTTCTATACCACGAGGTTGCTGGTTCGAGTCCCGTGTTAGGCATGGGTGTTTGTAAATAAATGTATGTTGGCTTGTCTAATGACGAATGTTTCGGCGCATTATAGCCCTCGTGTTGCTGACGGCGCCAGATAGTCTGAAAACAACCAACCAACCAACCATAAGGACCAGAACTGAACTCAAAATCCTATGAGCACATTGAACCGCCTTGGAGCTTTTTCTACTTGAGAATAATCAGTTTAAATTGGTTAAATTTAAGTTTTAATTTTAACATCTTTGGGAACATTTGTAGCAGTGTAATGGCTACATGTGATGTAAGAAATCGCATTTGGAACGTTTTATTTAATTTGAACCCACTATGAGAACTTAATTCTTAATTTAACCCTAATTCAAAGTTTTGTTCGCCCCTCCCTATAAAATTATTTTAAAAAATCGAGACTCGCGAATTTCTTTTTTTAATGGAGAAATATTTTTTTCCTAGATAGGAATATTTTAGCATTGCGACTGTGATTAAATGAAAAAAAAAAACTTGTTGGAAAAGTCTAAATATAGCTCAGGATTTGAAAAATGTCTCCTAAAATTAGTAAGGGTTTTAGTAAGATGAGAAAAGGTTTTAGTTGGGGTCAATGTGTTGTGGTTGCTGCTTTCCCATCTGTTACTGTAAAATGGGGTGAATCGGAACACTTTTCAACTTTCAAAGTAAAAATCGGTTGTAATAAAATCGTTAAGGAACATATTTTTGACATTGAAACTTGGGTCTTACCTTCTTCTTTGAGGATCAACCCAAAAAATGTTGAAAAAACTTAGACTTTAATTTATTTTGAATTTTTTCATGGTGTTCCGATTCATCCCGCAGAAAGGGGTGAATCGGAGCACTCGTTACAATTTATGTCTGATCTTATTTAAATGTTTACAGGGTGACAAAAAACAAGTAATAATGCATTGTGGTAAATAGGAACACAAAATTATCATAAAAAATCAATTAATATGACGGATAAATTGTGTTTTTATCATTTATTGTCAAAACAAATCATATGTTTGAAAGCCTATCAACTCTTCTCATATAACTCATCCAAATAGTCTTCAAAATTAATAATATTTTTTAATCTACTTTATGTTGCCTGCCGTATGACTGCAAATTCCTTAAAATATCTTGAGAAAGGAGAAAAGCATCCTCATTTGGTTTCAGAAAATCTCTTCGTTCATGGACGCTTTTTGTAAAACACACTTACATAGCAATAATCTTGTGGGTGTAAAACTTTGCCTACATAGTCTTCATACATTTTTCTATATAACTTAAAGATAACGAAATCATTTGGTGAAAAAACCTCTATAACAATCGGATTGTCTGCCATGCTGAAAGTAGGCTCCCCTTCTGACATTTATTCAAGCCTGCAATCTCGATTACTGTCATGAAGGGAGTAATTAGACTCTTCTTCAGTCGTTGAATCTTGTGTGGAACATAATCTTGCCAAAAACAGCTTTTTAATATCACTTTTCAAGTGTTCCGATTCACCCCGCAAATCTCAAAATCAAGACAAGGAAACACATAAAAATTCGTAAAATAATTTTTTTTTTAAAACCAAGGTAAATTAAGTATGGCATGCTGTTGTGGATGTTTATACTTATCTAAAAGTATATTAGTTAAGTCTATAGATGGTACATGTTATTAATTACGGGATAAGTTTTGGAGTGGTTAAAACTCGTAGGATTGTATGCGCTCTTTCATATTTTTTTTTTAAAAAAAGAACAGTGTTGAGAACAAAACATGTTCCAAGATTCCAAACATGTTAGACAAGTAAAAAAAATATATTTAATTAATAAAAATGCATTATTTGTGTGAAGTAATAATTTCTTTGTAATTTCATGAAGTTTCGTTCCGATTCACCCCGCTGTTCCTATTCACCTCATTTTACGGTACGCCTTGTGATGCAGAGACAGTCACTTTTGATTGTTGTTGAGTGTGTGCGGGCTAAAGAGGTCATTGTTACAATTGCTTGGCATAAACGACCGGCGATTGTGGAGGGCCAACTTGCTCCTTTGTTCTTGCCAAAGAATTAGTGCCGCCCGTCAATCCACGAAGGATTTTTCCAGAGCGTGAAATTGATAGCAAACGAAAGTCATTTCCATTCTCCACGAGTTATCTTTGCACATTGGATAAATGAAATGATGGGCGAATGAGGCATTTCAGATTTCATTTAGAGGGGAGATGATAACACAGATGCAGGATAATTTTTTCGGGGAAGAATGTCAGAGAAGAAGAGGGTTTAATTGAACTAATTTGATAACTGTGGGGAAGGGTTGTTTCCATTTAAGGCATACATTTAACTAATCTTATTCCTTAATTTAGCTATCAGACGAAACGGTCGTTTCGCCGCCAACCTTAAAAAGGCAGAAACGACAGTACCTATTCTCTGCACAACTTCCAGCGAAAAAGCCGAAATTGACTATTTTTTAGTTTGCATACGGAACTTCGCATAACTGTATAAAAAAATACCATAGATTCGTCTCGGTGATATCTTTTAAAGAAAAAAAAATTGAGTACATAGGATAAGAGACAATGAAGAAAAAAAATATTGAAATTTCCAAACCGAAATAAAAAGTCGAGTTCTAACCCGTTTTTTATGTAAAAATTTAGACAAACGTCCAGCACTAAGAGGTTCAAAGGGATTGAACGGATGCGGAATGTTTTGACTTAAAATCCTACGCTGGTTTGAACTTCATTGAATAATTCTTTATATTTTTTTATTAATTTAAAATTTGGCGACATTATTTCATTTCATAATTTGGCGACAGATAGAGGCGATCAGCTTGTAATTGAGGTTCAGATATATATGCCAAAAATCGCAAACCGGTTTGCTATCATTTCGAAGTTAGTTTTCCCGACACGTTAGGCTTGAGTGAGAATGAACGTAATGTTAAAGTATTGACAGAAGGAATCAGACTATAATTATATGACTTATAGCATCTTTAACATTGAAATAATTTAATTTTTGAAGAGACTGAATTAAAGAGAAATATTTGTTTTTCAAATTGCATGTGTTATTTAAACTGCATGACAATTTAGAGTGAGTTAAGTTTCAAAAACATTTTTATTTCGGGAAATCTCCGTTGAAAAATAAAAATAATCATATTTTGTTGCAAGATACTATGGGCTGAATACAAAGTATAAATGTGGAGGTTATACGAGCTGAGATCACAGACAATTCATTACAGCGGAACTAAATGAAACACGCATTGCAATTGGCTAATGGAATTTGCAAAAATGTCATTGGTTTTTAAAGATATGTTGATTTTGTTTAATTTCCTTTGTAAAATTAAATCGTATAATCGTATATCATCAAAATTATAACTTCATAGTAAATTTAAAAATTGTTGTTAAGAAAATATTTTTAATTTTTTCAAATATCAATGTGTTATTATGTGAACCAAAATAATGCTTAGTATAATCAAAATAATTTCTATTCAATAATTAGACTGTAAAAAACTTGTAATATTTATTTGTAACAATTCATTAGAAATTTTTTTCAATGGGATGAACGCTCTGGCCTTGTATAAGTGCCGGATTTGATTCCTGGGTTAGGTGTGGATGTCTGTTGTGATTCGGAATCCACTTTAAACTGAAGGTCCCGGGCTGATTAGTCGTTATTATGCTCAAACATAGGTCGTTGTGCTTACAAACTAACCAATCGAGCTGAAACTTGGCAGACAGGCTCTTTGTCGATGGCAATGTACTCCATTAAGTTTTGGGGGTTGAGTTGCTATTACTTGCTCGTGGTCGATTTTGATGGTTACTGCCCTCCGCATTCAACCGGTTTGTCAATTTTCAAGAAGATTATGGCATGCAAGATATCATTGAACTCAACTTGAAGAATTATGAATATTCACGGTACCAGGTGTACCATAGGTGGTACTACTTCTGGTTCATCAATTTTGAAGATAAATATGACATGTTTGGTGTCGTTGGGCTCGTCTTGAAAAATTATGAACGTTTAAGGTACCAGGTAAAGCATAGGTAGTAACACTTTCAGTTTATCAATTTCCAATATAAATATGTCATGTTGGGCTTTTGTTTTGACGAATTATGAATGTTTAAAGTACCAGGTATGCTATAGGTGGTACCACTTACGGTTTATAAATTTTAAAGATAATTATGGCATGTAAGGTTATCGGTCGAACTCAGTTTGAAGAATTATGAATATTCCTGGTACCAGGTGTACCATATGTGATACCACTTCTGGTATCCATATTTTTCAGATAAATATGGCATGTTGGATGTCATTGGATTTGCCATGAAGAATGAAGAAATTGCAGGACATACTTATGGCTAGGAATAATGATGAAACTCTCGTGAGTGACAAGACGTAGAATGGAAAAGCCGTCGCGGATAAAAAGAAAATCGATGAAATGGACAAATTCAGAAAATATAAGTCGCGAGTGTTTTAAAAAAAGTTCTGATATCCCCCAAAAAAACTTTTTTGAAAAGTAGAAAAACCACCAACCTCTAAAACACCTAAAACTTTCTTGCAGTAAAAAAATCATAAACATGATGAAAATTTTCAGCTACAAACACAGTGATATCAAAAATGGCCAACCTCTGATAACAGCTCTCGGTTGTGACTCGCTTAAGAATGTATGCTTACTTAGTTTATTTTTAAAATTTAAGTTCCGCTCCCATAAAAATTTACGCTGATTGAGGTTGGCGCCCGTCTCATAATCACTAACCTTTAAAACCCTCCACACAATAAAAACTTTCCAAAATGCATGTATCAACCAAACAAAAGCGTACCACAAACACTTCAGTTTCCTACTTAAAAAATTCTTAATAAAGATTCAAATGCGAGCGTTTGAGCACAGTTTCTCTATACTATTTTAAAAATTACATCTACATGAACATGAAGATTTACACTACTTTCAATTTCCTACCCATCCAAATTAAATTACATCTCCTCCAATATTCGTGCAAACAGCCATACATTAGTTTAAACGCAAGCATTGTTAATATTCCTAGGGCGCCTACCTCAAACAGCGTAAATTTTTATGGGGAAGGAACTTAAATTTTAAAAATGAATTAAGTAAGTATACATTCTTAAGCGAGTCACAACCGAGAGCTGTAATCAGAGGTTGGCCATTTTTGATATCACTGTGTTTGTAGCTGAAAATTTTCATCATGTTTATGATATTTTTACTGCAAGAAGGTTTTAGGTGTTTTTGAGGTTGGTGGTTTTTCTACTTTTCAAAAGAGTTTTTTGGGGGGTATAACTTTCGGTGATGAGAATACAATTTATCATCTAATTAATTCTATAATGCCATTTTAGAACTTAAACTATCCATTTTTGCATATCGTAAGCAATACTTTTTTGTAACCAAATCAACCTTTAATAATTAAAATGTAAACATTGACGGGACTTTGCAGATGAGATTAATCATAAAATAAAATTCCAATATTACGACTCCACGTCTAATTTGAAAGAAATGTGTTCTTTTGACTTTCAGATATAGCAATTTTAGTTTTTGTTCAGCAACTGTTTCCAAGTTTATCTAAGTTTAATTGACCATTACTGCAAAACCTTTTCAATTAAGCGCACTAAAATGTAAAACTGTTGTTGTAGAACAAAAATTAGAGAACAATGTGTTACGTTCATAATTAGTAAGAAGTTTTTTTTAACTTCTTCACTACATCATTACAAAGAGGAGGCTATACAAAGGTACGATTGACCAGTGGTTCACACCCCAAAGGTTAAGTGAACGACAGTCACAGAACAACACTCGAGGATATAACTACCAATTTGACCGGCTTATGCTACATATCAAATGAAAGATCTAGTTGAAATGACTTCTCATCCGAAAATTCATCTGGGAGTTACGACGAAAGTACCCAAGATTCAATACCTTTAGCCCTAACTATAAATACAATTAGAGGTGTGGAACATCGCACAACTTTCAATTACACTATACCATTGACGGAGAATTGCGTCGTTTACCGTTATTATATTTTCATCATTCATTTAGATAAAATGACCAGCTCGGCGATATTTTGCGATAATTGTTGTATAAGTCTAAAAAAAAAAAAAAAAAAAAAAAAAAAACTCCTCCAAAATGGTGATTTTGGTACGATATTATTCTTTATTATAAGTGAAACTGACTAGATAAGAAAAAACGATCGATAATGAGGTATGCTCAAGAAAAGGCGACTCTGTGTTGAAGACATTCGTTTTCAACTTTTTACGCCGTTAAAGCCTTTTTACGGGAATATCGTAGTTGGGGATGTTTAGAGCACCTTAAGAGGCATTATCACAGCGATTTTTAACAAAATCGTTAGAGCTGTTTTTTAGCAATTACTGAAAAACATGATTTTTTTCAATGGCAGCTACCTTACCCGCATGAGCGATTTTGACGAAAACCTTAACGGTAGGTCCCATGGCTACCACCAACCCGTACACCAAAATTGTACATCGTAGGTCAATTTGTTCAGGAATTATGCTAACCACATACACACACAGACGTACATTTTTTCTAGATCACTTTTTTGAAATCAGGATGTTCCAAAACGTGGAGAAATGCAAAAAAAATCAATTAAAAAGAAAAATTGACCGAATGCTATACTTTCATTACCCTATGTATACATATGGGTAATTGAAAGCAAAAATGCGTCATATTCCAGTTTTCGCTAATATTAGTGGGATTAAATAAAATTGCATCTGAAGAAATTTGACAGGAATAGAGATCTTCAATAGAAACTGTTCACACTTGACTACCAACAGTGACATCGGATTGAAACTCGAATATTCGGTTTTCTCTCCCAGTTCGACGCCAAACATAACGACTTGGCGACTCTTTCCTTTTTTCAAAAAAAATCTTTCAAATAGAGTTTTGTTATCGCATGATGTCGTCAACCTTAACAGTGTGTAAGTTGATTTATTAAGTGTCGCTTGTTTTGTGTCTGCATTTGATGTAGCGCAATACAAACGGGCTATTTTATGAAATGGTGTAAAGCCAGAATAATAATGAAAGTTTGAAATTCTTTCCTCTAGGCTAATTTTGAAGGGGAAAAAATCATTCCTTCGGTCTGCAAACACACTTTTCAAATACGAGCAGACACGACAGCTATTGTGAGAAAAAGATTTATACCAGTTTCCACGAATGTTTCGAGTTTAACAATGAAGTTTCCAGTAGGCGCTCTTCCCGAATTAGCAGTGAAACCTTTGTTACAATGTTTCGGTAGTTGAGAAGCTTTTGAGCTTGGAAAATGTCCGATTGGTGCTTTTCCGAAGTTATTTTAGGAGGAAGTTCTAGTAAGGATCATTCCCTATACTCGCTATGTTACAATCTTCTAACTCAGTGCATTTAAAAACTTCTTTTTTTTTCTTTCTCCTTTTTTTTTTTACAAATCTCCAAGCTAGCGACAGCTAGACAAATTCCATGAGGTTAAAAACACGCAAAAAGTCCAAAACTCTCAAGGGCTCCTTGCCCAGATCTTCCCAAGAAAGCTGAAGGCAGTCCAAAATGTGGTCTGGGGAGACCATTTCTGTAGCACATTTTCCGCAAATTGGAAAAATCTTGAGTTTTCCCATGAAAAGTAAGGGTCTTTAGATGTCCGCTGGCGAATCTGGACAAAGCCGTCTGATCCTTTCGGTCACAGGTGAGGCCAAGAGAACCTCCAGGACTCTTTCTCCTGTACGAATCATTTGCTGGAGGGATTATCAATTTCAATTTAGCCCTGTTTTTCTTGATCGAATAGGCCTCCGGGAAAGTCCAGACCGGGAAGGGTGCTGGCTTTGCTAGGCAATCGGCTACCTCGTTGCCATGGACATCTACATGTGAGGGGATCCATTGCAGGTGAATTGTTCGGGATATCTGTTTCAGCATGTTAAGAATAGAAACACCAGTCCTGTCTCCCACTTTAAAAACTACTTTCTATAAAACCCCCTTGACATTCGGTGAATAGGTATTAAAAAGACCACTTCATGAAATGACATCAATTCTTTTCATTTAATGTCTATCTATTATAAATGAAAATTAAAATATCAAATGAATAAGGAGCATATGCATTGACGTAAGGATTTCAAATATAAAATAAGATATATTGGACGCTATTTTCTAATTAATGTCATTTCATTAAATGATCTTTTTCGTACTTAGTCACCAAATTTCAAGGAAGTTTTATAGAAAGTAGTTTCGAAATGCAGTGGGCTACAAGATTGTAACATTGCGGAAATGATCCTTATTTCTCTTAACCAAAGTACAACAAAATACATTGAGTCATTTGTAGAGTAGCTCTCTCCCAGCACTTTCTCATTCATCAGATGCCAATCAAACGGTATAGTGGTTAGCGTGCTAGCTTCTAGACCGCGAGTCCAGTGTTGGGCATGGGTGTTTGTAAATGGGCTTGTCTAATGACGAATGTTTCATAGCCCTCGTGTTGCTGACGGCGCCAGAATACAACCAACCAACCACTCATCAGATATAGATATTATGGTAAATCGATTTTTTATGCATTCATCGTTTGAACTGCATGCAATCTTTAGCTAAAGCAATGTTCAACATTTGAAATATTCAGTTTCAATTCATTTTCATTGATAAAGTTTTTTAACTTTAAATAAACTTTTTTAATTAATTAAAATTATATTTTTTTTTAGTTTTAGCTTCAACATTAATAAAAGCTTATGCAAAAGATTTGTAACTCTATCAGTCATATACTAGGTAATTCTTAGCCATCAAAACTAAAATTTTCATCGACATAACTTATTTAGCTAGATTTTTTACTTTCAATTACCCATATGTATATATATGTAATTTAATGAAAGTATTGGATTAGGTCTAAACAAATATTTCATTCCCCCCCCCCCTTTTTTCCCCCCTTGCAATTCTCTACGTTTTGGAACATCCGGATTTAAAAAAAATTGTTTAGAAAAAATGTCTGTCTGTGTGTATGGGGTCAGCATGACTCCCTAACAAATTGACCTACGATGTTCAAATTTGGTGTGGGAGTTGGGGATAGCACAAGGACCTACCATTAAGATTTTCGTCAAAATAGCCCATGCGAAAAAGTTAGCTGCCATTGAAAAAAATCATGTTTTTCAGTAATTGCTAAAAAACGGCTCTAACGATTTGGTTCAAAATCGCTGTGGTATTGCCCCTTAAGGTGTTCTAAACATCCCCACATCCGAAATTCCCGTAAAAATGCTTTAATGGAGTAAAAATTTGAAAAACGAATGCCTTTAACACAGAATTCTCTTTCCTTGAGCACGATCGTTTTTTCTTCTCTGCTCAAATTTACTTATAAGTAAGGATAATATAAAATTTATCGACAAGTATATCACCAAAATCCTCATTTTTGAAGACCCATAGAAGAATTATCGTACAAAATTTAGTCAAACTGGCCATCTTTACTAGATGAGTGATGAAAATATAAATACTGTAGATGATTTTTTTTTTTTTTAATTTAATTATTTGCTGAAATGTAATACACATTTCACTACAATAGTCTTCAGTCGCGGTGCTGATAATCGGTAGAGTCACCCCCATTCATAAGTCATAATACATAGGATAATGAAAGTATAGTATTCGGTAAAAAAAAAAAAAAAATCACGTTTTTTTTTTAAACATTTGTCCACGTCTTGGAACATCCTGATCTCAAAAAAGTGATCGTGAAAAAATGTCTGTCGGTGTGTACGTGGTCAGCATAACTCCCGAATAAATTGATATACGATGTTCAAATTTGGTGTGAGGGTTGGTGATGGCACGAGGACCTACCAATAAGGTTTTCATCAAAATTGCACATGCGCATAGGGCAGCTTCCATTAAAAAATCATGCTTTTCAGTAATTGCTAAAAAAATGGATCTAACGATTTTGTCTAAAATAGCAGGTCACCTCTTAAGGTGTTCTAAACATCCCCACCTCCGAAATTCTCATAAAAATGCTTTAATGCCGTAAAAAGTTGAAAAACGAATGCCTTTAACACAGAGTCCCATACAAGAAGTATCGCAAAAAATTTCGCCAAACTGTCCATTTTTACTAAATGAATGATGAAATTTTAAATACAGTAGATGAAACAAATCCACGTCAGTATTATAATGTAATTGAAAGTTGCGCGATGTTCCACGAAATACCTAGTTTAGATTTATGTTTGCTCTTGTCCTAGCAATACATTCTAGGATGAGAAAGCTCAATATTCAAAAACTATCGATTAATTCCCTTTTGTAGTTCGCATCAAAGAATAAATTTAACTTATATTGAGGTCCCTTATAAAAAAGAACTTTTATGCAAGTTTAGCCAAACGTATTGAATAACTAAAACTAGACAGATTTTTTTTCATATGTAATACAGATCTTTGGTGGCTTATTTCATGACGAACGAGATACTCCAGATGACAGTCACCTCATATCCGAGCAATTACTCCAATATTCCCACACGCAACAAAAGATACAGAGATGGGGAGTCTAAATTGTTTCCTGGTCTTTCCAGAAGGGATACAAATACAGTGGGACCCATGTGCAAATATCCTTCTTCAAGATCTCATAATCTCCCCTTTTCATGAAAGTGCACGTCTTAGCCATGAGATCTGCTGCAGTCTGGACGCAGATGTCTTGGGGAATTTTTTTGGGGGATCACCTGGGAATAATGGATGATCAGTACAGATATATCTTAATTGTTCGGGAACACCGGAAAATTGACAGAAAAGATTGGCATTATTAACATTTAAGAAAAGAACGCTGCAGTGTTCGGACAGATTGTGCAAGAAAGAAAAAAAAACATACTACGGTGCTAGTGGTGTATAGTGGTATACAAGAAAATGTCAAAGCTTTAAAAAAGATGTATAAGTTTTTGTATACATTTTTTTTTAATTGTAATTATAGTCCAAACGACTCAATTAAAACTCCTGCATTTCAGCTCCATCGTTGTAATAATATATTCTCTTTGGAATTCTTAGTCTGCCCTATTTTCAAAACTCTTTCATGCCATATTCATGAGTAAACTAAGCCCTCCTGATGGCTGTGTGGTTAGCGCTTTAGCTTCGCATGCCAAAGGTGATAATTCGGGTTAGGCATGTATGTTCTTTGCGGTTCGGAATCCACGTTAAGATGTAGCTCCCAACCTGATTATCCGTTATTGTGCACAAGTATAGGTCACTGAGCGCACAAACCAAACCAACCGTAAGTAAACTAACAACCAGGTTTTTTTCTGGGTTTAAGAATCTTATTATTCAGTTACTGTTGGATACTCTTTTTATATTTGAACCAACTATTCATTAAAAAAAATTATTATAGAAGTTATACCGCAGGCAACTTCTGTGTTAATAGTGATAGGAAATGTGCATTGTGATTGGATAATGGAGTACAAAAATTTGAATCTATATATTTAATAGGCAATACGTTTTTTGGGGTTAGTCCGTCCGCCTAAACCGCTCAACCAATTTCAATGATCAAGGTGTCATTTTAAAGGAAATAAGCTGTAGATTTGCCAAAACGTACCAAAATAATTTATTAACACTTTATTAATTAGTTAAATTTCAATATTTTTCATCATTAAGCTACTACAAAGCCTCAATGATTTTGAATATATGATTGGCAACATCCTTATGTATGTAAACAACAAACCGGCTGCTCGGGGGTTCAACCAACCAACCAATCGTTGCTAATTTTAAAGCTATCCTTATATGTAAACAACAAACCCGTTGCTAATTTTAAAGCTCTTTTTAAACTCTTCGTTTCAAAGTTGATTTTTTCTGTTTTTCTGAAGCATTTTTGTATTTGAGTAATTATTATTTTGAAATATTTCTATCCAGAAAATGCCTCGCGTTGGACGTCGTTCTCTAACGGGGCGACTTATCAGAATAAATAAAAGATATTGGGACTTCAATCTTAGGGCATAGCTAATGAAGTTTTAAGTCAGAATGTTGGCGGATAGTATATTTAACTTTCTATTATGAAACTTGCAATTTAGGTGTTTTCTCTATTAGGCCTTACATTAAATTTTTTATGGCTGGCAAACCTATTCGTGCGCAGCAAGATATTTTAACCACAAATTCGAGCGGCAAAGCCGCTCAATCCGAGCGCAGCGAGGCGTTTGGGGATTGGCGAGCGTTAGCGAGCAGGGGGCGAAGCCCCCTAGTCTGTTTTTAAAGGTGTATTTTGATTGATCAAAAGTATATTAAAAGTCTTACTACACGAAGGAACCTTGAGATGACTTACATAAGATCCAAGGTGCATACATAATTGACTATGATGGGGTCGTGTTTGAAAGACTTGTTTTTGGGAGGATGAGGTCAAAAATGTTATGAAAACCTCGAATCTACACAGTACACTTATTATACTATTAAATTGAAGTCCCAGAATAAGTTGAAAAAATTATTAAACTTTGTTTACCGCTTAGTTTTCTGTTAAAAATATTTTTATCATTTAAAATTTGATGCAGAAACAAAAAATAAACATATTTGCTTTAAGTGTAATTTGGCGGTGTTCTAAAATGGTTTAAGTTTGCAAGTTTAAATATGCTATGTTTTGCTTACATTTGCATACATTTACAAGTAGTTTAGAAACAAAACACTTACAGTAGTAGACAGAATTATAAGGACAGCTGAAAATTGTACAGAAAAAATTTATTTCTTAATTAAATAAAGTGAAATGCATACTTAAAATGATTTTTCATGTTAGGAATCATTGTAGAATGCAAAACATTGGAAAATGTCATATATGAATGTTTTGCTATAATTAAGAAAAATTTTTATTGTAAAAACTGGACAAAACTATAAAGACAATGAATGTTTCGACCTGAAAAATTCAATACTAATAACAATCTCCCTTTTTTCTCAATCGCTTTTATGTGTCTTGACGTGATGGAGTTTGACAGTTCCATTAGAACGTCCTTGGAAATTTATAACCAAGATTTTTCGATGGGGGATTTTGACATTGAATAGTAATTCTGTATACTTCGTGTGCCAGAATAACCCAAAGATTTTCCATTGGATTTAGATCACGGCTTCTGGCCGGCCAGTCAAGTAGTTTCACGAAATTAGCATCGAAACAAGACTTTGAAGTTTAAGAAACATGTACTGAGTCATTATCCTGATGGAACAAATACTATCCACTCGTAATTAACGGTGCTTCTGGTAAGAGGTAAAATATATCAACTTAACTCTCAGAATTCATTCTACCCAGCACAAAAACTATTGGAATAGTTCCTTCAGTTGTGAAACATCCACTGACCATTACTGAGCCACCTCCAAATGTTCTCTTTGAGAAAATTTATTTTTCTGTACGAAGATCATACCAGAAGTATCGAAAACGAACTGGTCCATTCAAAATGAACTTTTTCTCATCGGAAAAGACAACATCATCCAACCTCACAGAAATACATCTTGGGGAAAACTCCACCCTCAGTTTCTTAACTTTTGTAAGAAGCGGTCATGACATAAGTTTTCCATTTCGAATATTTTTGTCTCTTTGTTCAAGCACTGTATCATCAGTTAAATTCCGTCTATGTTTGTTTTTCTGGAACAAGTTCGTCTTATTATCACTGTTTTCTCAAGCAAAGAAATAGAAGATGGCCTACCTGTACGTCTTTACCGTCGATATTTTTTGGATTTTTAAGAAAATTATAAATGACCGTTCTCGATCTATTTGTCACCATTTGACATGCAGTAACTCCTGAAATTTTAAAAGCATTCACTTTCCTTTACTCAAACTCCGAAATTCCCAGCGCCATGACTGAAAAAATAAAATCTGTCGTTCCCAATCTCTGAAAAGCATTTATATCGTCTGGGCGAGCCGTGTGCAGAGCAATAAACATGCAAATTTTGCTTTTTAGAACACACAAATACAGTTGTCCTTATAATTTTGTCCACATCAAATGGCTGTCTAAATACAAAATACATTTTATGAACATGAATTTAACATATATTTCCATAAATACATACAAAAAATGCATCATTAGTTTTCAGCTATAAAATTTTCATAAATTTCTGGTCAACTGTGCCCAAGATTTGTCGATCCTTGTCCTTATAACTTTGACCACAACTGTAGTTATAAATGGTATTTGAAGTGTTGTTTTATCACTGGACCTCAAGGGTGATGTTATTATTTATTATTTATGCCTCTTAAGGTGCTCTAAACATCCCCACTTCCGAAATTTTCCGTTAAAATATTATGAAGGCGTAAAAAGTTGAAAAACTAATGTCTTTTACACAGAGTTCTCTTTCCTTGAGCATCGCCCATCCACGACTGTTGTTTCGCCAAAATCACCATTTTGATGGGTTTTTTTTTAAAACCCATAGAAGAATTATTACAAATAATATATCGCCAAACTGGCCATTTTTTCTGAATGGATGATGAAAATGTAAAAGAGGTAAATATACATCAATCCCCGTCAGTATAATAGGGCAATTGAAAGCTGTGCGATGTTCCACAAACCTAGTTTTATACATAAAGAAACATTAATAATATTGAAGTGTTAATTAATATAATTTTTGCAAAAAAGTTTCAAACGTACATAATTAATAGTTTAAAAAACTAAAAAAATACGCTTTTATAGAAAAGTGATCTAAAAAGTAGAAAATAATTTTAAATAAGTTTGAAATAAGAATAGAGTGATTAACAAGAAATATTTATTTTATCGTAAAAAAGCGTGGGGTGCTTTTTAAGATTTTTTCAACAATTGACATCAAGCACCCCACGCTTTTTTACGATAAAATAAATATTTCTTGTTAATCACTCTATTCTTATTTCAAACTTATTTAAAATTATTTTCTACTTTTTAGTTCACTTTTCTATAAAAGCGTATTTTTTTAGTTTTTTAAACTATTAATTATTTTCTACTTTTTAGCTTGGTTTTCTATTAAAGCGTGTTTTTTTAGTTTTTAAACTATTAATTATTTTTTCTGTAAACTATAATTTTTTTTTAGTTAGTGTACAAAACTCTCCAGTTGTTTCTGCCAATAGTCACATGCTTGTCTCAAATGTAAGCCATGTGTATGCCTTAGTACACGCCGTATTACTTGGCACAAAACACTACCGTGTCTCTGAATATGAAAAATCACTAATCCTGAAGATCCTGGTAAGGATAATGGGACTAAAAAAAAACACGCTTTGTATAACTGTCGTTCAAACGACAAATCTTTCAAACGGCACACCAGGGTTCGATTCCGGAGAAAGTTGGTTGTAAGAATTTAACGGCGCAAGGGCAACACGAGTTAATCCTTGTGATAAAGCGACAAACTTATTGAATTATTGAATTGTCATCGGTCCTTAATAAGTATGCCAAATTTCGAGTTAATCCGACGTTTTGAAGGGGGTCAAAATCATGTTCAAAGATTCCGTTACATACATACATCTGAAGCTAATAAAAGCGTATTAAAAATGTAAGTTTGAATGCACTAAAATCTGAAGCTTTTGATTGTTTGGTGTGTTAACACTTTATGTTTAGCAGCCTTTGAATTTAAAACGGCTGAATGCCTTATCATTAAAATTTTATAGTTTTTGCAATATTACATGTCGCTATAGGGAATTCTAATGGTCTGAAATTCAAATGTAAATGTTGGTCCTGTCTCGTTTATACATTTTATTATGTACAGTCTTATCATTGAGTATGCAGTAGAGTGGTTCGAAAAAAAAAAATTGAAACGCATGAGGTAAAAAAAGTTGATACACCTTTTTATAAGAAAAACTGTAAAAAAAATTGTAGAAAAAAAATATAATATCTTCTGATCACGCATTCACATCAAAGTTTGGAGAAAATACAAAAAATAACTAATTTTCCTAAATTTTTTAAAATTTCTAAACGTTATATATTTGAAAGGGAATAGTTTGCAATGAGTAGTGAAAGGGTGGTATAACTCAGGTTAAACACTATTCTATACACTTTTAAAACATATATTAATAATTAAAATATTCCAAAATACATTTTTTTGTTAAAAAAATGATTTTTCTATAAAATGGATGCTAACATGATTTTTTACTTATTTTTGTTAAAATTGTTTTATTTACTTCAAGCAATCACTTCAAAGTTTTAAATAAATACAAAAAATACCCTTTTTGCGTCAATTTGTAGTATACACCAATCAATAAATTATCGAGGTATATTAGTTTGTATTGTGTGGAATGAAGTAGATAGAACTGGGGGGGAAAAAATCAAATTAGTAATTATACAATAATGATCATTCGCGCATAACGTTTGAAACATTGATAAAAACTGTGTTTTGACTAGTTTCAATCTGGGTGGCTTTTTTTCTCGTGATGCCTTCTCTTCCTATGAAACTCATAAATTTACTTACTTATTCATTGGATCATAGCACACGTGGCTGTGATTGGGACTGCCATTATTACTGGCTGGAAATAATCTGACAGATCAAATTGCACGTTGGGATGCCACTACATTGGGATATATGTCTCCTATACTCCAATGAACTACCATTCAGACGCCTATTTAAACACGTAGATATTACTAGAACAGTACCAACATCTTTCAGTGAGATAAAAAAAATTGAAGATTCGTATATCAAAAATTGAAGAACTGGGAAAAATTTCCCTCGATTGATTTTTTACCTGTTGAATGTTCAATTACTCAAGCTGAGATAAAAGTACTGAACACAGATCAGTTATATTTTCTTGATATTTTTGCATCGATTAGATCAGGCCAATAACTTTGCTGGTCCCAAACCCAATCCCCTTTCACACTCTAGATGGCTAATAACAGAAAGCAGAGTGCTTTAGAGTGTATGCGAGTGAATGTAAACCATCAGATGAACTCAAGCAAGTGGAGTTATTTATTTTAAATTGTTTCATGCCACATTGATTTCGAATTAAAAACAAAAAATTAATATTCTGAAAGACCTAAGAACATATATGAGGCAGTTCGATTGTCTCGATACCTCCCCGAATATTTAGTGGAAGTTTTAAACTCAGTTATTGAACGAAATGCTTCCTTACATCACACTCAAAAAATTAGATTTCGGCAATGAGTTTGAACGAAAGATGCGATGTAAGAGAACTGAGGTGTAGGGTTCTGAAATCTCGAGAACTTTTCTAGAGAAAGACAATCAGGCATTTCAAGGCAACCAAACTTAACTGGCACTGATTTTAACTGCCACAAACTTTATTGCCACTGATGATTAAGTGGACATAATTAATTGGAATGCTTGGACTCCTCCTTCGTTAAGAGTAACAAACAAACAAGCATTATTTAGTAAAGACTGGCGCATGCGAGGTAGCACAGCTGTATTGGAGGAAACTGGGGAAGACTGGCTAGTCTGGCCGAGCATAGTTCCAAAATACACGATTTTTCATTAAACAAACAAGTCAAAACTACCACATAATTTTGTTTCTCATTAATACAATATCCCAAATTTAAAATTGCGCTTCGGCGTATCAAAACCTCTTCTATATTTTATTCAGAATTGGGCGAGATTGGCTAATATTGTGTCCAACGACCGATTCACGACGTTCCACATCGGGATCGGTCTATATCTGGCGAATTTAGACAGCGTTTCTGGGCTAGGGACCATTGAAATCAAACTTCAACTCGTTTCCTTGTCACTCACAAGCTGTGAACGCTTATGTAGAGAAACAAGACAAAAAGTGGGTGGCGCTGACACAAAAGACGTTAGGACAACACTTTTTTAAAATAAAAAAGATCCATAATGCCCGACTTTCTACAAAAGTTTCCTTCAAAGTGCCTCACTGTGATAGAGAGCTCGAGAAAAAACTGAACCAAATAAACAATTGCAAGTTTGAAAAAAAAAATTAAGAAAAAACTTTAGTACCCATTTTACAGAAAAACCATTATTTCTTACAAAAAATGTAACTTTTGAGTATTTTTAATTATTAATATATGTTTTTGAAATGTATAAAATAGTGTTTTCCTGTGTTATACCACCCTTTAACTACACATTGCAAACTATTCCCTTTCAAATATATAACGTTTAAAAAAAATTTAAAATTTAGGAAAAATAGTTATTTTTTGTATTTTTTCCAAACTTTGAGATGAATGCGCAATCGGAAGATATTATTTTTTTTGCAATTTTTTTTTTTTTTTTACAATTTTTCTTATCAAGATGTGTATCAACTTTTTTCACCTCATGCGTTTCAAAAATATATATATATTTTTTTTTCCCTTTTCCGAACCACCCTAGTATGCAGTACCAACCACCATTTTAATGCAGCGATAAATAACACCACTATGTATGGATTTCTGTTAAAACAATCCATTACCATTCCATAATAGAGCTATGAGCCCACCCACTTAAGCACAACTGGGACTGGCAAATCAAAATAAATTTGCTTAATTCCCGACTCCGAAAAGAGAGAGAACGCAAGGGAAGTAGATAAAAGTGTAGTCTGTCTCATAACTCCCTCTAGGATTATGTCACACCCTTTCAAAAAGAATTCACGATGCATTGAAATAAAGAGAGAAGTGATCTCTTCGCAATCAGCCGATCTAAAAGGAGACATTTATCATGAATTCTTTTTAGAAAGTGAGGAAACCAAGATTAGTTCAAATGAAACGTTTTTCAAGTGTTTTTTTTTTTACTTAAAAAAAAAAAATATCTCCAACTTGAAAAATGCTCATGTTGGATTTAAAAATTTAGCATGAATACCTCTTCAGGTTCAAAGCTGTAGTGCATAGGTCAATATTGTTTGTGCATCGGTATAGCGTTTTTTTAGTGCGAAAACAAAATGCGAATACAATGTGCTAGTTTACGTTGAGATCTCGTCGAAATTTACGTACGGTGTCAACAGCTTCATTGTGACTCACTGAGTTTTGGCGAAAAGTGGGCTTCTTGGTTCTCACCAATCCACTGTGTCCCCTCGACAAAGACAGGTGGAAGGACAATGCTCGAGGATCTCATTTCACTTGCGTCACACACACAAAAAAAGTTTTATATCAACGCCAAATCTTATCAGGGCCAATAATGATTCTTACGGGTAGATCTTCCCAGTATCCAGAAACGTATCGCACATCAATGGCAATATTTTTTTTTGTTTGGATATCAACAAATTATCACCCGAGTAACGTCTCATTTAGATAGTAAAGGACCATTACGATAAGTGCACTCTAGCATACATTAACCACAAGACCTTCTGGAAAGGCACTAGTGTTCGTCTCTTGTAGCCTTGAATTGAAGCTTGGCATGTAATCACCATATGCTAAAAAACGGCAATAACGATTTTGATCAAAATCGTTGTGATAATGCCTCTTAAGGTGTTCTAAACATCCTCACCTCCGAAATTTCCGTAAAAATGCTTTAATAGCGGAAAATGTCGAAAAACGAATGCCTTCAACACAAGAGTCCTCTTAGCTTGAACATGCTCATCAACGATCGTTTTTTCTCCTCTTCTCAGTTTCACTTATAAGAAAGGATTATATAAGAATAATCGAAAAGTATATTGCTAAAATCATCATTTCGGCGGATTTTTTTTTTTTTTTTTTAAAGACCCATACAAAAATTATCTCAAAAAATATCGCCAAACTGGCCACTTTTGCTCAATGAATGATGAAAATATAAAAAAGATAAATCACACAAATCGTCAGTATTATAGTGTTATTTAAAGTTGGGCGATGTTGCACATCCCTAGTTGTTATTGAACCAATTTATTACAATCCCGCACTTTCAGGTAAAACGAGACGAACTTCTTTTGCCACCTTAACTCCCGAATCAAAATAAATTGGGCTTGGATGCCCTGTAGAGAACAATAGTCGTATTCATTATTCATCGCTATTCAGTGGGGAAGGGGGTCGTCTGTGTATATTTCTATCCGTACTTAATCCAATCTCTCTCTCTCTGACTCATGTCCTTCCCCTTCTACCTGACTCATCTGTTGCGATTAACTACCGGGGAAGCCGGACATTGGTCAAGGGGTTAGTGTTGGCGGAGCGGGAGTTTTCATTTGGGCCGTTAGTCATGGGTCTAGGCATGCGGCTTTTTAGCCATTCGAGTGCGACTTTACCACATATTGGTTGCGACCAGGGGTGTAGTTGAGCGGGAACGCGTGGGAACGGCGATCCTTTACCTTTTTAGTAGGAGGAACGGCGCTCCCGCACGTAAATTTTTTTAAATGTGTTTTTTTTTTTTTTTTATAGGAGACTGAATGCAAAACTATGCTTTCGTTTTCTATCCCCAACTTCAGAGCTGAGCAGGCAAGTTCAAGTATTTTCAAAGCACTTGAAAGAGGCTTGGCCACAGTTCACGCTAACTATCTCCATTTTTAAAAAACAAAATTGTGGTCTGGTACACACAGTTCTTTGCTCCCTTTCTTTGAAAAAGGTTTCTGCTCCTCTAATTTTAACGGGAACGCTAACCGATTTATCAACAAAAGTGATACAACCGTTTTGTTATTTTAATTCTTATATCATTCACTTTATGTGACATAGCGTTCCCACACCTTTTTATTTTACACTACCCCACTGGTTGCGACTATATACAGAGTGTCAGTCGCTTAATTTTAGAGGTAAGATGACTTTTTAAAACATGGTTCTCGAAGAAATGTCTCTCAAAAGAAAACTTTGTACTGCTGATCTTTGGCTCTTTTGACTGATGACTTTGTGTGGCCTAGAGGCTACCTTATGTATAGTACTCTTATGTTTACCAAATTTCAGTAATTATTAGATTTAATTAAAGTTTATTTTTTTACTTTGAAGCAAAATAGAAACGATATTTTGAAAGGAAATATCCCTTATGGTATAATGTTTAATATTATAATAACTTCATTTTTCACCTATGATATTACAGTTAAATAGGAAACATGACACCACTCAAAATCATCGATGCGTTATCAATTATAAGATCTTTATTCAAGGCATTCCAAATAGCGAGTGATAAGAAACCTGCGCAGCGAACGGCGAACAATCTCTCCCTCTCGCCAAACTTCTCGCCAATATTCTCTACACACCCCACCGGTGAACAGAATGTTCACCCAATTAAACATATAAAGCAAATCAAAGCAATGAAATAAACAATCAAATGAAAATAAACAATTAAGATACATACTTAAAGATCTCGCAACAAATAAATTTTAAAATTAATTAATAATGTACTCTTCATTAACATAAATGTGAAAAATAAGAACAAATTAGTTTAAGAACATCATGTAATTTCTAAAGGATAAAGCAATTGGATTGATTTTCTGAAGAGACCTTTAGAAGTTTTAACTAAACAAGATCTAACATTATTGTCTCTTCCAATATATATCTCTTTGATTACCCCAAGTTCCCACAATAATTTTGACTTAACATTCCCTTCAACAATCACCACATCATTTAATTGCAAGTTTTTACGAAGAGATGGGAATTTAAAGTTATTAACAGTCTTTAACTGGAGTAAATACTGTTCCTTCCAGCGTCTCCAAATTTGTTTCAAAAGGAGTGTCTGGTAAGTCTTTCTCCTTTGGTATGATTGCTTGGCCGATGTAGAGTCAATCAGTTCGATGAAATGTACAGGGTATTTAGAATCCCCATAACCTAATTCGAGGAAGTGAGCCGGCGTGAGAGGTTCTGGCTCCCCTGGGTCATTCTCTACATAGGTTAGAGGTCGATTGTTGACGATGACTTCAACCTCTGAGAGAATCGTTGAAAGTTCTTCAAATGTCACAAGTGCCTTGCCAAGTATTTTACGCAGTGGTTCCTTTACAGTCTTAACAAGGCGTTCGTAGAAGCCACCCCACCAAGGAGCACGTTCAACTATGAATTTCCAGCGGATACCTTTGTCTGCGACGAAATTTTGTAACTTGCTGTCTTTCAAGATGTTAGTGAAATACGTTAACTCTCTTTGAGCCGCTTTAAATGTACGAGCATTGTCGGAGTAAATCACTTGGCAATTACTTCTTCGTGCAAGGAACCTTCGAAAAGCAAGTAAAAAACACTTTGTGGACATGTCCGATACTAGTTCCAAATGAACGGCTCGTGTTACAGCACACGTAAACAAAGCGACGTAAGATTTTTGAGTATCTTTACTGTTCTTTACAAGGATTGCACCTGTAAAATCAACACCTACGATTTGAAAAGGAGGAGATCGGGAAATTCTATCTCGTGGCAACTGACCACTCAGTTGATCAGCTGGTTTGGCATTATATTTTTTGCAAAAGAGACAGTTGCGAATGACCGTTTTAACTAATTGACGGATTTTAGGTACCCAATAATGTTTTCGAAGTTGAGTCAAAGTTGCGGATACACCACAATGACCTATTTCTTCATGTACTCTAGTCACAAGTAACTCGGTAAATTTACAGCGTCGAGGAAGAATTACAGGATGCTTTTCACCAAAGCATAAATCTGCTTCGAGCAACCGTCCAGTAATTCGTAACAAAGAGTCTTGATCCAAATAAGGCACTAAACTCTTTATTTCCGAGTTATTCTGAAGTTGCTTGTTACTTCTTAAAGCTGATATTTCAGCAGAATAGAATTCGGTTTGAACGTATTTGATCCAAAAATATTCAGCATTTTGTATCTCATCTGCAGTAAGATACCAGTTCAATGATTTATTTAAGGTTTTAACATTGTTCACGAATCGAAAAATCCATGCGGTTACTCTCAAAAGTTTTTTAAGACTGCTGAATCGTTCTATGTCGACAAGAAATTCCTTCGGTTGGGTAACTGCCACATGCACACTGGAACGAAGTTCCAATTCTTCAGAACAAAGTTCCGAATCTAAAATTGGACGATGAAGATTTGGCCAATGGTCAGGTGGTAGTCTAAGCCAAGGTGGACCGTTCCACCACAGTTCGTTTTGCACTAAATTGAGAGCAGATGTACCACGCATGTTGAAGAATCGCCGCGAATCCAGTAGTACGAAATAAGAGAATCTGTCCAGTAGTAAATGTTGGCGTCGAATCTGAAACAAGATGATACCTGTTTAGCCAACCTAGCTGACAATAAAGCTGCTGTCAATTCAAGTCGGGGCAATGTCATTGACTTCAAAGGTGCCACACGACCCTTCGAGCAAATAAAACTCGTCTCAATTTCATTGTTACGAGTAACAAAGCACAAGTACAATACTGTGCCGTAGGCTGTCTTACTCGCGTCGGAGAAACAGTGTATCTCAAACATTGATACATCTTGTTCTAGTTCACCTAAATAGTACCGAGGTATCTTTATCTCAGTCAAGTCCCCAGCTTCGCTACTCCACTGCTGCCACTGGTGGCGTAGCTTTGGAGGAAGTTCCGAGTCCCAGTCCACTCCCAGAGTCCAAAGATCTTGAAGTACACGTTTCAGTTTGATGACAAATGGGCCGATAATCCCTATAGGGTCGAAGATACGCCCAACTACACTTAGAATAAATCTCTTTGATTCGATTTTACGAGACATAAACTTCAATAAGTCTTTCGGATCAAAATAAATCAAATCTCTTTCTGGATCTCAAGAAAGTCCTAAAACCTTAATCGGCAGACTAAGATCAACAGCAACAGTTTCAGAGAATTCTGGCTCAACCCTTTCTTGTTGCCATAACAAATAAAGTTGCTTCGAGTTAGTTCGCCACTTGCGGAGTAACATTCCAGCATCACTGAATATTTGCAAGCACTCCATGGAGGTACGTAGAGCGTCCTGAACATCATTTCGGCCGGATATGACGTCATCAACATACACAGAGCTGTTTAGCAAATTAAATGTATGAGTATACTGTTCCTTGTATTTTTTGAAATGATGTTTTAAAGTTGCTGCAAGCAGGTATGGACTAGGCCTAAGTCCAAAAAGAACTCTCGTGAAATTTAGGACGTAGGGATCATTGTTTAGATTATCAGTCCAGAAGAAACGCGTGAAATCTCGATCAGCAAGGTCCAATTCAATTTGAAGGAAAGCCGATTTCACATCAGCAGTTAAGGCCACATAATTTTCTCGAAATCGCAGAAGCAGTTCTAAGATATTGGGATGCAAATTTGGTCCCGTATATAGACTTTCATTTAAAGAAATGTTTTTATCTTCGTGAGCTGAACCATCGAAAACGACTCGAAGCCGACTTGTGGTTTTGTCGCTACGTATCACTGCATGATGGGGTAGGTAAAATCCCTGACTATTCGACAAAGATTCACAAGAAGTACGCTCAACGATACCTTGCCTAACATAGTCATCGATTACATCCTTATACCCACAAAACAACTCGTGATCACATTTGAATCTACGAACCAACCCCTCAAAGCGTTTACGCGCAACAAACTCATTATTTTGTAAAGCCTCTCTCATACCTGGTCTCCATGGCAAACTTACGCGATATCGACCATCTACGAAACTAATTGAGTTATCAAACTCACTTAGTACCTCTTCATCTCCCTTACTCCAAGACACCGAATCCTTATCATGTATCCCTAAACTTTCAATCTCCCAAAACCTTCTTAACTCAACCGAAACAGACTCATCTTCACTGTGAATCGAATGCACCGAAGTACATTCGCTCTGCTCATCGCATCTACCCTGAAGAGACCATCCCAGACTGGTGTCGACAACAACCAATGATGAATCAAGTCTTTTTATTTGATTTGTTAAGGACCAATAAAAATCTGAACCAATTAACAACGAAATTTCCCAACTCCCAGTTGATTCACTACAACTAAACGTCAATCTAACACCTCTCGATTCCATTTCCTTCCAAACTTCTGGGTTCGGAAGACTAAGTGTCGCCTTAGAAATTTCCTCAATTTCCAATGTCTCAATCACAGTCTCCTGCCCATTCAATACATTCCTTAGTCTAACTTCTACCTTGGAACAAGTTTGATTTTTAGGAGTTTTTGATCCGAACGAGTAAATATTTAGCTTTTCCAAACCTATTTTTTTTTAATCCCAATCTACAGGATACATCTTTCTTAACAAAAGTCTTTTCCGATCCATTGTCAAAAAGACAAAATATTTTATCCGATGAAGTGCTACCGATAATTTCTACCTTAACACATTGCAATAAAACGCCACTGCAATTATTCATAACAGAATTTGAAGTCGTCGATTTAACGTCAACAGAGTTTTCTTTCAAATCTAAATGCGAATTTTGTGTTTTAGAATTTTCTAACTTAAAGCAAATAGCGCGAGCATGGCGACCCTGACAATATGTACAAACAGCCCCTTTGCAACCCTTTACACGGCAATTAAAGTTGCAACATAAAAAACATCTACGTTCCTTAATAAGCTTATCCCTCTTTTGTTGAACGCATAAATTCTCACACAAATCAGATGAATGAGTATTATTTTCGGAACAAAATATACAACTAAAATGCGCAGCTGCCAGGAGTTCGGTTGCAGATGCGCTCACAGTTGATTTGTTATGATTTGAAGAAAATCGCGAATTACTCTTTTGTTGCGTCTGGGTTAAGAATCTAGGCGCCCTCTCGGAGAATTTATTCGAATGTGAGCCTTTGATTTGTGACTCATGTGATTTTACTAAAGCGTCCGTGCTCTCACGACTTTGAACTTCATCGCGTAGATATGATGTTAAATCAGTGATTTGAGACTGCTTATCTTTATAAATTCGATTGAATTCTAACGCCAAATTAGGGGGAATAGCTTTCATAATTATCGGAAACAAAAGACAGCTATAAGAATTAGGAGATATTCCTAGCGTTTCGAGTCCCCTAATATTTAATTCCAATTGATCATACAGATTTCTTAACGCGATAACATCAAATGATTTGCGAACTGGGGTCAAATTTAACAAACGATTCATATGATAGTCAACTATAAGCTCCTTACGTCCGAATATATCTTCTAGAATTTTAATGGCTGTGGCATAATTTTCCGAAGTCAACGTTAAACCTCGTATTGCCAATTCAGCATCAGATGTGACAACCGATTTTAAATAGCAAAATTTGTCCACATCACTCAAACTTGAATTTTCATGCACTGCTGATTTAAATCTAGCCCAAAAACTAGGGAAACTACTTATATCTTTGCCTGAAAAAGACTCTAAAGTAAGTTTTGGCAAGCGTGGTTGATTTGTTAAAGCAAAAGGAAATGAGCTATTTACAGGAAGTGCTACGTTTTGCTGTTGTGTTTCCCGCAAATTTTGAATACTAACTGAACTTGGAATCGAAACCGATTCTATATAACGCTCAGCGCGGGTTTTCCAAATTATAAATTTATCTCTATATTCTTCACGAGTTAATATTTCATCTTCCATATTATTGATATCTATTAAACCCTCGACTTCCTTATCGAGTTTACTTAATTCCTCAAATTTAGAAATTAACTGTACATATATTTCATGTACTACTGTTTTGTCGGCAGAATTATTTATTTCGGATTCCAATTTAATAGTTTGCATTGTCACAATAGACCTTATGACAGAACGAGTCTTTTTTGTTCTTTCTAATAAAGCCAGATTTGATGCATCCATTTTAAACCGAAACACTTTACAAGCAAAACAAATATTAAAATGACAATACCATACTAATCCAAAATACAGCAATCTAGTACAAATTTCAGCTCCACAAACAGAAAACCAATATTGGAATCCACTCTAACTTATTAATTACTTTCCTTTAATCAAAAAACGAACAACTTCAATTTTCGCAACACCGACACACGAATCAACCAAAGCAACGAAATAAACCGAAACAAAAACCAATTACTCACCCCACCGTGCAGCGAAAACATGCGCCAATAATCCAAAGTGGTTAGTATCACTCACAACACAATAATTCCCAACAACACAACATTTCCCAGCCTATGCACCATTTTAAACAGGAAACATGACATCACTCAAAATCATCGATGCGTTATCAATTATAAGATCTTTATTCAAGGCATTCCAAATAGCGAGTGATAAGAAACCTGCGCAGCGAACGACGAACAATCTCTCCCTCTCGCCAAACTTCTCGCCAATATTCGCCACAACAGTTGTTTTAACGAAGGAAATTATTAATAATTAACATTATTGCACATGGTATCGATGTTTATTGTTCAATTAAAATTAAAGTGTTTATGATTTAATTGTTTTATTCTGAGAATAGAGGACTCCATTTTATGCCTAGTGAATTGTTTTATCATTTCTGTTATTGGTCATAGTAATTTAATTTGTCTTTAAACTTTCTCCGGACTATACATAAAAATCCTCTCGCTATATATAATCTATAAAAGAATCCCTTGAAGAGAACTTAAAAAAAAAAAAAAAAAAAAAAGTACTGTAAATTTAGTTAAAAGTATTTATTCTGGTATTATGTTTCCAAAAAATATATATTTATGAAGCATTTTTAAAATTCTGCAACCCCTCTAGAACCATACTAAACAATCACAAAGCCCTTCAAATATCCTGCTCTGGATATAGAGAGATCTCACTGAAAATAAGCCTAGTGCTGTGATACAAACAGTCAATCAGTGACAGCACCACCCACTCAACAGTACCTCATTTGACACCCCTGGAATCCCCCTCAGACAACCCATAAAGGGTCAATCAGTGGACGATAATACAGGAAAGAATTCCATTCTGGCGGAGTCCTTTGTCCCCCTTCCATTCCGAATGTCCGAACTGAAGTGTTGACAGCACGTGCTCGGACATTCCAATGTCACGAGCATGACGCACATTCTCCGGTGTTGTCCCGGCGGATATATATTGACTCGAAACCTCGTCTCGACGGATGGTTAAGAGTGAAAGTTTTCCTCGAATGCGTTTTTAGAGAAGTTTCGAGAGTCGCTGGTTGGGATGGATTACTAAACTGATTCGCTTAACTAAAGGCACACGTTACCTGCATTCTAGTTGGAGTCGCCTGTCCGCAAATGCTAGTGACTAGCATCACGTAAATTTTACTAAAGGAATCAGTATTCCACTGGAGCTCCAGTATCTGGCAACTCTGGAAGATAAAATAAGTAAATGGAAAACTGGCATTCCACTAATCGTGTGCCAGTTATCTTTCAATCAACTTTCTAGCTGTCATGATAGCTTTTAAGCCTTTAACAGTAGTTTTCAGTCTTTTCCTGCCCCTTTAAAACAAAGAAAATATTTTTCACTATTTTTCAACACATTGTTTGTTGTAAAAATAAAAAAAAAACTATGAATAATTATTTTAGTTTCATTCAAAAAGGGGCTGTTTCCTCCTGATTTCATTTATTGCCATTTTATTGTTATTTTATCTACAATAAACTAGAGGTGAGGAACATTGCACAACATTAAATTACACACACAAGTCACTGCATTTATAATTGCCATTGACATGGATTTATGCCATTTACCATTTTCAATTTTTAATGTTCCTTAATTTTTTTTAAAAAATGCCAGTTTGGTGATATTTTTGGTGATAATTATTAGATTGGGAGGAAAATGCGATATTGGCAATTTTATTTTTCGAAATACATTATTTTACCCTTTCTTGCTACAGAACTCATGGCTACCACTAATGTGTATGCAAAAGTTGAACATCGTAGGTCAATCTGTTTATCCCGTTTCGATTCATGAAAATCAATTTATCAAAATTGGAATACCTCACATTATTTATGTTTTCCCTTGATGACATGTGTACAATATTTTATAATTGTGACTATATTGAAAGCGGAGCATTGGAGTATTCCTCCTTTAAAACGTTTTGACCCTTTAAAATTAGTTAATCGAGGCCGGAATAGCTTAATTATCTATGCTTTTCCTTGGTTCCTCTTTTCAGAGATTGGTTGGTTGGTTGTATTCAGATTATCTGGCGCCGTCAGCAACACGAGGGCTATAATGCGCCGAAACATTTCGTCATTTAACAAACCAACATACATTTACAAACATCCATGCCAACACGGGACTCGAACCCGCAACCTCGCGGTCTAGAAGCCAGCACGCTAACCACTATACCGCTTGGTCGGCTCTTTTCAGAGATGTGACTATAAATTGAAAGTGGGATATTTGAATATTAGTCCGAGAGGCGACTGCAATTTTTGGACCTCATCGAACAGCATTCTGAATTTTTTATAGAGATTTGAGAAAAGTGAGTAGATTAGGAATCCACTGGTCTGCCGTGGCAAAAATGGCCGAAACTGATCGAAAATCGACTTGGAATGAGTTGAACTAAAATCCGATTGCCCAATATGTCATAACTTGCCAATAATAGAACACACTTTTTCGTCTGGCAACCCTGCATTTTGATTTTCAATGAGAAAAAGCGCAAACGATTTTTGATTTCTGGCTTGGAAAATGTGTATCTTTTAAAAGTAAGCCAAATTGGCGACATCAGTTACGTCATCCGTGACATATTGTTTATTGCCAACTTGGCTCTCTTTTAATAGATGCAAGTAAACCGTCGCCAGATATCTGAATCGTCTGCAACCTTCTTAATTGATAATTAAAGAGTGAGGGTTACCAAATAAAAAAATGCTCATTATTTGGCAAGTTATGGCTCATTTGGCAATTGGATTTAGTTCAACTTACTAAAAGTCAATTTTTGACCAGTTTCGGCCATTTTTACCACGGCAGACCAGTGGATTCGAAATCTACTCACTTTTCTCTAATTTCTATAAAAAAATCAGAATGATCTTCGATGAGGTCCAAAATATGCAAGTCGCCTCTCAGTCTATATTCCTCGTTTGGAACGTTTAGACCACTTTCGACCCTTTAAATAGTTCAATGATATTGGAATAGCTTACCTTATTGACACTTGTATTAAATGGCAGAGTTGAGATTTCATCGAAAATGGAGAAATGCGCTAGTTATCGTATCGACCTTCTAAAATGAGTTAATCGAAATTGGAATAGCTTACTTTATCTGTGCTTGCCCTTAGTAACAAATTTAAGAGTTGTGATGGAAATGGAACACTGGTATATTCCTCGTAAGAAACGTTTCGATCTTTTCGTGACTTTATTTTTTTAAATTAGTTGTTGGAGATCGGAATAGTAGATTTTGTCCATACTTGCCCTAGTTATTTGTATCAAATTTCAAAGTTGTTGCTACATTGAAAGATTCATCGAAATCGAAATCATTTGACCTCTTTTCGATCCTTTAAAGTTGATAAATCGATGTAGGACTAGTTTATTTTATCTATGCTTGTTCTTGGTGTCAAATTTCAGAGTTGTGATTATATTAGAAGTGGGACATTTTGGATACTCTTTGCTTGGAAAATTTCCGTCCTTTTTCGACCTTTTAAAATTGGTTAATCTTTGTTTTTAACACATAGGGATTTGCGGCAAATTCAGTGTTCATCGTAAATAATATGTTTCGATTTTCTCGAATTGTCACCCAAAAAAAATGACAATTTGTATTGTGGTACTCACTGTCTAGTCGCGACCCTAATTAGGGAAACCTTCAAACTGATATATAACAGCATTTATGGTTTAGACTAAATGTTTTGCAAATTGATTTTCTGTCATCTTAATTGACACTTCCGGCCGAATTTAGTCTCGTATTGGTGATCCTTTGACATGCATCTGCAGCAATTGGGAATTTGTCTTATGATAAGAAAAGTCTTTGTGAGTGATGATGAACCTAAAAATATGCGGAAAAAACTAGTTATGCTTCAAAATGGTATACTTGTACCTCCTCAGTGCCAAATGAGTCCATATTTAACGATCTGAAAATTTCATTTTTTAATCAAACTATAGCATCGTAAGTAACCCTAAAAAATTCTAAAGAATGTAGCTATAGTTATAATGGAGCAACCATATAGAGATGCTAATGGAAGAACTGGGTCTTACTCTGAAGTCTTACTTTTCTGTAGAGTTGCGTAATTGCGATTTATATGCATTTGGTTCTGAAATACAGAAAAGCGTACTTACGTAATAAAACTTTTATTTTTTTTGTCGTAGTGGAAATCTTACAAATTTTTGAATTCCTTCCCTGTCACCAAAATAAAAAAAAATAAAAAATTCAACTTATTGAGTGCTTGACCATGACGTCATTCCCAATCGATCGCGCATTCTTGCAGACGTTTTATTTAAAGATCAACAAGAAAGTGAACGACAATTTTTTTTTATTATATTTGTAATTTTATTAAACTGTATTAGAACTTCAAATTGTTGTTGTTGTTTCTTATCCTCCACCTGTCTGACAAAGTCAGAGAAGATCCAACAAATTGTTGACCCTCAAAAAGTCGATGACAAGAAGTGGTGTAGCGTATAAGTCCTCTTTGGAAAGACCCAAGTAGTCCAGGATATGTTTGGCAGAGGCCTGCTGGGCTTCACATTTGGAGCAGACAGGGTAAGTTTTTCTACCCTCAGAGTACAAAAGACTCTTCGTGTGTCCACTTGCCAATCTGGAAATTGCCGTTCGAGACGCTCTATCACCAATAGATACAAGTGAAGAGCCCTGTTTCTTGACTGCATACCAGTGATGAGAGGGAGGGGTCTTCCACTTTTTGGAGAGATGACTTTTGATTTTGGACTGATGCTCCGAGTATGAAAGAGCTGAAGAGGAAGGTGTAGAGTGACTGCAACCCTCCTTAGCTAAGCGGTCCGCTTGCTCATTTCCAAAGATGTCAACGTGGGATGGTATCCACTGAAAATGAACGTCGTGGCGCTTTGAAATAAGTTGAAGTTTAAGAAGGATGGAGATGCTTGTTTTGTCTCCAACTTTAGTCCAATTGTGTAGATGTTGAAGGGAGCTGCGACTGTCCGAAAGGATCCAGATATCTCCAAAGTCACGCTCGTTGATTATGGCTTCAATGCCCTTTTCAATTGCGATTAATTCACTTTTAAAGACTGAAGTGAAATCAGGGTTACCGAGACAGATGGAAAGATTTTGCCCAGGTTTTTCAATGAAGACACCACTACCAGCTAGGTCTCCCAGTCTACTACCGTCTGTGTAAATTTTTATGGCGTCATTGGGAATCTCTCCTATAATTTCCAAAGCCAGCTGCCTGAGATGAGCTGGAATAAGATTTTTCTTCGTGACCGGAGCAGAAAAGCCGAAGTGGAAATGGACTCTGGGGATTCCCTCTGAGGGATTCAGACAAGATTTTAAGGAGTGGGGCTCAACGTCTTCAGAAGGCAGATGCAGAAATTCGGCATGACTGAATGGGCTGTCTTTCTTCAGTCGCTGATTGTTGCGCAAATTGTTAAGGTACTTCAAGTAATCCTGTGGACTGTGTTGATTTGTTTAAAAGATCTACGATAACATTTTGGTTAACTACGTTTGGCAAACTTTTTGTTACGACAAAAAAGTCTAAGGTTTAATACGAATGATTCCAAAGTATCATATATATTAAACCATCCACCGTTGCAGAAGTTATTGTTGACAGTCGACCAGAAAAACTGTAGGATTGGCCACCTACTTTACTCTTAAAAGCTAAATTATTTATATTTCAGAAAATTTAAAAAGCATTATCAAAAGAGTTCAATTACCCGAAGATTTCCATTACGACAAAATGGTAGGAAAAAAATAACTTTTTCCTTTAAAGTAGGCTTGTCGCAGAGAAGCTGAACAGCAGAAAGCAAACAAGTACCCGACATCTAATGTAATTACACTAGAAAAAATGGATGAATATTTTTTTTAGAAGGTCTTTATTTTAAAAGAATTAGTTTTGGAACATGGTATGTCTGTTAGTTCACTGTTAGTCACCAAGTTGGCGGGGTTTTTTTTTAGTTCAAATAAAAGTATGGAAAAACAAACGACAAAACACGCCAATCCGTAACGTACTACAAAGTAGTGGAACGTTTTTTGAATATTTAAAAATTGCATGATGTTCCGCGTCTCTGGTTATTAGCGATTCGTAATATTTAAAATTGAAACCCTTAAACATTGAAACTGAGTATTTTTGTCCATATTTGAAGATACGCCCAGATATAAGTAACCGAACAACACTAATTTTTAGCCTCTAGGTACGCTACATTAATTTTATCGGAAACTTATACCAAGGCGCCGTCTATTCTCCTGATTTCAGCAAATTCGATACTACTAGGGGTGTGGAACATCACACAACTTTCAATCGCACTTACTACTAATTGCTGAAATATCGGATTTCTACTGAAATTTCGGAGACAGAGATGTTTAGAGCATTTTAAAAGTCATTACCACAGCAATTTTAATCAAAATCGATTAAGCCGTTAATGAGAATGGATGATTCCCGCATTTTTAAAAAACGAGTGAAATTAGTTTATATCCATAAAGAATTTCTTTCTGATTCCAAGTATTTAAGCAAAAGTTCTTTAAAAAAATTAGTTGTTTAAATATTAAGAAAAGAAAATGCCCCCAAACCGAGCCAAAACCAGTCCGATCAAGACAATCAACAAAATCCGTGACGTCAAGAAAACCTATCGTTTCTATGGTTATCGTGAGGTTTCTGTCAAATAGTTGGCGTTGGTTGGCCATTACCATATCCTTTACAGGTTGGCGCGATTTGCGAGAAACTTGCAAAACTGGTTTCCGCTGCCGGATTTCAAGCCAAGATGTTTGGGAAGCATTGACGCCACATTCAATTCGAGCCCAGGGAATCGTTTTCTCACCAACATCTAACAACGGAACTTTGATTGCAAATTTTTTTTAAAAAAAGCGCATTGAGCAGAAATTTTTGTGTTTATGGCCTTTTCGAAACATTTAGAATTGAATAAAATAATAATAATAATAATAATTAATAATAATAATAATAATAATGCGGGAATTGTAGGCTCCCGATAGCCTAGGCGGTAGAGCATCGAGCTCGTAACCGGAGGGTTGCGGGTTCTGTCCTCGGTTCGCCAAATATCGGTGTGTAGCTAATGGGGGCTGGTGCACATTAAATCTGTCGTGGCCTCAATGTCCTCTCGTTGGTGTGGTGGGGTCGGAGAGAGGGGTTTACACTAGAAGATTTCGATCTCGTATTCTTCTAGATGCTCAAAATTACGAGACGTATTTGGCTGTGTTAAGCACTTTATAAGTGGCAGAAATAGACAGTCGGTAGTTCCAAAAATCAAAACAAATAATGCGGGAATTGTCCATTCAAAAAATCGTTTCGTTTTACAAAATCAAAATCTTTTTTTTTTTTTTTTGACGATTGCTGAAAAATATAAATTTTTTAATAGCAGCTACCTTATGAGCATGGATAATGTTGACAAAAACCTCAGTGACCCATGTCCACCCCTAATCCGATTGAAAATTTGATAATTGTGGCTCAATTCGTCAATACTGACCACAGACACACAGACAGACATTTTTTCTAGACAACTTTTTTTAACTCAGGACGTTCCACAACGGAGTGAAATGGTAAATTTTTGCGATACTTTTATTATCCTGTATAATATATAGGATAATTATCCTATATAATAAATAGGGTAACTGAAAAAAAAAATGAGTGATAAATGGAAAAATGAAACATTCTATCTAGATGAGATTAAATATCAAATTTAAATGGAAATACTTGTCGGGATTCAATATGTAGTTCCTTAGGCTTAAATTATAAATGCTACAGACATTTTTCAGTTAGAATACTTCGATAAGAAAAGTTGGATTACATAAAATACAACTAGTAGTACTTTAAATTTGAACTCTATGAGTATATTTTTAATAACTTCATAGGAAATTCACATCTTAGCTGCAAATAGAAATATAATAAGTATGAACTCAGATATTTGGTGTCATGTTTTTTCACCACACTGGCCGACTAAGTACCATTTTTAAATGCTTTATTTTAACTTCAATTGTGTGTGTGTATGTGTATGTCGATGGCGGACAAATCTGTGGAAACCTAATTCACCCCCTTGCATTCATCCAATCGGTTTGAAACTGTGCAGATAGATGCGATGTCGATGACGATGCATTCTATCAAATTTTGGGGCTGTAACTTTCATAAAAAGGTCGCTTTTAAGGAATACTAATAAACCAACTTCCCATCATCCAATCGCACTAGAATAGCATTTAATCGACCATTGAAGAAACTCTTTCCTGTTGCCAAATTATTTAAATAAATAAATGGATGTGAGTGCATAAATTCGCGTTCATTTTTAATAAATGGATTTTGTAACGTAGTTTGCCGCACATTTTGCTGATAGAAATGTTTTTGATATTTAAAATTAGACGCAAACACAAAGCACAAAATCGGCTTTGTGTTAATGAATACAAAAATTGGCAATGCATATAAAGGATTTATATTAAAAACTTTGTTTTTATGGATTATATTATTATTTATACAGAACCTCAACTATTGTTGCATTACGTCGACAACCTACATAGAGGGATTTCAGTCATTAAATGCCAAAACGTAGAATTGTGTAGCCTCACAGCTACAATTACTGACAGAATCTTCTTTTTCCTCTTCTTCTGCTTTTTTTTTTTTTTTCTTTTTATCTGGTACCCGGCTATTGGAATCGTACCAACTTAAGTTAAAATATAAATAATTATACAATTAAAATATAATTGAAAATAAAAACCTTTGCAATAAACCGCATTTATCCGTAAAAAAAGCACCAAATAAAATCGCGCCAAAGAAATGTTTTATATTACATCTGAATCAAAAAAGTTTTGTATTTTTAAAAAAAATTTTAGTTCCCAGAGAAAAAATGTAGTCCATACCCGGCCCCTTACCAACTTCATAATCAAGAAAAAATCTTCATAAAAGAAATAAAACCGAAAAGGAAATACTAAGCTTCTGGTGTAAATTGTAAAATAGACTGGTGTGAATAATAAAACCATCGATATAGATAAACAACTGGATAGACTGCCTAACGGTGAAGAAACGAGCCTTTTCTCCCGCGGAAGCGAGATGCTTGGATGGAGGAAATTGTATTGCCGATGTGGATTTTCTTCGATCTTTATGATATATTCGCGTTACTTTCGATATTTAGCAAGCAAAAAAAAAATTAAGAATAAAACATATTTGAACAAAATAGTTAAACCAATAAATATAACTAATCAAAATAATTCTAAGTATAGAATTTGTATATTTAGAACAAACATTTCAGATTAGTTACTGTCGATATCTGTAAACATGTTTGATCTTTATTGAATCGAATTTAATTCTTTAAATTTTAAATTACATAAATCACATGTTTAAAAAATAAATTATTATCTACAAGTTATAAGAATACAATAAACAAATGAAAATAGACTTTTAAACTAGATTTATTTTAGAAGTAGAAATTAAAAATAATTGAAGAAATACTCTAAACCAGTTGAAAATATGTAATAATTAGATTGCAAAATACAAATTCATACATTCAATACACCAATTCAAAGAACAATTTAAGTTTCAAAGGCCAACTATAATACTAAATTTTTATACTCAATATTATTATATAACTTATGATTTTAAATATATAAGTTGTGAAACTTGTTTATTGCAAGTATTTGGTCCTATAATTTTGAAATGAGAAAAATGTAGATAACTTTATCAAAACTAAATAATTTCAGGCATTGTTCATAATAATATTACAGAAAATTATTTTTGAGGATTTCAACTTAAAAATCAAATAAATTACATAGTTTAATAAGCAAAAATTTAAAAGGAGGAAAAATTTTAAAAGTAGTCGGAGAGTTTTTCCCAAGAAAAAAAAATGGTTTGTGATTAATCTAGATCTAAACATTGTTAAAAAGGACCAACTTATTCAGTTTATGCCTGATGGTAGTTTTGTTTCTTTGATGATCTAGTGTTACTCTTTTGGCATTCGAAAAAAGTCTAATATTGCCATAAGTTCTGGCAATTAGTTTTATTATTTGCGTTTGGTGGAGATCCTCCACAACAAATTCACCTTCAGTTGAATGCATAAAACCCAATGTATTCAATTTTTTAACAGTGTTACCCTGTGACAAATACTTAGAAACAGAATAAACAATGTAATCCAAAGGTTTTTCATATTTGTTTTTTTTTTTTAAATTTGACACATAATGACGAAATAATTTTTTAGTTTGTTGCACAACAAACAATACTCCATCAGAAGCAAATTTTAATCCACCTTTATTTACATTGCATGTAAACGATTTGGCATTTTGATAGTATTGCGTATCATAAGTATGGCTATTGCATTGACCAATTTTTAATTTAGCTTTTGTATACGATTGTAAGAGGAGAGACAATTTATCTCTAAAATTCAAGGGTTATATTTATAAACAGAAATAAAACTGAAATACAAATTGCTTTCCACAGTTTGATTTGACTTCGGATTCCAACAAACAGTTAAAAACGACTTTGTTTTTAAAATAAATACGTAAGTAATAAAGAAACTGATAAACTTTTCCGTTTGCAGTCCGCAGTTTCGATATTAAATAAATTTACATCAGAACAATGCATTTTGAATTATTGTTTCTCATTCCAACCCCCTTTTTTTATTTTATTAATACAATTACTATATCTTCATGAAAACGTATAAAAACATAGATTAATTAAAACGTATCGAAAACAAATTATCCAGTTATAAATAAACAGTGTAATAATTTTAATTACTAAATGAGTGTAGAATAGAACAATAACAAGTGGAGTTTTAGTTTCGCTTTCATTTTCCATTTCTTTGCCAAATGCCCTTGAAAACGCATAAAAACAAGGATTAAATAAATATAAATCAAGTGTTTTATTCTAGATCCTAATGCTATTTGTTCTGAATTTAAAATAGATTATTTATGATATGAATTGTCATGTAAGAGATCAACCATTAACCACGAGCGATCAATGTTAAAAGGGTCATTTTAGATATTTTTCAATAATAAATAATTAAAAAAATATATATTTACATATTTGAATAACTATTTTTTACTTACCGGTGAAAACTCTTGTTGATATCTTTCCGATTTGCGCTGTTGTTGCAATTATATGCAACACACGAGTTAACCATCATTCAGGAAATCTTCCCACCAGTGGCAGGAAAACAAATATTACTGCCGGCGCGTTTTTCGCCTCGCGTTGCCACCGGAGCAGTCTATCCAGTTGTTTATCTATATCGATGAATAAAACATATACAATACAAAAAAATTATTCAAATCTAGATTAAATAATATAGAACTTGGATACACATCAGTACAAATACAATATACTAAAAATAAAAAAAATCCAAAGAAGGAATTTTGATATTCTGGATAATAGAAACGATTACATACTTCCATGGAATATAAGGAAAAATTAACAAATGTCGAAATGATTTGAAAGTTTTCGGCGAATTTCATTAATCTTAGCCGTTATGTTTGCATTCAGAATATTATTAATAATGCATTACGCTAAAATCGCGCATGCGCAAAACGTCAATTTACAGTAAATATATGAAAAATTATAATAATATTCGAAACTCTTATCGAACAGACGATTGTAATACGTAAAAATAAATAGACAAATAAGGGGGGCACATTAAAATAACTTTTTTTTTTCTCTGATGTAATAAAAAAATATCATTGGCCATTCTAAGAATTTTTTTAATGTCATTAAATTTTAATGTAAGAAACTTTTAATCGAATATAAAAATGTAATTTCCATGTACTAAAGGTTCTATGTACCAAATTTCGTACCTATAGGTGTAAAACTGGGGATTTGTGCAAAGTTCAGATGTACAGACAACTCACTTTTATTTATAACAACATTCTTTAAGTGTGTAAATCAACCTATTTTTTCAATGCTTTTGGAAGTATTTCTATATTTATAGAAAGCCTCTACTCCCAGCTTGCCAAATGCATATTTATACGTGTTTGTTATTAGGAAATGCATCTTTTATGTGAAGGGAAGATCACTAAATTCCAAAGATGATAAAGACATAATAAGAAGCACGCCCCCTAGAAAGTGCAATATTGAACAAACTCGGACTAGTTTAGCTATGGAAGCAGTATTCTTCCGTTCCCCAGATATTTTGTTAAGGAATTTAAATAGGCGTAATAGACTGAGAGGCGACTGCAATTTTTGGACCTCATCGAACATCATTCTGAATTTTTTATAGAAATTGATGAAAAGTAAGTATGTTACGAATCCACTGGTCTGCCGTGGCAAAAATGACCGAAACTGGTCGAAAATCGACTTTTAATAAGTTGAACTAAATCCATTTGCCAAATGCGTCATAACTTGGCAAATAATGAGCATTTTTTTTTATCTGGTAACCCTCACTCTTTAATTTTCAATTAAGAAGGTTGCAGACGATACAGATATCTGGCGATGGTCTACTTGCATCTATTAAAAGGGAGACAAGTTGGCAAAAAATATTACTTCACTTATAATGTAACTGATGTCGCCAATTTGGCTTACTTTTAAAAGATATAAGTTTTCCGAGCCAAAGATCAGAAATCGTTTGCCCTTTTTCTCATTGAAAATCAAAATGAAGTGGGTTGCCAGACGAATAAGTTTGTTCTATTTTTGGCAAGTTATGACATATTTGGCAATCGGATTTTAGTTCAACTCATTCCAAGTCGATTATTGATCAGTTTCGGTCATTTTTGCCACGGCAGACCTGTGAATTCCTAATCTACTCACTTTACTCTAATTTTTATAAAAAATTAAGAATGATGTTCGATGAGGTCCAAAAATTACAGTCGCCTCTTGGACTATAAGGGAAATATTGAAAAAGTTAGCGAAAAAGTCCACCACTTGAAGTTTTTAAACCTTTTCTCATTGTGATCTCTGGGCTTTGTAGTGATTGCTTTGTATGTTGTAGCTTGCGACTGTCATCCAGTGGGAGCCTCGGGCCGCACGTGCAACCAGACGACTGGCCAGTGTCCGTGCAAGGACGGTGTGACCGGTACCACGTGCAACAGGTGCTCCAAGGGATACCAGCAGAGCAGATCGCCCATAGCACCCTGCATCAGTGAGTACTTCTTTTTATTGGATTTGAGATCATTCATCGACTCTAACTTCGAGACTGTTTTACCACTTATTGGATAGTAGGAATTTGATTCACCATGGAGAATTATTCAGCATTAAATTGTTTGAAAAACTTAGGAAGTACTTGAGTATTTTATGACAATCAATTACTTTAGTCATGAAGTCTTATTTCTTAAAGGCTGAGTCCAATTCTATAAATGTTAAATTACAAAAGCCGCTTTCAGGCATTATTTTAGAATACTTGCCACTGTTAAAAAAAGCTTTTTGCCCAATCTGCTCTTTCAGCGTTGAGTATTTTACCATGTGTTTAATCGTGTACTCATTCCTTTTCACTAGGAAGTGTCTAACTGAATCGAAACTTATCAAGAAAAAATTTCAACTTTTAATTTATAAGGATATTAGTTTCATTTAACGTATTCCTTGGTAAGGTAATATATATTCACCGTAATTTTCATCTGTAACCTTTTTAGATTTATTTATGAAAAATTACTTGGGAGTGTAGCTCGGTGGTAAAGTAGAAAGCGTATTTAAAAATGCATAGCAAAACTTAGAGTAACGATGGTAGAATGAGTGGACAACAACTGCTTTCTCGTGCGAAGTGTATCCTAAAATAAAAACAGAAACGCTCAGTGGATTTGTATTTTTGATTTCAAATGTTTCAAACGTTTTTTTTTTTTTTTTTTTTTTTTTTTTTTTTGAGTGTCCACGTCCTCACCCGGAGAAAGCATTGAAATGTCAACTTCACAAAATTCCTTCTGCACCTAAATGATTTCATATCCCCCCCCCCCCTTTTTTTTTTTATTAGTTCTTTTTTTTTACCTCAACCTGTTCCAAAGAGGTGGTTCTCTCACATATGTACGTGGAGGCAGGTGCTAGTTCACAAAGTCCTTCCTTTCCACTCCCAGCCGGGAGTTCAACCAAACGCTCAGTGTCTCATTATACAGAGCCACTCGAAGCGAAACATGGAATCCTATGGAACTACCTGCTGTGTCTAGAGGTGTCTGTCTCTTGTGGCACTCAGTCTCTAACGAAACATACAATTATATGGAGCTTATTATACTAAGCCACAGCACTGATCAGCCCGGGTGTCTTTACTATGGCTCACGTTTACCCCAAGAGTGGCTGTATATAATAAGGATCTCACGAAAACAAAATGAATCTAAATACTCTCAAGACGTTGAGAAGGCGATTGCAGAAAACAAGCTCTAATTTTCACGAGTGACATCTCAAACAGCTCACTGACAGTCTGATGAGGCTTTTAAGGATCTTACGTCTGCTCGTTAAGGCATGTGTGCTGGTCGCCATAAATTTAACAATTTCCACATAGTTCAAATTTAAAATTTTAAAAAATAAATTTTTTCCTATAAAAATAGATAAAAGTTTTTAAAAAATAATTTAACAGCACAAAGTTATATTTAACCCTTTGCACTCCAGTGGCGCCTCTCAGGCGCCACACGATTGGATGCCAAACCACGAGAGGACCATTAGGTGTGATGCGGAAATTAGATGCGAGGCCAATGACTGTGTTTAGTTTCTATGAAGCAAATCCATAAACGCCAGCCGAACCTAAAATGTCTCGAGTTGCTGATTCCTCCGCGCGAAAAATGCCTGGAGTGCAAAGGGTTAATAAGACAATAATTTTACAATAATCTTCATGTCTAAAACAATTTCCAGGTAATCAATATCAAACTTTTTTACTTTTTTTTTTTTTATATATATATGAAAAACAACATATTTTCTCTGTAAAAATTGAGTATGAACAATTTGCACAAATATTTTGTGGGATTTTATATTAATTTGAAAAGGCAAAAGCTGTCACCTTTAAAACTATGTTGCATTATTCTGTTATAAATTCTTATATGATTATCGGATCGTATTCAATCATGGCTCAGCAGATCATGATTGAAAAGGTGAACTTTTGAAATGTTAATAAAACTTTACCCTTTCGCAGCATTCTTTCAAAGCATTTAGCTCCATGAATTCTGTATTGTGAGGCTCTAACAATAACGGAAGGCCAACATGATTGAAAGATTTTGGAAGAGACGCTCTTTCATGCATTTGACGACACGAAGCTCTTCTATCACGTGACATTTTTAACATTTTCAGTCACATTCAATCGCATATTTAAGGGGGTCCAGTACCGAAATTTCTTCAAAAATCCCAATTTTTTTTTTCCTGATTTTAAAAAATAGTTCATACATTTCTAAAGAGAATGATGTTTTTATCTTATTCCTCCGGTGATTAGAACACCACAAAATTACCAGTGATTTAAACATCACTAATGGGCGTAACACATTGAAGCGTCTGCTTTAAGTGCGTTTTTCGAACACTAGTGGTTTTCACAGATGTTGCATATTCAAATCGATATATCTCCAGAACCATTAACAATTGGCTATTCAAATTTTTGGAGCATTTAATTTATATAGTTTTAAATATTTTGTCTTCGCAGAAATTTATTTTTTTTTAATTCTGTTTTAAAATATAACATTTAGCGTAAAAGATAACATTAAAAAAAGCAAAAATTTCAATATTTTAATTTTGAGAATTTTTTAAAATTTTTTTTTTAATTCACCTATCAACATTCTGTGAAGACAAAATTTTCTTTATATAATTATGTATTACAGAAAGCTTTCACTTTGAAAAAAAAATATTTTTTCTTGACTAATATCAAAATACGCAAACATCAATTATTATGGATTTTTCTTGGTTTTTAAATATTTTTTAAATAACTAAACACAATATTCAAAAAAACATTTTCTCAAAGATGTATAAATAGTATCTCATACATAAAATAGACTTTTGACTTATAAATGTACATAAATAATTTTTTTTATATTTTCGGTACCGGATCCCCTTAAAGAACAAATCATCGTTTTTTGAAACTATTTAATTAATGTTTGAAACTACAGCTGTTTTTCTTCCAGAAAATATGAAATGATGGATTTCGAGTAACTTCTCCATTTCACCAACAAGGAACTGCCTTATTAGTAAATTCATAAAAATAACAATATAACAAAAAGACTTCAAAGTTGATCTTCGTAATCTCAAGTATATTTTGGTTGGAAGCAATTTTCATAGAAATCGGTGGGATTCTTCACTCAACTGTTCTGTAAAAGCTGTTTCTCTGGTAGAATATGCATTGCACAGGGAAGAAGGCTCACGCTTGTTGGCGAAAGCTGGGAATTAAAGAAAATTTATAACATAGGAATTGTTGTTACTTGGATATATTACAGTCACTTCGTACATTAGCCAGTTCCTTTTTTTTTTTTTTTACATAAATAATATTTACATAACTGACAGATCTAGAATTACTGAAAGGTTTTTGCTAACAAGATGTAGTTATTTCACGAAAATAAGTCCGGAACGTTGGTAAATATTCTGTTGAAAAACTGTTCAATTTGAGTAGGCCGCTTCACTAAGTGGCTTAATCGCAGACCTTGTGCATGACCTTTGGCTTATAAATTAGCATTAGTAGTAATGATAAATAACTGTGCGCTATAAAAGGGTACGCAATAATTTAAATTGAGTTGTTTCTTTCAAATACTGTTTCAAATTATTTTACTTCTCACTACAGGCTACTGGTTTCATTTCAAATGGAAATGATTAACACAATTTCAGTGACATGTCTTTTAATTATTAAATTTCTGTGATCACAGCAGCTCTCTGTGAGTATAGAAACAGTAAGGATTCAATTCTTACCCTGCAATGATAAAATACTATTAATATTTTACTGTTACAACTATTTGAATGAGTGTATGTCTAGTGCAGAATTTATTTTATGAAAATGACATTATTTTAGAAATTCCAAGAATGGCGGATGTGCCGACCCGTGTAGTTGGACGACAAGGTATGGTTCTCAATATTTTATTAATCACTTGCTATTTTAATTTTGAAACAATTCGAAGAGAGACATTTGTTAAATATTTCTATTTATATAAAAAAAATATTGCTACGAATTTTTGTATATTTGTAAATATTTCGTAGTGTTAATTTTGTAAATAGTAAAATTTATGTGCATTTCGCATAAGGCAGTGCAATAGTTCGTCGTTAGTTTGCTTCCCCGCAATGTGTGTCTTGATGCTTGATAACGGGTTTTACAGAGGTAACGCTGGGAAGCGAGTGGTACAAGGAGCAGGGCATTTAACATTATGGTAATGGCAATCTTGCCAAATTGGCAAGATAGAGCCAAGTTGGTGACGGTTTTGACAACTAATTTTTGTCGCCAAATTTGGCGAGAAATCACCAAATTTCGCCAAACTTGGAGACCATTTGACGACATTTTCGGTCCCCATGTACATGTATAGGACTTTTCGACTACGATCTGGAAAGTTCTCCAAATATCTACCTCTAGAAGTTTCAAGAATGTTCACCTCCCCTATTTAAACCCGGCCATGAGTTGGGTTAGTTAGTTAGTTAGTTGATTGATTTTGAGTCACCGAATTAGTTGACTGGAATTACTGAGTTGAGATACTGAGTCTCAGTGAGCATTCAGAGTAGTTCTAAAATGAATTGCATTGTCTTTTGCAGCGATTTGAGCAGTTGTGTTATCAAGTTTTTAACTGCTGTTTTGCGCTCTATTGTTGTGAAAAGAGCTGTATTGTATCTACTAGAACGAGAAGTTCTGGAGTTGTAGGAGAATCTGTGAAGGGTTATATTGGAATAAATTTCTGCAAGTTTTGATCTGCTTTGGCTTCAAATCTTTCGAACCCGTCCACGCAACAATATTTACAACTTTCTGGCTGTTACACGATTTACCAAAGAAAGAACTCTAATATTAGCTGAAATATGTTAAGAAAAAATACAAAAGTTCACATTAAGTTTTATAACTGTTATATCTGTAAATAAAATTTTATATAAAACGTTTCTGGTAATGATTTTGAATTTTTTCTATACTTATTAAAATGGATCTTTTTTAAGAAAATGATGGTCTTATACAAATGAATCAACGTTAAGATGTAAAAATACCTCTACATAGATGGTGGATATTTACTCACTAAGTAACTTTAAAATAGCATTATTCTTGTCAAAACATCATATTACACATTATTCCTTCTTACGTTAGCTTTATTGATGTGTATCATATAAGTTATTGGAACATTTATATTTTTTTATTATGGAACTTACATGTGTCTGAAATAATTAAATACCGCTGCTACTTACTTAAAGACAACCCATGCAAAAAATAAGGACTTTTCAATTACACCTTCTATTCTTCATTGCATATGAAAACATCAAAAGAATCCTCACATCAAAAAATATTAACTGTTTGTTTTCCCTTTCTTACAATTTATTTTGATGCCCTCTATATAATAAATTAAATATAAAAATGGTTTTAACACATTAATAGAATATATTGAAAGAATTCACAATCATCAGAACACAGAAATTATATTTATTTCCATATTATCTTTACTGAATAATTTCTATAATTGTCCATCAGTTTATTTTAGTTAACAATTTTAATATATTTAGTATATTCACACTAGCTAAATACCCGTGCTTAGCTATGAAATTTTAACATGTGCAATATTTTAGCTAGCTGTGAGCCTCGCGTTGTGGAAGTCTATCATTCGTGTATAGGACCCAGTTTTTGGCGCTTCGCTCGCAGGAAGGTTCATCGCTACGCAAAATCGAGCTCATTTCGTTCGCTGAAAAGTTCGTGGACACATAAACACATGCTTATTTCACTCGTTAAAAGGTTGATTGCTATGTAAGCATAGGCTCGCTTCACTCTCTAAAATCTAATTGCTACGTAAATACTTAATATTGGAAGCCTCTCCCTTGCAAAGAAAAAAAAATTCCCCTTTAATGCAATACCCCTTTAAGATTATTTTAACACGTGTTTGTGGAAAGCAAAATTAGAGGCTAAAACTACTTATGTTGAAACTTTCAGAGATCTAGGCCTATTCAAAGTCGCTTTTTGTGAAAAAATTAATTCAATAATTACATTAAAATTTTAACATTCTTTTTATCAGTCCAATTAGAAGGCAAAAACTACTTGTGTTGAAAATTTCAAAGCTGTAGCCCTATTTGAAATCGTTTTGTAATATATATATTAATTAATTAAAAAAATTAATTAATAACGAACTGAACAAAAATTTAAAATTCTGTTTTTCTAAATTCCAATAAGAAGGTCAAAAGTACTTATTTTGAAAATTTCAGAGCTGTAGCTCTATTAGTAGTCGTTTTGTAAAATGTTTATTAATTAATTAAAAAAATTGATTAAAAAAGAACAAAATAAAAATTTAAAATTCTGTTTTTTAAAAGTCTAATTAAAAGGCCAAAATTACTTATGTTGAAAATTTCAGAGCTGTAGCCCTATTAGAAATCGTTTTGTAAAATATTAGTTAATTAATTAAAAAAATTAATTAAAAAGAAACTAAATAAAAATTTATAATTCTGTTTTTCAAAAGTCCAATTAGAAGGCCAAAACTACTTACGTTGAAAATTTCAGAGCTGTTGCCCTATTAGTAGACGTTTTATAAAATGTTTATTAGTTAATTAAAAAAATTAATTAAAAAAGTACAAAATAAAAATTTAAAATTCTGTTTTTTAAAAGTCTGATTAAAATGCCAAAACTTCTTATGTTGAAAATTTCAGAGCTGTAGTCCTATTAGATATCGTTTTGTAAAATATTTATTAATTAATTAAAAAAATTAATTAAAAAAGAACTAATTAAAATTTTAACATTCTGTTTGAATGCCTAAAATTAGAAGGTCAAAACTACTTATGCTGAAAATTTCAGAGCTCTACTCCAATTTTAAGTAGGTTTCTATAGATCCACAGTGCCACAGACAGACAGATAGACAGACAGACAGACACATAGCTTGTTTTATTATTATAGATTCTGTTTTTGATGCATAAAATTAGAAGGTCAAAACTACTTTTACTGAAAATTTCAGAGCTCTACTCCAATTTTAATTAGGATTCTATAGATCCACAGAGCCACAGACAGACAGATAGACAGACACACAGCTTGTTTTATTATTATAGATTATTTCTATACATTGACACATATATGTTTACAGTAACAAGATGATATTATACTTTTTCTTCTGTAGTAAATCCCATAATATTTTCATGTTTTCAAATAAATACGAATTTTTCTTCTCTCTCTCTCTTTTTTTTTTTTTTTTTTCCCCTATTACGATACAGGAATTCAATGACAAAATCCTCCTCGAATAAATACTTATTGCATGCTATTTAATTGTCCGACAAATAAACAACAGCAATGAAAGATGCTTCAATCTTTGAAAAAAGGAATAATTTGTGTTCTTTTCAGACAAGTGTGGCGACTGCCCGTCGGCCAAGAAGAAGGTCAACCTCAATAAATTCTGCAAGAGAGACTACGGTAAAGTTTCTTTACTGCTCTGTAGAAAGAAAAGATGAGCCAGCATTTCTTTTTTTTTTTTTTTTTTTTATTAAAAGAATATGTCTTTGAAGGAATTTTGAGACAAGTTTTCAGCATGCACTAACATTTTATATTTATTCTTCTTCTCATTCTCAGTGTAGTTATAACGATGACTTATTTTTATTAAATCTTAGAGCAGGATGGCAACAATAAAAAAAAAATTCTTTATTGTTCCATTCAGTTAAATTGAAGATTTTTTTATTTTATTTTGATCAATTCCATGTCTATTGCTTCTAAAAAAGGTTTATTTTGCTTTATAGGAAATATAATTCGCCTTTTATTTAAATAGGTTAAATATATAGAAATCTATATATTTTAATTTTTTTTGCAAATATATAATATAGACATTCTTAATTGAACTCCTGTTAAAATAAGAAAGTAGTTCTATCATAATTTCCTTAAAAATGAACTATCAACGTTAATATTAGAGTTTTAATAAGGTGAAGTAGTTTAACTTCATTAACAATAAGTTTCCTTGACATAAACATGAGTATAATTACTTACTATTTCCGTGTACATCCACGTAAACAAATCTATTCGATTTGTGAATACAATCGGAAGATTTGATAATAAATCTAAATGACACCTGCCATAAAATGTTTAAAAACTTTCCATTGCAATCTGCTGTTGGGAAAATTTGTTCTTTGCTCCAAATATAAAATATTTTACAATAACATTCTATTGCACTTTATTGTATATAAAATTAAATTTCTCTAATTCGACAAGCATTTCAGTTCGATAAGAAATAGGTTTTTCGTAAAACAATATTTAACAACTTTTAATTGCATCGACTCTGAAAAAGAATTAAATAAATTAAAATCTTTATAACAAATTATTCAAATCTATGACGTTTTTGCAATTTATATTCATACATTATCTAACATTGTGGAACAGTGTTTTGTTACAAACGCAGTCTACTCTCTAAATAAAAGTTCTTGAATTAATGTTGTTTTCTCTCTCATCAATTTCTGGCCAAAGAACAATGAATCCCAAATTCCCTCCGCTCAAAGGAGCGTGAAAGAAATGTCAACAAACACTCCAATATAGTCCATCCTTCAACGCCTATACAAGGCTAATACACGAAAGAGAAAAGAATCTTGTAACTTACCATTGTGACGTCACAAGAAGCCGCTTCTCTGAAGAACACTAGAGTTCAGAGATAGTGTGTTGAGGTAGTAGAAGTAAATTCCAAAGCTATTCCCTTTAGAACAAAGATGCAGTTTCAGTGTAGTTTAGCCATTTTGCTCTTGGATTAACATTGGAGAGTAGAATTACGTTTAGTTACGTTTTTATTTAACCATTAATTGAAAAGATCTTAGACTCCCAGTATTATTTAAATCCATACTAAAATATTCAAAACTATTTCGATGCAAAATGGAAAGAAATCTAATTTCTTTACCACTTTCCTTAGCTTGAAACACGCTTTAGAAAGATTAATATTAGTCATTTGAGATTACTTAGTTCCAGTTTTTGCCCCCCCCCCCCCTTTTTTTTTTAAATTTTTTTTACATATGTTTTGTAGGAACGTTTTTAATAATTTTCAACTGTAAAACGTGAGTTTACTGTTTCCTCAAATTAAGTGTTATTATTTTGATTCACAGATGGAACAATTTCATTTTAGGACAATTCACCGCTTTTTAACCCAAACAATGAATTTTGTTGTTATCAATTGCTAATGTAATGATTTTTTATTAATTGCTAAAATAATTTTTTTTCATTGTTATTAATTGTTTATATTGTTGTTTTTCCATTTATATTTTTTGCTTATAATAATTTTTTTTTTTTTAATTTATATTTCGAAATTTTTTATTTTTCATTATTATTAATTGCTAGCATTATTATTTTTTATTGTCAGGTACTAGTATTGTTATATAATTAATATTTATTGTTATTTTTGTTATTGTAACCAATAGTTATTTTATTCTATTATCTATATATATATTTCTTTTGCATGCCTCCCAAATTCGGCTGTATTTCTGTGAGCAGAATGGCAAAGACTTTAAACATCCAATCACAAATCATCTAAATGTACTTTATGCATGAATTTCCAAATTCAGTAATCCAGCCAATCACAAAATATCTTTTGAAATTTGACTAATACATGTGGCAACAGCCAGCAACTTGAATTCACTATATATTTTTTTTATTATTATTATTATACTGATACGAATTATTGCCTATTTAATACGTATTGATTTAATATTTAAGATGATTCAAAAATAAATAGATCTAAGATATGTATATTTCTTTTGGACTAGAATTCTAGATAAACCAAACTTTTCGGAAATTATATTACTTCATACATAAAAGTACAGTTTTTAGTGTGGGCATTAGAGAGTGTTCCCAGGTTCTTCCCTTTAGTCCTTGCCGTCCCTTAGTTGACAAACCCTTCGCATTCTTTGTCTCGGAAGTTTTTCGGATGCCGCGCGCCAAAAACCGCGTGAAGGTGATGATCCCGAAACCATTTCTATCGCCAAAACCTTTTCGCCGATTGGTTGATCTGGAGGAATTTTCCCGAAGCAGCTTCCTAGAAGAGATGGATCGCATTCCTCCGCGGAAAACATTCTCTCGTAGATAATAAAAACTGCACCTGGAGGAACTTTCGCATTCTAGAATACATGGAAAGAACAAAAAAATCTCAATGTAGTAAATGCCAATTTAATTCATCGGAAATATATTAGAAATATTGCGCAACAAATAATATCGTCAAATTTTCTATCCTGACGGGAAAAAAACTGGTTTCCATTTTCTAGTTTTGGCAGACTTTTGATTTATAAGTTCCCATACTCTTGCGCATAGTTAAATTTTTGTAAGGACACAATATTGTTAAAAATTTGCTATATTTTCTTCTAATTGATGAGATATGTTGAAAGTTTTTGGGGAATTATTATGGTATCAATGATGCGAGCTATGGCTTAATGTTGCTGAGAAATTCGCGTCAGATCGCAAAGGAGAAGATTGATTTCATCGATCAATGGACAATGAGGAACTTGCACAAGTAAGGAAAATGAATATTTTTTGTATTTACTAGTGTTATCCAACAAATATATTTGAGCAATACAATTATTTTTTTATCTTTATGCTTTCAATTAATAAAAAATCGAGTTTGAAATTAGCCGAAATCACAGCAAAGGTAACGTGACCAAAAACGCATGAAAAACCGTGACGTGGTTACGCAGAGATAAAGTCGCAAAACAAAGGAGAAACCACACTCATTCCTCGTCTAAAACAGGTTTTAGTCTGGTTCATTATATGCGCGTTGACGTTTCACGCAAAAGTGGCTTTTTCCCGCCAGTGGTTATATAATTAATATTTATTTATTTATACTGACCAGTGTTTCTTTTTTTACAGCGTTTTGAAAGTTTAATTGTATAATCACCCTGTACTTCAAAAACTAAGAATTTCTGCACTTTAAAAAAATGTACTATGTCAAAATATATGGGAAAAAACAGCGTACTAAGGTGGTCAGAAAGTTCTCCAAAAACCGATCAACGTGTAGAACGAGTGTTGTTTGTTTTTAGTGATCCAGGCGAGCGTGCTGTCCCGTGAGGCCGTGGGAGGATGGATCAAGTTCACTCTCCACGTGATGCAGGTGTTCAAGCAGGGCTCCACCAAGGTGCACCGAGGGACGCAGTCGCTGTGGGTCAGCGTCAAGGACCTCGCGTGCAAGTGCCCCAAGATACGAGTCAAGCAGACATACCTCATGCTCAGTGAGTAACCCCACAATTACATCTCTAAATGCAATTTAGGACTTTACCTCAGAGACAACATTACTTGAGTCTTCCTTCCGCGTAAGGTCCGGATAAATTATAACTTTTATTGCAATAGTAATAACATTATTTGGAACTTAATTGGAACATTATTTGGAACATTATTTTGTACTTAAATATATTATGAGGGCGATTCTGAAATTAAAGGGAGTTTGCGGATGTAAAAAAACATTTAAAAAAAAAAAAGATAACAAAATTGAATTTTTACTCTTAGAATTTTATTAACAAAACTAATACCTTTACCACTTCACAAAAAGGTCAAGGAAAAATATCTTTTCTAAAAGAAGGAAAAAAAAAGAAAGAAAAAACAGTTTTCTAATTTTGCTTGTAACCTCCGTGGTTAACACAATCCATGGAGTAGAAATAAGTAGATTGCCATGCTTAAAACTTAACCTAAAAGACTGAGGATACACTGGCTTTACTTTTAGAGAAAAAATTGTCTATTTGATAAAAGTTAACGGCAAAAGTATGCTTAACACTATAAGGAATAACATTACTGAACATGGAGAGGTTACATGAAAAAAAGAACTCGCCAGATTGTTGAGGGTTGGACAGCTTTTTTACAAACAATATAAAACTATGCACATCCAACAACATCACCAGGCAAAATGGTTGACTTGAGCTTCACTTTAGCTCTGGTAAAGAAGACTCTACTCCTATCTAGTAGAATTTTAATCAAGTTAGAGATATTCCATGGAGGTTACCTCAGCACCCTCAAGGACAACTTATGTGCTTAAAATAAATAATGAATTTTGTGATTTTGTTTGAAAAATCTGATAGAAATTTCAAAATACCCCAAACTTTTTTTTAAATAAATGTATCTTTAAAATATACGAAGGAAGGGGAAAAAAAACCTAAAGTTTGGAATTCAGTGATTTCACCCAAAAAAGTGCGAGAGTATTTTTTTTAAATTTGAATTCCTTATAATTGCGGCAAAGCACAAAAGGAAATCCGAAATCTGATTATTGCAATATCGAACCACATTTCTTAAGCTGGAACTTTAGAAATCATGAAGCAATAAAATAGGGTAAATTTTGGAATCATGAATGCTTCACGAGTACAAAACCGACATTTTTATGGAAACTAAGAAAAGCACCAAAAGCTAAATTTGTATGTTTGTTTTTAAAGTGGGAGGGCAGGGGGGGGGGGGGGATTTCCCTTCTACCCCATACAATCTCTCGTATACTGGAACGAGATCACGTTTTAATTGAAGCTAAGTTATAAACAGTGTCAATGGCTGGCATGCCTGCTGGTACGACAACTGGCGAGTCCCTGTCACGCGTTGATTCGGAGACCAGCTTTCCATTTACACAGGGGCAGCAACTCCAGTGATGGAGGAAGCCACCCGTCGGTGCTCACGTGATCCAATAAAAGAAAATGTTGGATCTACTCGTGGGCACCGTCATACAAGAGGGTGGCCTTGCACCTCCCTGGAATTTGGAAATTAAATGGAAAGTGGACGAAAGTAGTATAAATCAATGGACAATGGTTATATAAAAGAGGTTTTGTGTGGATCTTAGCACAGCCCACCTCTTGGCATCTTTTGAAATTCTCGCCAAACGAGTGGCGATAACGTCGCCAATGTGGCAACCTAGACGGATTATGGAGGAGAACAGTCTAGAATCTTATGGAGCGCCCTGTTTGAACATGTCCGATCGCAACGGCGTTTCGAAACCAAAACTATTCGAAATGCGTAACGACAATTCTGAAACCTGATTGGTTAATTAATATGTATTCATTTTTTTCCGTCATTTATGCTTCTGGTCTCTTGGGAGAAGGTTTTTATGATTTTGCGAGATTCCTTATTCGGCAAATCATTAACACGTACCCTCCGCCGGCAAAGGATTAGCAAACACATTTATGGTAAGTCTTAATTTTTTTATAAAATATTATTATTTCTGGCCTTTAAGTATCGTTTTTTAATTGAAAAATAATAATAATAACAAATATTCAATTAGTAGTCAACTTGGCGAGATTTGAAATAAGTCGCCAAGATTTTACCGAGGTTTTAAAGTATTCAATGGAAAACACAAATTTAAAACATAACTATTTTTTGTTATTTCATTGGAAAATTAACAAGTTTTATACAAAATTTAACCAGTTTGCACCCCCTAGTGGGTGATGTGTAATCCTCCTGAAAATAATCTCGCTGGTGCTCTACTGGTATGTCATTGATGAACTGGATTTTCCAGTAACTAACATAAAGCATTTACATGCTGTTAGTAGAATGCATCTAATTACTGACGACATCAACTGGCACGCTGACTTGTAAATTGGCCTCTAAATATCGTCTCGCCAGTGGTAAGTTTAAGGTGTAGTGTAAAATCCTTCTCTCCATATTTCACTTTCTTTAAAACAGAAGTTGGAAAACAATTCTCCAATACGAGAAGCCACCTTTTGTTCATCACGATTTGACGCGCACTATTTCAGAGTGTCTAAACTGAAATATGGGTTCAATATAACACACTTTCAAGACTGCCCTTCACTTTGCATCTTCCTTCACTAGTATTCTCAAATTTGATGGCTCAATAATTTTTGCCACATAAATATTTCAAATCTTAGTTTTAGTTCAACATTTTCTGTTTGCCAAGTTTTTCTTTTTATGTTGGGATGAGCTACTCAGTTTCTCCCTGCATAAGCAACAGTGAAAGATCACCTAGAAGGTCTTTTTTTTTTTAATATCAGGCAACTGACACTATATTCCAGTTTGGTAAAGCGTTCTTCATGTTTTCATTTTATAAAAATTACATTTCGAATATATTTTACAGGCAAAGATATTCGAGAACCAGAACATCCGGGTCTGACAGCAGACGAGAGGAGCATCGTCATCGAATGGAAAGACGACTGGGCACGGCGCATGCGCAGATATCAACGCAGACAGCGGAAGGGCAAGTGCAAGAACTGATGATAAACGCCTTCTGAAAACTGGAGATCAGAAGAGAAAGAAAATCAACTTTTCGGATATGTAGTCTCCTATTCCCCTACTTGTTGGATATATCCCCCTCGGAAGAAACGTATGGTATTGTGTTTGATATCTGCCACTAGATGGCAGCACCGATTGATGGAAATGAATTAGAGAGAAACGTGAATCGCCCTATCCGAATGTATTAGAGTTTTTATAAAACGCAGTATTAGTTGATGTAGATTAGAGCGTCAGACATCTTTTCAAGTTGAATGTGTTCGATTGCTTTAACACTTCCCTACCACATTCGAAGGAAATTTAGGAATTCCAGTCAAATTAATCACGCATTCCTCGCCGCTTTTGGAGAAGGGAAGTATTTATCCCGAGACTAAATGACGCGATGCTGAACCAGCTTTAAATATGTTTACCATTTACTCAAAATCATAAAATAATGTGGATGGCCTTATGGTTTCCCATTTGTGAAACAATAATTTAGTGTGTTCTTTAAAATGTGTGTGATATATTCTGCAACATACATTTCGTGAACACCTGCCGCGCGTAATAACTAACCCCCTCTTTAGACTTTTGGTATGAACGGATTGATAATAAGATATTACCCCCTATCCATCTCTTTTGTTATTCTAATGCTGGTAACAAACAGCTGCTGCAAAATAAAGCTGAAAACACTTCAATAACTTTAATCTACAGTTCTGAAACAAGTGTCTACCTAGTATAAAATCAGTCATTGTGATCAGTTCATTTTAATAAGAAAATCAAATTACGTATGTCCCGCCATCTGCACCATTGACAGTAATCTGCACTCGAGCTCTTGTTAGACAATATTTCACTTTTTCGTGAACATTTCAGAGATTTGGTTTGCATTAAAGACGTCCTTTCGAGCAAATCGAGGACGCATTTGCAACTTATTTTCACCACTATAGGTTACTTGTTTAGCTCTATCCATTTAAAAATTATCTTTCGTACTTTAATTTATACCTGTATAGTCTTGAAACAAACGTAGATGAGAGATACACATCCTTTGCTTTTAGAAGGTAAAAGAAAACACGCGGTTCACAAACTACTTTTTTTGCATTGTTTATACAATGTTAAAAAAAAAAAGTGGACATTTAAACTATTAAATTATATCTCACAAATTACTTGCGTGAAAAAAAAAAAAAAAACTTTTATTTGGAGTAAAATTAAATGGAATTAAAAAATTCATATTACAATCATGGAAGGAAACAAAGGTGAAGTTGAAAAATTCAGAGTTGGGGGGGGGGGGGGGGGGGGAAACGAAAACACATTTTTTTTCTTCTTTTCTTTCTGTGTTTAAACCGGTTTTTTTTTTTTTTTTTTTAAATCCTTCTCTAATTACATGCATACATATTTATAAATAAAATTTGACATAAACTAGAATAACTAATGTTCAAATAACAATTATTTTTTCTGAAAATAATTTAATTAAACAATTGTTGCTACTTATATGAACATTTAGATCACATTATATTTTATTGAGAGATACTGTAAATTTAACATATTTATTACAATTTAATACAATAGTAATTACTACATAATGTATGGAATATTGCTCTCAGATTTATCAGTAATGGGGATTAATTGTTCCAAATTAATTTTTTAGGTTTAGAAATAAGTTGTTAACACCCAAAACCTCTATTTCAGAAACAAATTTAAAATGCAGCCTGTAATTTAAATTTAGTTCATAATATTTAATAATTATAAAACTTTAATATATCTATTAAATTAATATAAAAACTTACTGTTCAATAGTCTTTAATTACAAGATTTATTTTAAAATAGATTATAGCTTATTCTATTCGTATAATTTTTCATTTACAAAATCATCATTCAGTCATGTTATACCAAAAATGTATAATACATTTAGTGAATTATTTCCTTAAAAAATAATAGAAAATAACTAGATTCTTATTTCTTTATTCCCGTTTAAGAAAATATAAGATTTAACAGTAAGGATTTAACATTATGAATAGAAAAACAAGTTTTGCGGCAGTGTATAATGCATAGAATTGTCTTATAATGCACGGAATATTTCTCTTATTACATTTTTAATAAATTCCTTTTGAAAAAAATATCTTTGAAATGGAAAACTTTTGGTTAAAATTAGAAGTTATTTACAACACCAAATAATTTATGGTCTAATTATAAATAAACAAATAAAAATACCATTTTAAATTATTCTTTAAAAAAAAACAATTAGTTTTTTTGAGAATAAAAAAACAACTTTATATTATTATTTAAGAAAAAGAATTGATTTAAACCAGTTGGTTTAAACCATGCCAACCCTGGAAAAATTATAATACCTAAGCAATGTTTTAATATTATGTATGCAATGTGAACGTGCCAAATCAAAAATCAGTTTGGAGTTTTGATACTTTCAGAAAGGAAGTTAAACAAGTTTGCCGTATACGGTATGACTGCTGTTTATAACAGTGCTCTTTCTAAGACAAGAGCTCAGGACACTTGTCGAATTTTATGTTCTGAAGATCGAGCAATGTTTACGTTATTTAAGCGCGATCTTTTTCAAAATGAAATATTTCCCCAAAAGAGGTTTGTTATCAGACTTAGAAAAAGAAAAAAAAGGAAATTAATTGAAGTATTGAAGTAGAAATGTTTTTATTTGTCTCTCTCGGGTTTTTTTTTGGTTTTTTTTTTTGATGATAAATTGGATTCAAAATCTACAAATGCAATTAGCCTGACAAACAGGCAATGTTCTTTAGATTAAATACATTTAATAACAAATAATAATTGTTTTGATGTAAAAAAAAAGACACCTATAATTTAAACCAAAGCACTAACATTCAGAATGTATGTACAAAAACATATTCACCTCGAGAATAATGTAGGATTGTTTTTGAAATATTAGATGTAACAAGTTATTAATGTATAGATTTATGTAAAGTGTCCCTTGATGTTTGTAACTTTCAATGGTTCTTCAATTCCATAAAAAGTAGTATAGATGATGTGATGTCGATTTTATTGATCCATGAAGAATATATTTGCATATTTTGGGAGAACTTTCTTTTGTATTCAGTAAGGAAATGTTTTGTAGCAAGTTGCCTCAAAGATTTTCATGAAGTATTAATCCAGTCTATATGGCAAAATTTCAAATGATATGACATATGGCACACAATTTTTAATTATTTTGTGTTGATGTGATGACTTTATATTTCAAAAGGAAAATTTTAAATTGTAATTATTGTTTATTTGCATTTTTGTAGTAATATTCAAATATATTAAAGCATTTCTGAATAAAAATGAACTTATAAAGTAAAGAAATTAACACAAGAATTTTAATTTTGAATAACTAAATTGTTTTAGTACAAACTTTGTATTTTTCTATGCATATTTTATGTCCATTAAAATTTAATATTACCATCCATAAAAACTGTTCTGAAACTGTTTAAAGCCTGAAAATCTTGTTCATATGATTAACAAACAAAAATAAAACAAAATATAAAAAACTATCATGAGAAATAGTGAAAAGCAAATTTTGTAATAATTTCAGAACAACATTGTAAAGATTTAGTATGATTATTTTTATCAAATAATAACATATTAAGAACTTGTCTATGAATTCTAGGAAATAAAGCATAAGTATTTAAAATAAAAGCCCATCAGAAATTTAATGTGTTTTTTAAATTTTGGAATTCAGTAGTTTATCTCAGCTAATGTTGATTAAACTTAGGGTCGAAAAAAAGTATTCTTGAAGAAATAAATTTCCAGAAACTTGAACAGGAAATTGCCACTCAAATAAGATAAAATATGAACTAAGTTGCATGGATGAAAAGGTTTTAAAAAATAATCTTAAATCTAACATCTTTTTGTGTTTACAAATTGTATCCTTTTATAAAAATATATCGTATAGTGACAGTGGTTGTAAATTTATCTTGTTAACCATGATTGTTTTAGGTGGAACTTAACATATCATGTGCTCGTGCAATTGCGAAACAAGTGAATTTTGTGCCATACATTTAGAAGAATCAATTTAATGTTATGTAAATGTTTGTCAACTATATTATATGTACTGAAATTCATTGTTTTCTGACTGTTTCAAATGAGAAGCAGGTTGCCAATAAAAATTCTATCAAAACCGCATAATTTTTATTTGAGTGACTGCTTTCAGTAATCCATTTTAGTTTCATTGACAGCAGCTAAAATATCTCAACGTACAAACACAGATGGAATAATATAATTAGTTTGGAATGTAAATTATATTTTGAAAGCAAAACGAGCTTGAAAAAAAGAATAAAAGAACTTAAAAAAATAAATATTAACTAGTTGTAATGGATATATTCGAAAATTGCACTAACTAAATATTTTATTTGCATTTTTATAATATCTTAAATTATTCAAAAATAATAACTGTTCAAAAAATACTTTGGAAAGTAAATTATAATAGTTTAGCTAAAATAGATTTGAGAAAACTCATCAGAAGTTGTACCTTAGAAAATTTTAATTTGCAAGATCTCCACTGCACTACTTCAAAGAATACTAAAACATGCAGTGTAATGGTTTCAAATAAAATTAACTTTAAATTACTAACAACGCATATAATACTTTTCAGATGTATGTAAACATATTGAATTCAATTGTTCCGAGGCACAAAACTGAATGTTACACGAGGTTGAATGTTAAACAAGTTTAAAAGTTTACCCAGGGTTTCCACTGACATCAAAAATTGAAAATCAATTACTTTTCATAGACTTTTAAGAACCTAAATAATATTCTTTAGGACTTTCGAAAATATCTGTTCATTCATCAGGTCTTTAATGAGTGACGTTACAGCTGCTTTGCCCAGAATGTTAATATCAAAATCTTTCATGAGCAATTTTTCATTACGCCTTATAGTCCGAGAGGCGACTGTAATTTTTGGACCCCATCGAACATCATTCTGAATTTTTTATAGAAATTGGAGGAAAGTGAGTAGATTAGGAATCCAATGGTCTGCCGTGGCAAAAATGGCCGAAACTGATCAATAATCGACTTGGAATGAGTTGAACTAAAATCCGATTGCCAAATATGTCATAACTTCCTAAAAATAGAACAAACTTATTCGTCTGGCAACCCACTTCATTTTGATTTCCAATGAGAAACAGCACAAACGATTTTTGATCTTTGGCTCGGAAAACTTATATCTTTTAAAAGTAAGCCAAATTGGCGGCATCAGTTACGTCATCAGTGACGTAGTATTTTTTGCCAACTTGGCTCCCTTTTAATCGATGCAAGTACACCGTCGCCAGATATCTGAATCGTCACTGAAAATTAAAGAGAGTGTTACCAAATAAAAAAAAATTGCTCATTATTTGGCAAGTTATGGCGCATTTGGCAATTGGATTTAGTTCAACTTATTAAAAGTTCATTTTTGACCAGTTTCGGCCATTTTTGCCACAGCAGACCAGTGTATTCGTAATCTACTCACTTCTATCTAATTTCTATAAAAAATTCAGAATGATGTTGGATGGGGTCCAAAAATTGCAGTCGCCTCTCTATCTATTAGAAACCGACTTTGATGATTGTCTTTGATTTTTTGGCTTGCAAAATGTAAACGCTAGTCTCGCATGTTTGTGTCACAGAGTACAGTGAGCAACTAAAACCATTCGATTTCTACTCCACCAATCAGCAAATACCAGACAAATGATGTATAAGTTGATGCATTTTTTAAATGCAAATATACTTGAAAGTTTTGGCACAGAGAGGATAGGTGGCAAGAATTAAGGACCTATAAGCATTTTCAAGCCCTGGAAAACCAGTAAAAAAATATTTAGCACTTTGAATGATCATGAGAACCATGTTACCTTATGAAGGGAAGGTTAAAAGAAGAGTGCTGTAAAAACATAACAAATGATAACTTGCTTTAAATAGACAGCCTGTTGATTGTTTGAAGCAAGTTGATTTTAGTGTCAAAACTAGTCAATCAACTTTAGAATGCTAATAAACTCATTTATCCTTGAGATTTATTATTACTTAGTATACCTAAGAGCTAAATGTACCTGTCCAGATTGAATGATTTTGTTTTATTACAGATCTGCCAAAAAATTTGTTCAAACTCCAAATAATTCTTACAGAGTATTATATAGAAAGAGTCTAACGAGGGTCACATTCAGTTTTTTTACTTTCCAGTAAAATTGCTCAATTGTGGCTTAGAGTTGTTTAGTTTGGAGTTACGTACATGTTTAAATAATTTATACCTATTAAATTTTGATTTTAAGTATGGTAATTCTGAAGCTTATTTGTTGCATAAGACTAGATTTTACAAATTTTAAGCTAAAAAAAATAATGTAATGCTACGCAAATTCATGGAGAAACAGAAAAATGGCTGTAAATAAACAACACATTCTGTATGAAATATTTAATAAAAATGAATGTACAGTAAAATATATTGAATTCACAGATAGTTTTCCATCAAATCATCGGTTGATCTTTCTCTCGAGTGTATTGGACCCTGTCACACTTCAATAAGTCATAACTTGCATAAACATGACAATGGTTTAGAGAAACCTTCAAAATAGAGAATTATCATAATAACTTAAACTTTTACTTACAAGGAACACAGAATAATATATAATGTTCTGCAACGGGACTTTTGACAGTTACAAATGTTCTGCAGACATTTTTTCAAAATTTCCAGTATGATATAAAAGAAAAAACCCATAAAATTAATACTACACATTTATTACAAAATGATAATGACGAAAAAAATTATTTTTCAAACCAAGGCATACATTCAAAATTTGTAACTTTATCAATGACTTTGAAAGTTAAAATATTTAGACATTGATACAGAACCGTTATGTATAAAATGTTAATGGTAAGTTGGTCCATGCAAAGAAATAAGGGCTGCTTTAAGATGTTTTCTTAAAGATTTGTGTCCAGGTCCTCACTCGCGGGCATTTGTTCCAAACTTAAAATTGTTCTGCAAGGACTCTGATTGTTCTGCGACGTACGTCGCAGTTTTAGGCACTTTCTGCTTTCGGGACAAGGAATACATCTACATTTGTCATGAGATAAACCACAGCAGTAAAAAATTTGTCATTTAACTTTCAATTACTCTAGAGAGTAATGAAAGTAATGTATTTGGTGAAAAAAAGTTGTAAATATGTTTGCATTTCTACATATTTTGAAATGTCACAAGCTCAAAAAAGTGTCCAAGAAAAAATTTATGTGTGTGTGTGTCCATGATCAGCATAACTCCCGAATGGATTGGTCAACAATTTTCAACTTTTGTATGCAGATTAGGGTAGACAAAATTGTGCAAGCGCATGAGGCCATTGAAAAATTGATGTGTTTCAACAATCGCCAAAAAAGAGCTCAAATAATTTTGATTTTTGATGCAAAATTGCTGTGTCTTCTAAGGTGTTCCCACTTCTAAAATTCTTTAAAACTGAATAAAATCATAAAAAGTGGAAAACAGGGTTTCCACACAAATCACAGAATGAAAATCAATGACTTTTAAGGACCTAATCAATGTTTATAAGGACCTTTGAAAATTTGTTTTCAGGCATCATGTCAATAAATAAATTTTTAATAAAGTATATTCTGCCAAAAAAGTTACAAATTGGTGGATGTGTAATACAAATATGTCTAAAAATTTCGATACGGTGCAAATACGTGGCAAATACTCGGACTTTCTATCCCAGTCACGCGGGGATAGCAAGTCTGAGTTGTATTTTTATAAATTTTGCAGTTGGCCACACAAGATCTGCAAAAATTAAGGACTTTTAAGGACCTCTAATTATTTTCAAGGACTTTTAAGCACCTCTAAGCATTTTCAAGCACTTTCAAGGCCTTGAAAACAAGTTCAAAAATATTAAGCACTTTCAATGACCGTGGGAACCCTGTGAAAAACAAATATCTTTAATAACGAGTTATCTTCCTTTCAGAGATCTCTTGTCCATCAGAATGTTCTTCTGTTTCACTTGCCAAAAGATAATGCAATAATTATCAAAAGACATATCATCAATTACTACATTTATTTTATTTTTTTAACCTATGCAATAATTATTGCTAAACTGGACATTTGTTTTAAGAAAATGAAAATATGACAACAAAAACAGCAAATTACACCAATCCATGTCAAATTTAAATGCAATATTATAGTGTAATTGCAGGTTGTGTGCCTAAGTAAATGGGAAATCGTAATGAAGACAAATGACACAATTAATAAATTAACCCAATAATTTGTAACACAATTGATGGTTCACCAGAAAAAAATCAAAGCATGTTTAATAAGTTACCTAATTCAGATTATTTTCAAGAACACGTCCTTCAAAATTTGAAAAATATTCTAAGCTATTATTTGATTGCATCGAAAAATTTTATTTAGTCATTTAAAACAAACATAAACAATGAAATTAAATAGAAAAAAGATACAGTCAATTCGCGATAACTCGAAGTCTCATATGTCAAATATTCGTTTATTTCGAAGTTTTCAATAGATCCCAAAATAATTTAATGTTTTTCAACACTAAATTATCTCCCTATCTCGAAGAGTATATCTTTTAAGTCGAAGTTTTTGTGAAAATTTTATTATCATAATATACAAAAAAAAAAACAAAAAAAAAAAATTTCCTCCTTACATCACTTTTTACAATTTATCTTGTAACCGGGAAAAACTCGTTTGCATTGACGCATATAGAAAGTAAACAGGCTTTTGCCTTTACATTCCATTCCATATTTAAAGTGTGAGTCAATGGTGTTACTTTACGTTGCTTTGAATAATGTTCAAACGTAAATTGAATACACTTAGTCCAACTCAAAAAGTTAAATTGATCAATGAAACTGAACAAAATCTGCGATGTAAGAAGAAAGACGTTGCTTTAACCTGTTCAGGACCGTGATCGCGTATATGTGATCAGACGATTCTTCCCTCACGGCCCGCGATATCGTATTTGTGATCAGTGTTTCCGTGCCAGCCGGCCCATCATCACACAGACGTGATTTCAGATTGGAACATTTTATTTGAATTTTTAAACGGCACTAGATGGCGGTTGAAGTCCGTTACATTTTCAAATATCATTCCAGAGAGCTTTGACCTTCAATTTGCACTTTCGGTTCCGAGCTTTTTTTTTTTTTTGTTGTATGAGGGGGATTCGAAAGTTTAAACAACTGCACGTGTTCGCTCTTTTCCGAAGGTTTGAGCATTTAAAGGGCTGTGATTTGCAGAGCGCTGTTTTGTTTTTTTTCTTCGCGGATTGGGGGAAAGGATGAAATGTTTATTGCTTAGGGTTGGGAGTAGTTAGCAAGATAGTATTTTGTACGTTTTGGGTCAGTTTTATCCTAGCCATCATGGCGAAAAGAGTAAAATATTTAAGTGAGAGCGAGATTTTTAAATTGATGAACGAATCTGATAGTGAAACGGAGGAAAGTGATTTTTCGAATGTTAGCAGCAGTGAATCTGACTATTCAGATGACACTGAAATAGTTGATTATGCCGATAATAGTGCGGACAATTTAAGTACGAGTGACTGGCAAACGGATATCAAAGAATTGCCAAGTATGGAGTTTTCTGCAAATAGTGGTATCTACATAAACAGTGCAGAGCCAGTTGATGAGGAATTAGATTTTTTTAATTTGTTTTTCACGGATGAAATTATTGAAATTATAGTAAATGAAACAAATAATTTTTCAAAATTTATTTTTGAAAAATCCAAAACAGAAGCAAGTTCATCGAAATCTCCAGATCCTCGATGCATTGTAGACGTGACAGGAAATGAAATTAGGGTGTTTATATCTTTGATTATACTAATGAGTATAATCAAGAAACCCACAATCAAGATGTATTTTTCTACAAATCCAATGCTTTGCACTCCTTTTTTTGGTTCTGTCATGACGAGAAATAGGTTTTTGGAAATTTTGAGATGTCTTCATTTTACATCAAAACAGGATGCAAAAAAACTTGAAAAGGTAAACCCAGTTCTGGAAAAACTGGTACACAATTTCAGAACTCTTTATATTCCCGGAAGAGAAATTTCTATCGATGAAAGTCTTTTTCCGTGGAAAGGGAGACTCGGCTTCCGTCAGTATATTCCTTCCAAACGATCACGATATGGCATAAAAATCTACAAATTATGTGATTCCAATTCTGGATACATTTGGAATTGTCTTGTCTATACTGGCAAAGACACTGAACTATCGGAGCCAGGTGCACTTTATGGAGAACGTGTTGTGAAGACTCTGTTGGCAGATTTAGAAGATAAAGGCTATAATCTATACCTTGATAGATTTTTTGTTTCTCCTGAACTAGCCACTCATCTTTTGCAGAAAAAAACAAATATGTGTGGCACTGTGCAAAAAAACAGGAAAGGCATGCCAAAAGATTTACCGACTCATTTCCAAAATGATCGTATTGTTGCATTTCAAAAGCAGGGTATGAATGTCATAGGGTTCAAAGACAAAAAGAAAGATGTCACCATGTTGACCACTTTTCACGGTAAGGAACTAATTCCTACAGGAAAAAAACATCGAAAAACGGGAGAGGACATAAGAAAGCCACAATGCGTTATTGATTACAATAAGTATATGGGAGGAGTAGATACAGGGGACTCCATCATGCATCATTACCCAGCTTTCCGGAAAACTGTAAAATGGTATAGGAAATTATTTTTCGGTTTTCTTGACATGGCGTTATTAAATGCAAACATACTGTTCTGCAAGCAAAAAGCCAGAAAAATTTCATCTTTGGAATTCCGAACAAATGTTGTTGAGCAAATTGTCCAAAGACATAAAGAAAATAAGCCCTCGAAACTACAAACTGCAAAAGTTGCAAACCCCTTGCGATTGACTGGGCGACATTTTCCTAACATATATGTAGACGCAAAAGGTAAAAAGGCACGAAGAGAATGCATTGTATGCAAAAAAAGTTCAGTAAAAGAAAAAAAACGCAAGTTGACTTATTATGAATGCAAAACTTGTAACGTAGGGCTTTGTCCTGGAGAGTGTTTTGAAATGTATCATAAGTTACAAAAGTTTTAAATATTATTGAGTAATTTTCTTACATTTATCTTATATTTTCTTATATTCAGTTTTATAATATTTTATCTATATTTTGAATACTCGTAAGTTTATAATTTTTTGTTATTTATATTTTTGTTATTTTATGTAACTTTTTTTTAGCAAAATGAAAATATTTTCTTTAAATTACGCAATTGTGTTTTTAAATATCGTGAAAAATTTACTACAGTTTATTCAGATACTATCAATGATAATAATCTGCAAATTTCAACGTATTTAACTGCAGTAATGATTTTTTATGAATTTTTAAATGAAATTAGGCTTAACGGGGGAAAATGCCCGGTCCCGTGCGTGCGTAGTCTCTTTGAGCGCGCGGGCCTGGGGAAACGCTTCTTTCTCCTTTCGCCGGTCCTGAACAGGTTAAAGAACATAATTCCTCCGAATACTCTTTCAACAATTTTGAAAAACAAAGTTGATTTTGAGAAGACATGCAGCGAAACTCGATCCATCATGTAAATGAGTGAAGGCCTTTCTTGGTGTCGAAGCTGCTCTATTAAAATGGTTTGCGATATATCGAAACCATAATTCCAAAATCCCTCTTAGTGGGATGATGTTAAAAGGAATGGACTTTTACTAAAAGTTGAAGGATTTATAGCAAGTGCCGGATGGCTAGAAAAGTTTAAAGCAAGACACAATATTGTCTCCACATGAACAAGCAAAAGATGTCTGATGAAATATGCCTAGAATAGAAAATAACTCCCGAGTGACTTCCGATAACTCGGAGAATTTGGCCAGTCCCTTGAACTTCGGAGTTATCCCAAGTTGACTGTATTGATATTATTCTGATGCTTTTATTTTGCGTTAACATAGTGCCCCCTTTTTCTTATAAATATGCATTGCCTTACAAAGCACAATGTTAAATAACTAAAATGGCAAAGCCAATTAGTACAATTTTATACAGAAGTAAAAAAATAAACAATATCAAAAGAACCTTACAAACTTCATACAAGTTGATCTTTGCCTAACGTATACTTTACAAAAAGAAACGAAAGTTAAAATAGATAAAAATGAAGAATGTTTTCCAGTTCCCATTGTAAGAAGAAAAGGTTTGAAAACACACAAAAAAATCTCTATTCTGATTACTTCACAATACAATGAATGTGGATTGCTTTATTAATGGAAAAAATTTTAGCTATTTCCTTTTATTATAGTGTTTTTTTTTTATTTCAGTTAAAATATGACATAACAGGTTTGCTGGGGGAAAAAATGAGCCCTTCAAAATATTTCAATTAAAAAATAATAATAATAATAATAATTATGTCTAAAATTTTATGCCATGGTACCCAAAAAATTATTTTCAGAAACTGCACCACTAAAATTTAAACTATAGTAATTTTACATGGTGCTGATGGTAAGTAAACATAATTTAACCTACAAAAATATTTTGAAAAAATAATTTTTGATTAACCCTTTGAGTACAGAATTATTTGAAGATATGTTCATGGTATGGATTTGGATGGATGGATGACGAGGCAGACTCGTCCACCGTAACTTCGCCCAAGTAAGCAGATGACGAGTTTCACTCGTCAAATGTACCCAAAGGGTTAATTATAATATAATAAATATAATATAATAAATATAATATAATAAACATAATATAATAAATATAAAAATATAATATAAATATCTATAAAAATTTCTCAATCCTAACTAAATTTAGAAAAAAGCCTTAGGGATTTAAACAACACTCAAACTGAAAAATAACAAACTGAGAAAAACAGAGTTAAAGATTTCTTTTGCAGCTTTGATAATGTGAGGTCATTTCGAAAATATAATACAACTTTTTATCTATCAAAGGTTCAAGTATAAATTTTTCACAGCTATCCAGAAAGATATTCTCCACATTATAGGATAAAAATTGAAAAATTTACATTGTGATCATTTTTTGGAGTGTGTGATGTCCCCACACCTCTAGTTTCTTTAAAATACTCAATAAGAATCATTCAGAAAAGTAAACTTTCTATGCTTCAGAAAAAAAAATTATTATTTTTAATTACATTTTTCACATATACAATTAAAATGTATTCAAATTATTTATTTCATATATTTAAATTTAAAAAAATGAGGAATGTACTAAAAAATTCAATTCGGTTCTTTTGATATTGTTTCCTTCCACCAACCAAGTAGGATCCTAAACAATTTTCTCACTCACCTCTAACAAAATCATTTTCCTGGAACAGAACACACAACAATGATCCCGACTAGTAACAAAAGAATCACAACCCAATATCCTGTAAAGAAAACCTAATTAACAGTCATAAGACAATTTATCTAAAAAAAGTTGTATTTAAAAGAGACGTTATTCATTCATAGAGTATTCAGAGAACCACAGCATCAACTCAAGTGTTTCATATTCTAAAGCAAAAATAAGACACATTGGCAATTTGGAGTTGCAAATCCAAATTTATTGTTAATTTATATATATATATATATATATATATATATATATATATATATATATATATATATATATATATATATATATATATATATATATATATATATATATATATATATATATATATATATATATATACATAAATTGAAATCTTTTTAGTCGGGATTGCAAGAATAAAATGAAACTACCAAAGAAAAATGTGGCAATGGCAGTGAATAGATACAAATTATCCACATTATTTAAAACTCTGTCTGCAATCAACAGTCAATACCAATTGCAGTCATTCAACCTTTAATGTCCTGAAACTGATTGACGTGCATTGCAACCTTAATAGAATTCGAAATGGAAGTGGCTTTTTATCAATCCTTTTATTAACCCTTTGCACTCGTAATTATGCTTTAGAAAGTTAGCAAATAACTCGGAATTTTTTTTCATGTTCAATCAAGATGAATTTTTTTGATGGAAACGTGTTCCAATTTAACTAGAGGGTTTACCATCCTTAAATCAAAAATTTAAAAATATAGCCCCTGAATACACCCCTTGACCTAGGATGGGAATGTGGCCACATAATATTTTATTTTTCAACGTGTCAAAATAAGTTATTGAAACTACTAAGAATACTTAAGTATATTACACTACACCTCATTAACTCTTTGCATTCATTTGTCCTCTCTCAGGAGACATCGTAAAGATGTGCCCACTCAGGGGACATTAAAGTTTATTAGTGATTATGAAGAATTAACTTTTTCCAGCACAACTTTTTGAGAAATACATGTTTCCCTGAAGTTTTCTCTTGAAATGGCACAAGAAATCAAATCAAAATGTAATAAAATTACCAAGATATATATAAAAAAACATTTCTGCAGGGTTTTGTGTTGAAAGAGAACTTGAAAAGTGTTGGTTCACGACAGTCCGAGCACTTTTCTGCGCCACTTGAAAGGAGCGATAAGGAGAGTTTGTCGATGGTTGGGTTTGTTGAAATTTACTGGCGCAAGGGCAACACTAGGGCTGAGCTGCTGGTAGCCGTCCAGAATGGTTCGGAGTGCAAAAGGTTAAAAATCTAAGAAATGCAATAATATGAACAAACTATATAAGCAATATTTAGGGGCGGAACATAATGCTGGCACCTCCACCAAAGCAAATCAACTTAAAAATACTTCGAACAGGTTAAGTTATCCTAGTTTGCCCAATACAGATGGCACGATGGTAAAACGAGTGATGTCCCCCATACGGGAGACATACGAGTGAAAAGGGTTAAAGGATAATGAAAAGCCTTTTCATTGTCCTTTCATTAAACTCTTTTATCGGCTGTATAATGCAGAATTAATAATGGTTTGGAAAAGAAAACGTAATCCCATACCAAAGAATACAGAAATAAAAAAACAATATTAGTGGACAATTTTTCCAATTTCTCCTAAAATTCCTTCTCTTTATTTTCATAGGAATTGGCATTAATTTACTATCTCACAGCTTTTAAAAACATATATTTTTCCAAGAAATTTGCATCAAAATGAATTAACTAAATTTGAACAAGTAAAATACAAAGATACTTTATGAAATGAGACTTAATAACTAGGGATGGAACGGATATCCGGCAAATATCCGATATCCGGCATATCTGGCTGATTTTTCAATATCCGAAACCCCATCGGATATCCGATTTGAAATACCGGACATCCGATAATTTCATTCGGATATCCGGCCACCAGGTATCAACAAGAAATAATTTTTTTCAAAAAATAATGATCTTTTTCGGACAAAGGGTACACCGCATTATACACTTTTTTTAATTTTTTTTTTCTTGGACATAAATTGCTGTCAAGTTCGAAAACGAAAAAGTTCCTTCGTGAGAACTATGCTTTCGCATATCCCTAACTTCAGAGATGAGCTAGAAGATGCAGGTGCATTTAGTTTGAATTCGAAGAAAGAGGCACCGTATTATTGGCGCCGAGTTGATAAGCATAAACGATTCCTCCAATCTTTTTCCATACACATCCTTCATACGTGTTTTGCAATATGTTCTTTTCATTCCAAGTTTATGATCTGATTAATTCCAGATGTTATATTTGAATGCCTCTCCGTAAAACACGAACCGAAATACTAATAAATAGTACTTTTTTTCCATAACATAAGTCTTCCCACTTCCTTCTTTTTTTTCTGACATTTGCTAGCGAGTAAAAAGCAATAAATAGCCAATGCGCACTCCCCAGTGTTTTTTTTTTGTTTTGTTTTTTGTTCTATCGACGATAATACCCTACCCCTTTATGATGTGAATGGTATGGTCTAATTTCTGATTTTTCATTGGCAGAAGTTGAAAGCTGGTATATTTTTTCTGACGTAAAATGAAGTATTGTAATTTTTAGGTCTTTAACACAGCGCCACAATGTGGAATTATATTTAGCTCTCTAGAATGTCTTGAATCATAGTTTTCTCCAATTACAATCCAATTTATAATTTTTAATAACGGTTCATTTAAAGTCACCCATTTGGAAGTATTTTAAAATTAATGGAAATGACGAAAGCAAAGCCCTATGTGTTACTTGCTCCACAGAATCGTTTAAAAAATATATTGTGCGCGGCAAAAGCTCAAAATCCTTTTCCACAAAACCCTTTTATGGAACCATTTAATGAGTGTGCATAAGGAAATTCACCGAAGCTTAAAAGACCCACTAAATGAATCAAATAGTGATGAACAAGAAAAAACAATTCATCAAAACAAGAAATGCACGCAGACAACATTGGAATCGACAATATATGTACCAGAATTGTGGAGTTTAGATGATCCTAAAGCAAAAGCCTTAACCACAAAAATATGTAAGTTCTAATTTTGTTTGTTATCACCTTGCTGTGTGTTTTTCGGGTAAAAGCTATATAGGATATTTATGCAGACTTGAGGAAGATTATCTTATGTTTACATTACATGATACAAGGTAAGAAGAAGTTGAGTAACAATTTACAAACGTATTTCTGAAATATTTTCATCACATTGCAGAATGTTTGGTACAATTTTAAGTAACACACAAACAAAATGGTGATGAAGTTTCAAAATTGTTCAGCAAGTGTAGGTATTGGCATCACTAAAACATCGTTTCATCAACTAAAGTTTAAATAAAAAAAATTAACTCAGTGGCGTGACAGCCCGTGTGGACCAAGGTCTGCTGGGCCCAGCTCAGCTTTCTTGACTGTGGCATTTGTGTGTCACATAGCAGATGTTCCGGTCAGATGGTCATTCTGACCCCGAACCCCAGTGTTTAGATCCCAAGCATGCATGGTCCTCCTCAGTTTATTTCTTTCAGGTATAAACAGCTAAGTCAACCTTTCCCAGTTCGCGAATCAAACCATGGACCTGTGGCATACAGTGCGGTGCGCTAATCACTAATTATAATTTACTTGATACTTCATATCATGACCATTTTTTTCGTATAGCATATCGTATAAATATCGTTTTTAGTATATAGACCGAATATCCGGCCGGATATCCGGTGAAATCCGTTTCGGATATCCGTATCCGGTAGACATGGTACCCCGGATATCCGAAATCCGGTATCCGGCAAAACTCACATCCGTTCCATCCCTATTAATAACATTTAAAACATTACTTCAATGTCAAATCCTTAAGAAAGGATTTTTATGAAAGCAAAACATGACATTGATTCATAATGAACTGCACAATTGCTGTTGCATGATTCTCTCATAAGTTATTCCATTTTGACTGATAATACCAGAGGACCTTTGACTGCAACACAAAGTGTCAAACAGGCAGCTTATTTTGAAAACTTTGATATGCCTTTAGTAAACAAAACTGGCCAATCTCTATTCCTGGTTTTGAGGCAACGCATATGGAGCATCAATGGACGGACTTTTTTTAAACTAAGTAGAGTAAAATCCACTAAGATAATTTCAGAAGAGTGTAATAACTGGTATATGCAGTGTAAATCATTTTAATGACACATTCTGAATGAATACAAGAAAACACCTGAAAATTGAAGGGAACAGCTGATTTCCTCATAAAGAGACAAATGTATATTCATGAAGCCATCATAAAAAACAATATAGTGTAGCAGGTTGATCACGGAGGTACTTGTTATCATTAGAATAGTCTACAATACAAATGGGGGGATAGGAGTGTTGGAATGTCCTAACACAATTTGTAGACCACTACATATCAAATCAAACCAAACTAAATCTAAACTAGAATTTTTGGGTGCATATCTTATTCCCATAGCTTAATTGATGAGGCATCACCATGGAGACCAAGTGTAACTTACCACAAGTTCCTGATTTCCTGTCCACAATGGCCACGTGCCTGGTTTCCTTGATCAAGCGCTCTCGAGTACTCTCCGCATGATCCACTATGTCGTCGATGATTTCTGCCAAAAAAGTTAGCAATTTTTAGAAAGTTAACAGCTTTTAAAAACTTTAACATATTTAAACAAACTATGTTACAAGAGAGACTTTTCTAAATAAATACAGAAGAAAAACTCAACATTTATTTAAGTCTGAGAATTGTTAGAAATTATTTAATCAACTTTCCTTTATATTTATAATATCGATTTTTAACTTAAACATCAGTAATCTAAAGCATAAACAACCTAGTCCTAGTACATTTTGAAGAACAAGATTAATAAGCTTTAACAATCAAAAGTAGGTTATTATTTTTGCTGACATTCCTCAGATATACATAACAAATAATACAAAAATTGCTTTTACTTCAATTTTCTATAAAATTTGGCATAAACAAAATGTATAAAACTTTTCTATCAAGGACTTTTAATTTAAAATAGTTGCTTAAAAACAAACATATTTTATGCATGATACATTACATTGTCAATGACTTTTGGCAGAAAAGAGATTAAAAACTAAAACTGTGTCTCTTTGAAAAAGTTAATTGTTAAGGAACTCAATAAGGGCTCAGGATATTTTATTGAAATTTGGTTAAAAACTAAGTTATCCTACATAAAGAATTTTGTCTACTTCAACTATTTGTTTATAGATATATATCACTTTGAGATACATAAAAGAATAATTTCATTGTTAATATATATTTGAGAATTTTTATAAAATATTCCAGCAGAATTTGAAATATTTGTCTAAACTATTTTGAACTTCTTATTTTCAACATCTCCTATTATTAGAAACCCAAACAAGACATTTTCCGAAAATGCACTCAATTTAAAACCTTATATTCGGAAATTATGTTTGTAACAGTTATTTAAAACCTTCTTTTTATTTTTTTACATTTATTGAAATTATATCAGACCTAAGCAATAAACAAAACTTTGGAATTTTTAATAGATGAAAATAAATCATCAGTTATCAAAGATTGAATTTTCTGCACGTAAGATATCAAGTTGTCAATTGACCACGATTTTTTTTATCTAAAAATTTTGACAGGAAGGTTCACAAAACTTCCTGTTTACTAAACAAATACCAGTGGCAATCACTACATATTAAGTAAATAAAAAGATTTAAGAGAGGAAACAAACCATTTTGTAAATCTATTTCTTGACCTATGTTCTGAGCCATATGCTTTTGGCGAACAACCACATCGTACAACGTGTCTAACCCTTTGTCTTGCACTATAAAAAAGTTATTAACTATGTTACAAAAAATACCCTGTAATAATAAACGTTACGTATACAAAACAAGTATAAATTACTAAGTGCATTTCAGAGTTCCATAAAACAAAGTAATGTACTGACACGTTTAATGTTTTATCAGCAAGCACATTTCAAAATGTGGGGTTTGTTACAAGTTTGATAAGTTCTACACAAGCTCCAGTTGTGGTAAATAAAATATCAAGTCAGTATTCAACTTCACACCAAGCATCTCGGTCATCATTCTTCCAATGACCTGATCTATCGGAGAGCAGTTTTAAACTGTTTATTGTAAAACAAACGGTTTAAACCGCTAACAGTTTAAACACTGTACAGTAGTAAAACAATGTGAAATAATGTATATTATATTACAACTCATTAATATAAACAGCGATTTCAACATTTTTTGTTTGTTTCATGGAACTCTAAAATGCACTCAATAATTTATGCTCCCCATGTATCATGTACAGAATTAGAAACTTATATAGCGTATAAATTTTACTTTAAAAATATAAAACTTTTAATACAACTTCGGAACTTACTCCATTACAAAAAATAAGATTTAATTCAAGAATCATTTAATACAGCATTAAATTGAGAAACAATTTTAGAAAACAAGAAAATCTTTATTTTCATTGTATATGATAAATAACAAATTAACTATTTATAAATCAAAAGTGAGAATAACCAATAGATCAAAACTTATTAATATATAAGATAAATACAATGTTAAGCATTAATACTAAGGCATTGAAAGTGTTTATGTAAAAAAATATTACAAGACATTTCTTTGTCAGCTTTTTTATCAGCATAAAAATAAGTGATCACTTTACACTTTTACTACAGGAACGTGCTGGCCCGGGACGTGTCTCCCTGCCTGATACGATTTTGCGGCCCTTATGTCAACGAAAGAAACATATTATATTCCTTCTTACAGAAAGAACATCAGCAAGTGTAAAATAAGTAGTGAAGTACTCAATATTAATGGACATAATAAATGATGTTTTTAGCAATGATCAGTGTGATTTTGTGGTCCGCTATGTGGAAGACCATAAAGTATTTGAAAGACTGTTAGTTTTAAAATGTCACATCAACTACGGCCGAGGAACTATTGACTTCATTAAGTAATACATCGAAAGAAGTGGATATACCTATCAAATGCCTTTAAATGCCTAGTGCAAATGCGTTTAAATATGAGTGCTTCAAATATGAGTGGACTCTACAATAGTCTTACTGCCAAAGTTTCAGACATTATACCAAATCACATTCATACATGGTGCTATGCCTATAGATTAAATTTGGTACTCTCGGATACTGCACAAGTACTGCCCATCACTATATTCTTTTTAACTGCTCCAAGAAACACAAGTTTTCTTACAGGAATCGTTAAAGAGACAGCAAAAATATACAGAAAAAAGTCCAGCTTATAAGCTGAAAAACTATTGGAGCAACTTGTTGGCGAAGTCAAAGCAACGCCTGTGTTAAGATATTTGGATTGACGACTGGACATCACAGTCAGAAAATGACCAGTTTCGACTAGCTGAATATGTTTTCTTCAATCTAACTGTGGATTTATATAAGATGTATTCCTCCATGGATTTTGATAACTAAGTCAGAAATGATGCTGCAACTTCTCTCCAGAAATTCTTTAGTTTTGAAATAATAACGACTGCTATGATATATATATATATATTTAATTTTCAAGATAACAACACCACTGTTTGACTATCTACAAATGAAAAACCTGGACAACGCTCAGGCATGGAGGTTGGATGAATCAGTCGTTTCAAGACTCAAAGTTGTTCGAAACAGACTCACATAAAATTTGAGTGCAGTCAAGATCTTCGTATTAAAGTTTACAGAAATGATTGAACATTCTTCAGACAAAGAATTCCTGAAAGGGTTAACCATTAAAGCTGATTTGAGAATAAAACTACAAAGAAAAATGAAGAAGATGGTATCAGAAGTGTGTGATGACAAAAAAGTTCAATCGTCACCTGAAGATGAGTTCTGAGTTCGTGTATTCAATTGTATTGTGGATACAGTTATCCAAACATATGGTAAATAGGTTTGTGAAACACAAAAATCTGTACATGGACATAGCTACGTTTGATCCGAAAATATTCATTCAAAATGAGCCTGATGAACTTCCAACAAATGCATTGGGAAAGACTTGCGAGCTGATTCTATCTTTAGATAAGGGAAAACTTAAGAAAAAAATAATTTCCTTTGCAAATATTTGGCCTAGCATAAGTCGGAAATCCATGGATGAAGATTACAGGACAGATACGTTTAAAGAGACTGAACAAGACCAACACCCTGAAGAATATTTGGTAGAAGAAGATATAGTGTTTATACCATGCAATGCCAAAAAACCGTACAGTACATGCATCAAATATGCATGTGGAGAGATTGTTGAGTGCAACAGGTATACATATGCTCTCCCGTATACAGAACTTGAAAAGTTTACAAGTACTTACTCAATATTCCACTGATATAGGTTAGGTATGAAAGAATTCTCTCCAAACTATAAGTCACAAAAAGTAGACTGAGGGCATCCATGACCAATGAAATACTCAATGTGTTTGTCTTGATGCACGCCGAGAGAGATATTTTAAATTCCATCGAACCTGATTTCGTTCAGAAATGAGGCGACTGCTCATTCTATAACTCAAAAATTCCAGCCAATACCAACATTATGGTTGGTGTTTATTATGTCAGTGAATCAACTTATTTTTATCTAATTTTGTATAAAAAAAATAGCTAAAATTGTTTCTGTTTTAAAGGTATATTTAAAAAATACTATTTTAATTATTTTAAGTATATGTACTTTTTACCAAAGACAGTTACATTTTTTATGGTCTAAATTTTTTTCCTTCTGTTTTATGCATATATACATGGGTTAAAATATTTAAGAGATTAGGTTTTTAGATTTTTAGGATATGTTAACAAGTTGTTTTTAAGAAATTATTCTTTTTTGAATAAAAAAACATATTTCGAGGTATATTTAATGCGTAATAAACAATATTTAAAAAACAAGCAAAACTGCTTCTAGTGTAGTCTAAATAAAAATGTAAACATTAATGAATACAGAAATGTTTATAGATTTAGAAAAAAGAAAAATTGACAAATCTGTTTTTTGATCATCTTTGTACACCTATACCCTTAGTTTGTTTTAACGTTTAAGTATTTTTGCGCAAACGCATCAGGTATAGTTAATCCAGACTATAAGCCACTAGTAAAACAGAAATAGTCATTAAGCAGAATGCCATTATTTTATTTAAAAAAAAAGTTTTGCCAAAGAAGACTAAAATATAATTGCGTGACGGTATACGATTATTTACTATGAAGGCGATCTTATCACCTCTTGTCCACCGTCCTCCCAAGGAACCCAGCACGGGCCTGTACAAGACAAAGATTTTGCAATAAATTGTGGAAGAAAAAGCAGAAGGCTTTTTATTAATTTAGTTTTCTGTCACATAACACATTTTCTGGTGTACTTGCAAACCCTAAAATATCCTAGCTTGTGAATTTAGCAACATATAAGTGAGAAAAAGGCTGATGAGCGCCAGAATTTAATACCAAATTTAATGACTTTCAAACAAAAATGTAGCATATAAAGTTATTAAATACATTGTAATGAAAGTTAACAGTCTTTAAAGTCCGAAAATAATAGTCATGTAGAAAAAAAATACTTTAAAAAAGTACTAATTGAAAATATATAGAAAAAAGTAGTTGCTTTATATACATCCCTTTCTTAAATAATATTCAATCTGCTAAAATGCTTGTTTAGGATGAGCATACCATTAAAAATCTACAAATTTAAAATACCAGTAAAAATAATAAAATTAAAAGTGCACACATTTGTGGTAGAAAAACTACCTACTATACATGAATTTAAAACAAACATTAAAATTGAACAACCTGTAAATTGCATTTTAGCCCATTATTATTATTTATTTATTTTTGCCTTTTTGGTGTATTATAAATAAAAGGTACAGGGAGGAAAGGATTCCCTTTTCATTACATTGAATTGTTAATGTCATCTTCTGATATTAACTTTGGCAGCATGCTTCCATTTTCTGCTCAACCTCAGACCACATACAATTAGCCACCAAGAAAGAACATCCTTCCATTCTTTTTTTCCTCACTATTATTGCCGTGAACTATTTATCTGGATTTAGGGGGCACAGTGAGTTTTCTAAATAATTTAGGCAGGAATTTTAAGGATAATTTTTTAAAAATCAGAAATAATTAAAAAATTTAAGGAAAATTTTAGGAATAACTCTCAAAATTTTAGGGATATAACTTAAAATTTTAGCAATATTTTTTAAATTTTAAGGATAATTAAAAAACATGTTGTTTTTTTAACGCTGATATAGGCTTCTAACACAGACATTCTTTCCATACAAATAAAAATTTCAAGACCAAGAACAGGCTCAAGGCCCAACAGGGATAGTCGAGTACAAAATATATACCTGTAAAGTTAATACCGTCAACACCCTTGTGTTAATACCATAAAAAAAACTATAAATTTTCAAAAAACTTAACTTCAAACAACTTTTTAGTAAAATAACAGTTATAGAAATAAACAATTATACTATTTAGATGAACATGCAAATTTAATTAAATCTACTTTTTCCAACTAGAGGAATACAGGTTTTTTCGCTGGTTTTGGAGGAAAATCGAGGAATTTTTCTTATGAATTACCAAAAAATTTAAGAAAAATTTTAGGAAGAAAGAAAACTTTAAGGAATATTAGGCCAAAAGCAACCTCTGTGGATCCTTAAAACACCATAAACAGAACACAATAAAAGGATAATACAACATTCAGATCGACTATATATAGGAACACTGATTGTAATGTATAAGCTACAGTGGAGAAATGTAAAACACTATTAAAATAAGAAAGGGAACAACAACAACAATCCTCTATGACTATCCACTACTATCTAGAGCAACAGCAAGGAATTCAATTGAAAATGATTGTTTGAAAAAACAACAAAATTTCTCAGGCTTCTAATTAGAATGAAAATTCAATACACAAAGAGTAGAGCAGATTAATTTTCGGATGAGAATCTTTTTTTACACAATATGTCTGGCAGGTAAAAAGATTTTTCTAACCATGATTACCTTTAATGGCCAACTGCTGTTGTTCCCGAATCTCATCAAAAGTTAGATCTCTTGTGGTTTCATCCTCTTCAATGTCCCACACGTTGGAAGAAGGGTTGCCAATTTCAGCACCGAGGAGAGCGCGCCTGAACACACAATTTCAAACATTATATTTCAGTCACTTTAACTTGTCAAAGGTATTAGTGTTATTACTTTATAATTACAGATCTCTCCTTCAATACTAAATAGACTATGGATGTAATACTAATTACATTTTATAGGATACATAAAACTAAGATAAATGACACTTTTTGAATAAACAACTCTCAAAATAAAGACCAAATTTGCTTCGGAATTACATTTTTAAGTTTTTTAATTTCATTCCTATAAAACTGTTTTTCATTCACACTATCAAAACTGAAGAGGCTTTTTTAGGCTACCAATCAATAAGTGACTGTAATAAGCTGAGTAGAACATAATATTTAACAAAACTGTTAACACAGGATGATTTTTTTTATGTATCCCAAAGAATTAAGCAATACTGATGTATCTGAATTCCAAAAGCTTTAACTTTATTAAAAAAAAAAAAAAAGATAAAAGTGTGAAATATTGTTAGTTCTCTTTTTAGCTCCTTGTGAGTAAAATCTTTTTTTAATGGACAAAATATTGAGGGCCTGTCATTTACTTGCCAGCTCTCGACACTCCACTACATTCAATTGATGATGACCAGAATGTTAACATTCAATTTTAGTGTTTTGCTAATATTCTAGCTAAACAAAAAAAAAAAAAAAACAGTGTTAAACTCTTAGAGATTTCAGGATTTTACTAATAAATGTTCTATTGAATCACTTCACTTTCAAAGTCAATAGAATCTCAACATTTTCACACAAACAAATCACTTCTACTATCGTAAGCACTGTGCCACTAAGCATATACCAAAAGTTTTAAAACAAATTTCCTTACAGTTGGTTGGTTGTATTCAGATTATCTGGCGCCGCCAGCATCACGAGGGCTATAATGCGCCGGTCATTCTAAATCATAAATAATGCGCCGGTCATGAAACATTCGTCATTAGACAAGCCAACATACATTTACAAACACCCATGCCCAACACGGGACTCGAACCTGCAACCTCACGGTCTAGAAGCTAGCACGCTAACCACTATACCGTTTAGTCGTCAAATTTTAATATAGATTAGAAGATCTAAAGCTACTGAAATATTCGGACACAAAATGAAAGAGTTACCTGGTTCCGCCCTCTTCTTTGCAGTTGAAGGCTTCGTTGATTTGAACTTTCTTGCTGTTCAGTGAATCAATTAGATGTTGTCTTCTCTCAAACTCTCCTTCCGATCTTCAGCAGAGTTAAAGGAAGACACTGTGCAAATGGAATTGTTTACATCAAAATGAATTCAATGACAAAATTTAATAAAACTCGTACCGTGAATTTTCTTTCAAATTTAATCAATAACTCCAGTCCTAATTACTGTTATAAGAAAATCCCAAACTTTAAGAACGTACCACATAATTGTAGCAACTAATCAACATTAGCTATATTTTGCTAAACACACTTTACCTGTTAATGTTTGTCTGAAACTCTGTTTAATATAACTACACACAATAATAGTTACAAATATTATTGGAACAAAATATGTGTTAATTTTGAGGAGTTTTCTTAAGGGGTTCATTTTGCATGCAAGTTTCATATTTAAGTATAAGCCATTTCATAATGGAAGAAGGAGATATTAAAGAAACGATGTTTTTTATATTATAAAAACATACCATAATAGACTACAATAAAAACTAAATAAGCCATAGCACTAAAATACAAGACAATTCTGTAGCCTCAGGAGGAAAACGCACTAAGTCACAAAAAGCAAATTTTACAGGAGAGCCCAATGAATGTCACAGTTATGATCTTTTCTCTCTTTTGTTATGATGAAACATAGTGCTTTTCAAAAACATCCAAATCGGTTATTATTTAACCCAGGACATAGTGCTTCATTTCATCAGAAAGAGTTGAAAGAGTAAGATGGTGCCATAACCTCAATTTTAAAAAATTTGATCATGGTGCACTTTTCTTCCGGGATGCAGAATTGAAAACTAAAAACAATATATAAAAAAAGAGCATGTCAACAAGTGGAAATATTGATTTACGAAAGGATACAGAAGACTTTTGGAAGCTAAAAGAGTGTGATTCAGAGACGTCAAAGTATCGTCATATTTCTTGATTAGTTTTCTAGCATTAGCACTGGCCTGAAAAAAATAATGAAAAATAGACTATCATCAAATGCAAATATCCTAATTTTACTTAAAGGTTATAGAACAAATACTATATTCAGAGTTCATCCTAGGCATTTTTCGAGGGACAGGGGCGCCCTACATACCCATTTTATTTAAAAATAGCGCCCTTCCTGCCCTTTTTCAGAAAAATTTCATCCTGCAAGAATTCCAAAAACTTCCGTTTTTTCCCCCAACAGCACGCAATATGTGGATCACCCCGACTGAAATCGACTGTCGCGCATGCGCATTCATGTTCAAACGCACAACGTTTAGATCAAAGACTGAAATCATTGAATAGATGTCCATATAGCAAGCCTCATTAGTAGGTGGATTGTAGGGGGCCGTCTTACAATTTCCCAAATGCTCATTAGTAAATCCGGATGGCCATTTCGTACGCGTCTTGATTAAGCATATTTCGATGGATTTTTACCATGCCTTCTTCAAAATAGAGAAGAAAGGAATTTTTAAAGACTTGATTAACTTAGTTAAAGGTGTACAACCATCAAATGTTTACACTAAGAATTTAAAAAGAATATTTTCGTTTGGACACGCGTAACTGCGATGCTCTCCTGTGTTTTTTAGGGTTATTTTTTTGTTGATTTAATTGTTACCTATTAATTTCTAAACATCCATTTTAAATTTAAAATTAAACATCACAGGAATGCAATAAAATCCCGGATTGTTTCAGATTTTAAAAAAATAAAACTTCTATTACAGCCTATATATAGCGACATGCACGGCAAAAAATTGCCATTATAACGCTAAATTTGATCCAATTTGGAAAATAAATGCACAAATTTTATGACATAGTTCCAAGTTCTTTAGTCAAAATACTTCTTGTGATACTCCACAATGAATAATGTTAAATTTGGAGAAACTCTATTTTCTATCTGACAATGGCAAACCTAAAAAATGAAGTTTAAGGTTGATTCAACCAAACTTTAAAAATTTTTGTAAGGGGATACATTGTGAAAAAACTAACATTCATTACATCAAAACATTCTTATCTTAATTTTACTGTATTATAAATTGATATTTTTATAAAAATTAACATTTGATGAAAATTTTACTGTGTAGATGTTTCTTTTATTTTAATAATTTTCTAAGTCTCATTCCAGCAGAAGTCGGACTGAAACATTTTATCAGTATTTTTATATCTTTTGAGTTTCCGAACAAGTTTTTGATTGCAAGTCTTTTGCATTATTATTTTTTCAAACAATCGAAAATTTAAAATTACTTATTGTGGTAGAAAAGTAACACAGTATTCAATTGAAATTGTGGCAGAAAACCCGTAAACAAATTTCTGCAATTTGCCATAAAAGTGCCCTTATAAACAGGAGATGCCCTTTTTTGGAGAGTAGCACCCTGCCCTTTTTCATTTCTAGGATGAACTTTGCTATATTCATGTATTTAATTAAATAGAAAATTATTATAATATTAAATTATTCTTCAATTACAAGCCAGATTACATTTAATATGAAATTAATGTTACATGTAAAATTGTAAACAGATGAGCTAATGCATTGTAAGGGCTATATCCGTAGAGAAACATTCTATTAAACAACGTAATCCAGATTTCTGCTCTGTCTTTCGAAGCGAATTAATAGCAATTGACCTGGGTTTAGAGAATATCTTTGGCGAGGTCAACTACGGAGACTTATGGATTCTATCCGATAGCCGAAGTTCCATTCAACACCTTAAAAACTGGGCCCTTGTGGGAGACAAAACCAGTCTATCCATAATACGCAAAGTCAAGAGCATATCCCGACTGCACAAAGTGCACTTTCGGTGGATCCCGTCACATGTAGACATCCACGGAAATGAATTGGCTGACACTCTTGCTAAGGAGGGACTAGAACACCCTGTCCTCTCTACTCAAGAACTCACATATCAAGAGTTATACTCAAAGAAAATAGCTCAAAATAAAGCGAAATGGCATATACCTCCATCTCAAGAATGGTATAAAGCCAAAAAGCCAGGACACTCCCTATCTCTTCCTTGTGATAGGCACACCAATACCCGTCTGTCCCGACTTGCTAGTGGTCACCTTAAAAGCCTCACATATTCTGGGGGAAGCAAAAATTTTCCTCTTTGCCCTAAAAGCCAAAAAGAACAGGCATCACCTCAGCACATTTTGGACTGCCTTGGACTGGACTAGGAGGACATTTATAACTGTCCACAACTAGTGTCAGACTTCATTAATGTCAATGGCTTCACTGATATTGTCTGACTTCGTCAGACAAAAGGGAGATTAGAAACAACAACAAGGGCTATATAACCTTTTTCTTGGCAAAATTTTTTCTGTAAATTGTCATCATTTGCTTTCTTAAGGCGACTTGGTACCATTTAAGCTTTTTTTTATTTAAAGCTTCAAAATTATAGTTTTTACACATTTGGAAGTATGTATTTACTAAGTAAAAACTAAATTTTATTAAAAAAAATTTCACATAGTGATCAAAATTTTATAAAAATTCATCAAATTTCAAATTCTATCTTCTTTTTCATTTTTCGATATTTTTTCCAGGTTTTTTTTTTTTTAATTTCTTTTATTATACTCTAACTTTTCAGGCATCGGAATAAGAATAAGTAAAATAGTTTTTGAGAAAAACAATATTTACTGTACTTGTATGTAAAAAAAAAAGAGTAAAAAACGGGTATTTTTCAACATTTAAATTTGTAAAAAAAATATATATATATATTTAATTCAAAAATCCATGCCTATTTTTGTGAAATAGATATTAAGAATAACACAAAAAAAATCAAGTCATTTCATTCCTATTTGTTTTAGCATTTTGAGTAAGGTGGGAATTTCAAAAATCACGAACTGAGAAAAATGCGTTCAAAACATTGAAGGAGCTATTGCAGCAATGCTAAATTCTCCAAAAAAATACAGTTCTTCTGCAATTGCAGTTATCGGATCGACTAAAAAAGTTGCCACAATAAGGAGAAGGTTTTAAAGATTATAAAAACATTAAAAAAAAGAAAAATTGTATTTTATTATTTTTTGTGAAAACAAGAAATACCAAGTCCCTTGATTCAAAGAACATTGAAAACATTTATGTCCAACTCAATTTGTAGCTCACTTTAAAGACATCATTTAAGAAAAGTTAAACATTGGATAAAAAACAAGAGCATAAAATGTAATTTCAAAAATTTACTTTTAAAACATAATATATTCCGTAGATGTTAAATGAAAGCTCTAAATCAATTGCTTTACAAAATATCGCATATGCTTTGTGCTAGTTAAATTTGTTTTATTTAAATAATTAACTGAAAAATACAAATCAATACTTGTTTTAAAAGTTTATTGCCTGAAAAAAAAAAATTATAGCAGAAAATTACTATAGTCAACTTAAGAGGGTATTTGACACAATCAATAAAAAGTTGTAAATATGTATCAAATATCTCAACAGAAAACCAAGTGCTTTTATGGAAAATAAAAATAAAAAAAATATCTAGTAGTAAAAAGTGATTTTTGACAGAAATGCCTTAAGATTACAAACACATCATTCAAGTAGCTCAATGTTGTGATGGTCCTAAATATAAGAGACCCTTGTTTTCACTTCGTTTCAATTGGCAATCCAAACATACCCACTGAGCATATTTCCAAATTAATACCCATCGACTAAATTCGGTATAACTGGAACCGTTGTCAAAAGGAAGCTTTAGCACTAATAATGGGCACAGCAAACTGTGCAAACCTTAGCAACTAAGGGAGAAAAAAAGGGGAAATAACATTTGTAAAAATATCAGAATAGGTTGGTAGAAAAAAGTTTTTTTTCGCTAAATATTTTTTTCACAAACCCAAAAAGAAATATCTAAGTATTAATACTAGATTTAAAATTGATTAATTGTGTGGTAATTTATTTTTTAGGGTCAATATCCTGCGTATATACTCAGATATTTACCCAGAATTGGGTATTTATAATTTTTCTTATTATGTGATTGGTGCGTCACTATCTTAATCAATCAATTGCTTAAACAAAGTTTTATCTTTAATTAGATTTTTTTTAAATTCTAAAAAAAAATTTGGGTTGGAAATTTTGTATTTAAATTTCAGGGTAGGTCAGGTTACAGGAAACAAACCATTTTTTTCCCTTTGGTCTAATGGCCTCCTTATTTTGCTCTAATAAACACAAGCTAAAGCTGCCTTTCGACAACAGTTTCGATTTTGTCAAAAATGAACATGATAACTCGCAAGGGAATGAGTAGTAAGTGAATTTCGATATTTAAGAGCATTTTACTACCTTTTTATATTACACTACAATTAGATAAATCTTTAATTATGTTGAATATCATTGCACAACTTTTTTCTAAATAGACCAAACAAAGTAACATGAAATAACCACACAAAAAAAATCCCTTCACTTTCACACTTTTTATATGAATGGTTTGATTAACGAAAATGTTTGCTAAAGGTTGCTGCAATTGAATCTTACCTTACTACCTGCGACACTATTCTTAGGCTGCTGATTGCGGTAGGATATCTTTTCCATGACTTCACGGCCAAGAGACTCACAGGCATCATAAGATGTCATCCTGCAAATAAATTCATAACAAATAAGAACTTGGAAGCTAGGAACAAAGAACTGGAAGTCGTATCAAACTTGAGTTATTCTATATTCTGATGGTTATCTTATTTTCTTTATTTATTGAACGAAAGTAAATATTTGAAATACAGAGAAAATGTTATGGAATCAGGATAAAAAAACATAGGATACAGGGATTGCGTAAAAACAAAGTAACTAAAAAAAGATATAAAACTGAATGCCTATAAGTGTAAGAACTAGTCACATTTGTTTCGGAATTGTGTATTCATTTCGTGGATTACAAATGAGCCAAAGTATAGCACTAAGGTCCCAGGTCTTACTAGGCTAGGTTTGGTTTGTATACTCAATGACCTATTTCTATGCACGATGACAGCTGATCAGGCCGGGACCTACAGTTAAAACTGGATTCCGAACTACAACGAACAACCATGCCTAACTCGGGATTCGAACTCGGCATCTTCGGCATGCAAAGGTGGGCAGCCATCAGGTGGCCCTTACGAGGTTGAGAGTCGTGAATAATAAAAATTTCAAACTAGAACAAAAAAATAATAATAGATCCACATTTTTGAAAAATCATCAATACTACGAGCAAGCAGGTAATCATATGCTTCACTCTACCTATATTCTTTAAATACAGTCACAATTTGAAGAAAAAACAATTTTAGAAAATTAAGTAGCATTACAGTAGCACGTTTCTTATGTTTTAAATTGAAATCATAAAAAACAAACAATTTTAATTCAGTTAAAGAGAGAAGAAATGAACAGTAGAAAATATTACCAAGAGTCTTGTTTAAATGCCATTATTCAACGAAGTGATAAATGATACTATAGGAAACAATTCAAACTAATTATTAAAGTTATTCAAATATTTAAAAAGGATAATAACATAAAGAATTCTAAATATCACATGATTGAAAACAAAAACATATTTATTGACTGACAATGACAACAAACTAGTGTTGCCATACTATACTACACAACAAATCTATTTTAATGCTTTAATGATATTTTCTCACCTTAAAGCTATTTTTTAATATTTTACAAAAGATGGAAACAATCTCAACTGATGATTTAAGCTTTTATTCTTAACGAATAAAAGTTTTAGAATTTTTAATGACAAATGAAAATGTATTTCCATCGCAATCCAAAAACCATATTAACTGCGCTCGTAACTGTTTTTGAGCACATGAAGAAAAATAGCAAACACGTCTATTATTTTTTAATCTTCTCAAATATCACTTAAAATTTCGAAGCACCTATCAAAATGCGACCTTTAATGCTCCACGGGCACGAGAGAGCCATCACACAGATCAAATACAACAGAGAAGGCGATCTCTTATTCTCCTGCTCTAAAGATCCGACACCCAACGTGTGGTTCTCTATCAACGGCGAGCGACTGGGCACTCTTGATGGTCACAACGGTGCCGTATGGTGCATCGACGTCAACTGGGACACCACGAAGGTCTTTACCGGAGCAGCAGACGCTACATGGGGCTACTGGGACGTCAGTACGGGAACTTGTCTCGGCCTCAACAAAACCGACACTTCAGTGAGAACTGGAGCGTTTTCTTATTCCGGTAAGCTCTTGGCGTACACCACCGACAAAGCAATGGGAAAGCAGTGCGAGATCCGAGTGATCGACACGCTCGACCAATCTCAGATGAGCGGTAATGGCCACATCCTCTCGGTACAAATCCCGGGGAACAAGATCACAAGCGCGGTCTGGGGCCCCCTGGACGAGTTCCTTTTGGCTGGCCTCGATAACGGAATTCTCGCCAAGTACGACCTCAAGTCATTGTCCAAGTTTGCATCGAAGCATGAGCATCGCGACGTCATCAACGACATCCAGTATGACAAGGAACAGACAATGTTCATCACTGCTTCCAAAGACCACACTGCGAAGCTCTTCGACACCAAGACGCTGGATCTTCTGAAGACCTATAAGACGGAGCGACCCGTTAATTCTGCTGCCATCTCCCCCATTCGTGACCATGTTGTTCTCGGAGGTGGGCAGGAGGCGATGGATGTGACAACGACGTCTGCCCGTGTGGGCAAGTTTGATGCTCGCTTTTTCCACTTGGTCTTTGAGGAGGAGTTTGCCCGAGTAAAGGACCACTTTGGGCCGATCAACAGTGTCGCTTTCCATCCTGACGGGAAGAGCTACAGCAGTGGAGGAGAAGATGGTTATGTGAGGGTCCACGTTTTTGATTCACCTTACTATGACTTTGATTTCGAGTACTGAACTTTGCATTCAACGCGACTCAAATATTCCATTCTGTTGTGTATAAGCTAATAAATGTCTAAGGATGCTATTGCGTAGTTGAATCTTGTTTTACAAAAATATATTGTTTCACTTTAATCTCTTTGTTGCAAAATTATTTTGAGTTTTCTTCTACAAATGTGTAAGATTGCACATTTCTTCTGCAGAAATTCGACAAAAATTTAATACTATCTATGTTAGTGAAGTAAAGTGTGTTGGTGTTCGAAATTTTTTTTTCTTAGCCCTTTCCTAATTACATGTATACATATTTATAAATAAAATTTGACATTAACTAGAATAATTAGTGTTCAAATAACAATATTCCTTCTGAAATTAATTTAAACTAAGTAAATAAACAATTGTTACTAATGAATGCGGACATTCAAATCATATTAAATTGTAATATTTTATTTAGAGATACTATTTTATAAATTCGATGTATACAAGATAACAATAGTAATTGTTTACCATATAATACATGGAATATTACTCTTAGACTCCTCAGCAGTAATGGTGATAAGTTGTCCACAATGATATTTTTAAGGTTTAGAAATAAGTTGTTAAAACACAAAATTTGTATTTCAGAAACAAACTTAAAATACAGCCTATAATTTAAGTTTGTAAGTAATTTTGAATAATTATAAAACATTAATATATCTTTTAGATTAAAATAAAAACTTATTTTGATACTTATAAAAACTTTAATTGCAAGATTTATTTTAAAATATACCTTAGACCTTATTCTATTTGTATTCGTATAATTTTTCATTTACAAAAAACATCACTCAGTCATGTTATACCAAGAATGTAGATATTTCATTTAGTGAATTATTATCTTAAAAAATGATGGAAAGAAAACTAGATTTTTATTTCTTTATTCCATTTAAAAACAAGTTTTCAGCTTTTTCTAAACACAGTCTCTTACGCAATTTTGATTGTACTGCTTCAAAAGAAGACAAAATTCTATCGACATTCACTGTAGTTACTAATTGTAAAGAAATCTAATAAAAATACAATTTTAAATTATTCTTTAAAAAAAAATGGGGGAGGGGTTGAGAAAAAAAAACATTTAGTTTAAAACATGCCAACCCTGGTTTGTGTCTGTAGAAACTAACTCCCTGTACTTAGAGAACTCTGCAATTTTAAGCATAAGTAGCTTCTGACAGCTGGAATTTTTAAAGTTTTCATTTATTTAAATGTTGGAAAAACATCTTGCTGTTATAAGTTTTTAAAATGTCCCAGATGACAGCATTTAGCTACTAATACGTATCCAAGCAAAGGTGCGTTAAGGCGGAAAACAGAATTCTATTTTGTTTATTTCATTAGGAAGAGGGAATTTGCTGAAACACATTCTCTTTATATTAAAATTGGATAATGACAAAAATCAATTTAATTTTTCCAATTGCCGTTGTTGATAATCTACATTAACATTCTAGTGAAATTTTTAAAATTAAGTATGACTGAATCAATTTTAATTTTAGAAAATATCTTTTTTCTATTGCAATTAAGATTCATTAGATTAAATTTGCCTCAAGATACCGTACATTAACCAAGTTTCTTTCAAGGGTGGATTTAAATTTAGTTTTATGGAGTTGTGGATTAATGAACTTGAAATAATTTGTGTTTAGATAGGACAGCAAGGATATTTTTGAACATCGAAACATTAATTGCATGCCCATTTTTTTAGGTTTCATGCTTGTAAAGGCTGATTAGGGCCGTGTTCCTGATGGCAATCGCAAATGGTTGATGACCCCACTGAATTTTTAAAAATTTAAACCACAAAACAATATTTTTCTGAGAGATAATATGCTAATTTTCAATGAAGTTTTTGCTGGTGTCATTTGCGTTTCCAAAATAAGGTGATTTTTTATAAAAACTAGTTATGTTGACAGTATACTTCATATCCTAATATATATTAGAATACAAATATGTTTTTCCAGTCAATGGGGATTTCACCATTGGCACTCAAAATGTAAATGATTAATTACTTATTTAGATATGAAGTGGGGCAGTCAAAGTGTATTGTCGAAAGAGAATAAAGGAATTTTGAAATGACATGGCAGCGTTCCGCCAAGTATCCTATCAGAAAAAATTATTGCTGGATTTCCTAGATTTTTCTGAGCTAATATTGTTTTAAATAATTTTTTGGAGGAAGATTCAGAGGAAAAATTTAAGAAATTAATTACAAATATACCTTATTAATTTAATGTTTTTATGTCACCTTATGGACACGAACCACTTTAACCCTGTCAAGGATGGCTAGCCTTCTTGTCAGGGAATTCCTGGCGCCACCACAGAGTCTGCCATTCTACAATTTTGAATGAGGAGAGAAACATAAATTGTTTCCTTGAAGCCAAATATTTGCTTTTTCTTCACAAACTGAGTGCTGAAGTTATCATTGTGTTTTTAATTAGTGACTCATTTTTTTAGTTCAGTTTCGGAAATAAATAAGTATTTGGTGCAAGAGAGGAAAAAGTCTTCCTCAGTGAAAATGAAAGAGCAGCACGTTGAGAGGCAGAAAAGGATGCTCTTTTTTAGCAAGCAAGAACAGTTTTGGCTATTGGGTTGTATTTCAAATGTTTGTACAGTACGAAAAATAATCCGAACGATTGCTTATCATGTATTCTATTTGATGAAATAACAAAAGTAGACTACCGTTGTAAATCGTGGAAGGTCTTTATTAATTGTATATAAAAAAAATTATCATGAGTGGTCATCTACATATTAAAACTAAACCAAACTTTAAAAAGTTCAATGGCAACCTCATAATATTATACCATATTTAGTTTTACAATCCAAAAAGTCTACCAAATTTCATAATTTTCCAATGAGTGGTTAGTAATTTAAATGATGTAAAAAAAATGGCAAATTAATGTTAAAAAGAAAATTTATTTTTTTAGCCATAAATTCTTAAATAGTTAATATATTTTTACAATTTATGTTTCAAACAATAGTTTATAAAAGACCAAACATAAATAACATGCAACTTTTGTATTAAACAGTTTTTTAATTATTAATTAATAAAGCAAGTTTTAAATTTTTTCAAAAAGAACTTTTTTTTTTGTGTGCTTCCATTAGAATTATCATGGTTGAAAACCTCTCCAGAATTTTTTTCATTCCATTTTGACTTTTGATTCTTAATATTTTAGCAAAAATGTAAAAAAGCTCACTTTAAGGGACTGTGTAATAGATTACGTCTTGAAGTATGCAAACGTTCAAATTTTTCGGCACTAAAGAAAACTAGGTGCTCACTAAAGAAATTTGCCCTCAAGATAGGTCATAAGCGACGTGTTTCTCAACATAGTGAACTGAAATTTGGTATCTAGGTAAAATGAAGTATTCTAAATCAAATAAAAACATAAAAAATAGGGGTTCATATTGAAATTTTTAAAGATATGAGTTAAATTTCCTTAGTATACAGCTACTTAAGAAAAAATGCTTGCACCAGATATGTAGAAAATCATAAACAAAACATTTTGGTGCAAACCGCATGATTCTAAGATAATTAGAACCGAAGATATAGCCATCGTTCAGATTTTTTTCCCGCGTACTGTACCATCCCTTTACAGCCAGCTGATGATCCATTCAGTGACTCATAAATGACTGATTCAACACGGATTTGGCTGCAATCGAAGGACTATCCACTTGTTCCATCAATTCCTCGACTGTATTTTAATTTTGCATAAGAGAAAGTTAAATTACTTTACTTTTAGTAACAACATTTGTGAATCTCTGGAAAACAAATATACCACAAAAGATTCACACTTTAACAAAAGAAAGATCAAACACGAAAATGTTTAATAATTACAAAGCTTTATTTCAATCACAAATGTAAAAAAAAAAAAAAATTTGAGATAGAAATTAAAAGACACAATTAACCTAGTGGCAGCTCTTAAATTGTAAATAAGTCCCTTATGTCGAATATATAAATGTTCTCTTTGTCTCAGTTATAAGTAATGTATCTTTTGCTTCTCTTCTCGAAGCAAGACAAAGCATGTCTCTGAAGGTGGCAGTTCTGTGTGAATTTCTTCTGGCAGATGTTGCATTGAAAGGGTCGTTCACCTGTATGGGTTCGGGTATGCCTCTTCAGCTGACTCAAGAATGGTGCAACGTAGTTACAAATACTACACACAAACGAAACAGGCTGACTGCTTATGTACTGGGAAGAGTTGCCTGAAAAAGAAATTGATTTTTACTGCAAAGGATTCATTTTAAAGAAATAGTTAAAATGTTGAGCTGAATGCAGATTTGAACTACAAGAGTAAAGCGGGAAAGTTTTGAGTTTGTGACTTGTCTTAACTGCCTAGTATCCCAATTTATTTAAAGCACACCAAATCTTTTTTTTTTTATAAAAAAGAATACCAATCTACTGATGAATGACAGTAATCAACAAAAAATTGTTTATTACTGACAGTTGAACAAAAAATAGACGCTCAACCAGGGGAAGGGTTTTTAGTGTCTAAACCTCTGATGTCCCTATGTTTTCTATAAATGAATAATAAACACTTAGTAATCATAAATAAATTAAAAATAATCTCTTTTTTTTTTTTTTTTTAATTTACCATCACTCTTGCAAAGTAAAGCTACTGTACACCACAAAAAGAGATATTAGGTCCAAAAAGTTAGAAATAAATAACAGTTTTGTAAATTTCATAGCATCAAAAAAGTCTTTATACATTATTTTTGGTCTACTTATATTTAATATAATGATATTTTATAAACAATAAATTCACTTTTAGCTTGGGCAAAATTTATCTGCCTTTAGACATAAATTGTGAAACAATATGTATATTTTCAAAACTCGATTATAAATGATATTTCTGTACTTCAGAGCCAAAGAATCCCTAGTTATAAAGGGAAAAATTAACAGAAAAGATTTTTAAAAAAAAAGAACTCATCTAATGCTACCATTGGACTTTGATATCAAGTTCTGTTTTAACTCATGCTAAATGTTAACAAAGAAATGGTGAGTTGCTATGTTATAGTTCGATAAAAATTGATTTTTTAAGACATCTGCACCAAAATAAAAACCAACAAATATAGACTTTGGCTCTGAGATATATATCAGGGTAAGTAGCTGGTAAAGGAAGGTAGGAAAAAAAATTCTCATTTAAGTTTTTAATACTTACATTTTAAAGGTGATCATTGAACACAAACACAAAGGGGGAAAAAAAGTAACGAATCAACATACAAAGTACAAAAGTATACTAAGAAATAGTCCACAAATATTCTAAACTGCAAAATCAGGAATTAAACCTATCACAATTTATTTTTTTAAAATTATGTGATGAGAAAACCAAATTACTTTGTTCAAAAGTGTTTAGGAGGGGAAAACTTTCAAGATCCCTGAATTTGGAATTAAAATAAGGAACTAATGATAATGGACTTTGCTATATTTATGGACAACTTAAAATTTATTCTAGAAGATATGCTGATCAATGTCCATTAAACCCCTTTTGATTTACAAAGAATTAATTAATTTGCTTCTTTAGAAGGTGTTAAAGTTGACATATTTGATGCAATTATTGCCAAATTAGACAAAATGAAAAAACGCACTGAAAGGCAAAATAATGTATGAGCAAAAGTCATTTGTAAAGAGAAATGCAAAGATTGGACAGTTTAAGTTATTAAAATTAAATTTTAAAATAATGAAATTGCATTAATTATTAAATTAGTTGATATTATTATTGAGGTGCACAGTAGATAAATTAAATATACAGTAAAAATAAAACTGTAAATCAATTAAACTTCTCGAAAAATATTCAAATAATTTGATTTATTCCTACTATTCTTCACATTTCAGAAGTTTTTGATTGATGAATCCCAATGCAAAGTCAAGAATCATAGCAATAGTGAGGCTGAACTTGTGTCATGCAAAAAAAAATTATTTTATTTATTACTGTTTAAACTAAATTTGATTTAAAAAACAAAACATACAACTGCAATTGCATACAATATGTATATCAAATTACAGTTTAATTTTGGAAAAGTAAACATAAATGCACAAGACAAAGTAAAAAAATAACCCAATCTTAATCTAATCATCACATCAGTCCAAGTCCAAAATGAACAAACTTCATTCCTTTCTTAAAATAACAATGATTTTTCAAAAAGTTAATTAGATTTTTTTTCATGGCATTTTACTTTTCTTTGAGATTTTTTTTTAAACTGGACAAATTTTAATTGTATATTTTGTTGAGAAGTACTGAAGTTATGGGTCTTGATTGTTCTTATTAATAATTTACTGGAGAAATAGTTTATTCAAAAGGGTTGCAATGGAAAAATATTCAATTATTTATACATTGTTTTTTTATTTTACAATTTTTAGCAGGAGGACATTTATTTCCTTTACAAAATGGCAAAATCTAAACATTTGGTCAGTTTTTCATGCTAAACAATATAAGTTTCTGAGAGTTGCCCTGTTTTACTTCCATTGTACAGAACTCCAGTAGTTCTTCCAAAGTGAACATTGTTCAGAAATTCCTAAGGAACAGAGAGTAAGAATATTGGTCTACCAGTATAAATTTGAATTGAAAAGTTCAAAAACTAAGACAATCACGTGATTACAGTCAACTAGCAATAACTCGAAGTCTCATAAGGCGAATATTCGTTTATCTCAAAGTTTTCATTAGGTCCCAAGAATATTCCTTGAATAGAAAATAACTTCATAGTGACTTCCGATAACTCGAAGAATTTGGTCAGTCCCTTGTACTTCGAGTTATTGCGAGTTGATTATACTAACAAGTCTGTTATGCTGAAAACAATTAATTCGTTTGCAAAGATAGAATATGAAGAGCTATGGCTAAGAACAATCAAAGTCTGTTTTTCTCAACTCTCCAGAAAAATTTATTTCAAATTTCTAATCTCGTATCAGGGTTGTGGTAAATGGTTGCTCAAAATCTCATGTACCATGATTTTTATTTGACGGAGGACTCCACGTAGTTAAACTATCTACTATAACCTTGCAGATGGCGGGAAAACCTCGATTTAGATAAAATTAGACTGTGATTGTTCTTTGCTGTGGCCCTTCATATGCAATTGTGTCATCAATTTAAGCGCAAAAGAATATAAAATTGATTTTAGGTATGACTTTCACAAACATTGAAAAGTAACTTACAGGGTTGCCATTTGTCTAAAATATTTCAAAATACAGGAGATTTATATTGATAGGTGAGTAATTCTGTTGATATTTGTATGTTTAAAATAAAGAAAATGCAATAACAATAAATATTAAGTCCTATTTTACTAAGGATTGTTTTCAGTTTCATTACATAAGCATCACATTCCTTTATTATAACGTTCAAAATTGTCATAAAACATAGTACTGATTAATTGTTTATCTTTTTGATGGTGTTTATTTCCACTAGTCAATCCACCAACAATCTTTTAGAGTAGGTTTAGGGAGAAGATATAAAAACAGCGTATTTACTATACCACAAATAACGGTGACAGCCATACAGTATGATTATTTTTTAAAAATGAAATATATATATAATTTCAGATATTTCAATTTAATTAAATTGATTGATACTATATTGATTGATGAAAAATATTACTAATTCCAAATAAATTTTTTTTAAATTATTTATCCGCACTTTCTCAAATTAATTTGTTTCTACAAGGGATATAAAAAAAAATTTGGAAACTCAGAGTTTTAAAATTACATATTTTTAAAGGATTAACACACATAATCCTTAAAATATTTATAACTTTAACATGCTTTTTCCAAAGTGAAACTTTTATAATTGAAATATATACTTTATCTATATGTAATAATAAAACTAAGAGACTGTGTGTTTATAAAAAGTGACTTCCAAAAGGTGTAAAGCTCTGGAATTTTCAACACAAGTAGCATCCTAATTGAACTTTTAACAAACAGTAGTTTTGGCATCCTAATCAGACTAAGAATGTTAAAATTTTAATTAGTTTCCTTTTATTAATTTTTTAATGATTTTTTCAATATAACTCATAAAAACCATTTGGGTGACCGTGACTACCAAATCGAAGACTCTTAATACTATTGGACTACAAGTTGAGGGTTGTTCAACTACTTTCTCTTCCACTCGAATAGCTTTAGAACTCTCAGTGGATTTGGAAAGTTTGTGCAAGCCAATCACTCGCTTCTTTTTTCCTTTTCTTTTTTATTCTATGTATATGGTTTATTTTTTTCTTCAAGAGGGCAACCCTGTATTTATGATGATTATTGATTTCACAAGGGTAGTATTAAGGTTTATTCAGAAGAAGGTGATTAAGAGTAAGAGAATTTCAAAGAATTGTTTCTTAGAAGGGAGAGAGGTGATGTATTATTGTATTCATTAAGGGTTTGGAGATGTTTTATTATTAAAATTTGCTTCTCTGGAAAGGGGGGAGGGGGAATTTATTTTAAAAGAAGAGAGGGATTTATATTATTGTGTTAATGGAAAGAGAATTTTGTCGTTTGACAGGAGAGGGGGTTATTAATTGGGAATAGCATAGCAATAACTAGCGAAGTGAGCCTGTGCTTTCATAGCAATGAAATTTTCAACAAATCTTCACTGGCGCAACAATAAACCTTTAAGCAAGCCTGTGTTTATGTATCAATGAACCTTGCAGCAAGCCTGTGTAGCAATTAAACTTTTAGCAAACAAAGTTTGCTTGTGTTTGCGTAGCAGTGAATCTTTCAGCGAGCAAAGTGAATAATGTATGTCAAACGACAAAATCTGAGACCTATATACAGAGGGCCACACAAAATGCTACATGACTGGTTATAAACTTAGTCATGTAGCAAAAACCACCGCTTTCTGATAATATTAAGATTAAATTTGGATTGGATCTTAAAAATTAAATGAGATTATTATGTAGACAATTACAAAAAGAATCTTTATTTAGCTATAAGTATAGGAAGCAGCCTTGAAAACAATTTCACTTAAGTGCTCAATATTCTTATGTGATTCAATTCCAAGTTTAAAATGCAATTAGTAATTGTTCCTGAAACCACAGAAATTAAGCAGCAATATGCAAGTGCCTTAAGGGAAAAGCCCTCAGTATCTAAAATTAAAGAGGAAAATATTTATCAAACATTAATTTTAAAAGAAGGTCAAGATGACTTTCTATAAAATTTCACTTCAAAATAATTACTTTATGATATTAATGCAATTAAAACACACTGAATATCGAATATTTGAAGTCAAATCATGAACCTGTAATATGTCAATTTTAAGAATCCACAACCACAATAAAAAAATGGATTCAATTTTTAAAAGTTACTTTCCTGAGACAGCCATCGTGGCTTTTGGGACCTACATGACCTAATAAGCAAAAAGTATATCATCAATCCTCAAAATTATTATCAAATGCTCATTTTTGGTATTGTTCACTCGTAAATAAAACTTTCTTTAACATCTTGCTATTTGACAACAAACCAAAATTTGCAGTCATCTCTCAATTTACAACAAGACATGATCAGTTATTCGTCTGTCCTTTGAATGCATGTGAATACAGGTGTCCTTTAAGGTGTGCCTTCTGCTTGAATGTCTTTAGGCAGAGTGTGCACTTGTAGGGACGCTCCCCTGTGTGACTACGCAGGTGCCTCTTCAGGAGACTGGAGAAGGGAGCAGTGTAGTCGCAAAACTGGCATCGGAAGTAGTGGGCCAATCCTACGTTTGAGTCAGAAGCAAGTGGACGTACCGATCGAATGGCTTGGTTAGATGCAGATGGTGGAAGCAGCTGGTCAAAAGAGGTTTGCAAGTAGAGGGAATCTGCTGAAAAACAAAATGTATGTTTAGCTTTTGAGCATGTTTTGAAAATAATCATAAAAATGTGCACTACTTTACAATGGGTAGCCATAAACTTAAATTATGTATCTTGGAGTTAAGCTAGTCAGAATCTTAGCTAAAGTGAAAATTTTGTCATGGTATTTCACATTTCTAAAAGAAATTTATATAGCACTAGTTATAATTATACTGTGATCTGCAGACCACTCGTGGCCGGTTGAAATTTTCAGGGAATTGCAAAGAAAAACTTTTCTTAAAAAACCTTTCATTTTAAATTATTTTTTACTTTTAAAGTTAAATAACCATCCTAAGTATGAAAAGTTAAATGCTAATCGAGATGGCTCTTTCATTGGAACCTAAAAAGCAACTTAAGCAAAGTCCAAAACTTAGGATAATCTTTTCGTAGAGAATAAAGGACCTATACTGAGCTATCAGGAGCCACACTCTTCAAACTAGTTTAATAAACAAGAAATTGTGAAAGCTTGCATGAAATATTTTTAACTCCTAGCGGGACTTTAACAAAACTTGATTTATTTTCTCCTTGCAATGTAGTAACTGTATAATATCTTTCTATAAAAGGTGGGATTGTAAAAAAGATATCCTTTTACCAGCTCTTTAAATACAATGCAGATTAAACCAAATATCCTATAATTCATATATTTACCATAAGTAACCATTTATTATTTCCAAAAAAATTTAAAGTACAAGGCAATTGTCACACTTCATTTTATTTCCAAGGCACAAAATAAATCCATTTTGGTTTTTGGCAATAAATTAATAACAAGTACACAAAATAAATGTCTGATAAATAGGATATTTTAATAAGAGTAATTTTGAAATACATAAGACTATAATAAATTTTAGTTTTAGTACATATACCTTAGTTTTGAAACACTACTGTAAATTATTTATCTTTTAAATTAAACCTTTAAACATCTTTTAAATTAACTCTTTAAAAAAACACATTATCAGTATCTTTTATTACATGCATCATACTATACATACTTCTACTTCTTTAAATCTTTATTCCAACAGCTTATATTTTATTACAAGGAACACAACATGAATTTGCATAGTACATTTATAACAGTGATGTGGATATTTATAAAGATTGAATCCAAGGTATAAACAGGTTTTTGAGAATTTTTATTTTACTTTTCACAAAATTTCCCTTTTGGCATAAAATGACACTGTTACAATTCACTTCCATACTGACTTAATCAAGGTTCCCATTGAAATGAGGGAATGAAAATCAATGATTTTTCAAGGACTTTTAAGAACCTAAATAATATTTTTGACTTTGATATTTTGCCTCACAAAACACTAACTTCATGTGCTCACCTCACAGGCTACAGTGTGCAACTAAAACCATTCACTTTTTGCTCCAGCAATCATCAAATAGGAACCAAACCATGTACAAGTTGATGCACGCTTAGTATAAATATGCCAGAAAAATGTTGGTGCTGCGAGGATAAATGACAAAAATTAAGGATTTTTAAGGACCTCTAAGCATTTTCAAGTACTTTTAAGGCCTATAAAACAAGTTAAAAAATATTAAGCACTTTTAATGACCGTGAGAACCCTGTTCATAAATAATTGAGCTGAGTGAGTGGATTCTTTCCCAAGTGCACAACAAAGTGTCTCTTGAGGCTGTTCTTCTGCGTGAAACTCCTGTTGCAGAGTGTGCATTTGAAGGGTCTTTCGCCAGTGTGTGTCAACAGGTGCCTCTTCAGAAGGCTCTTGAAAGATGCACTGTAAGTACAGTAGGGACACTGCAGGTTTGCCTCCGGAGGACAAGACGACGGAAAGTCATCCATGGGCCCTGCTGAAGAAGAAAAGTAAGTGCTTGGAAAGAAGCATTGATGTACAACACATGTTAATACAGATTGCACTTTCTGTGTAACTCGATTTGTTCGACATGAATCGAAAGGCAGATTGCAGGGTTCCCACTCTTATTGAAGAAAAAAATTGAAGGACTTTCAAGATCCTTTTTAAGAAAATTCAAGATCTTTCTTAAGAATATATTGACAGACCATAAAATTACATACTTTAGACATAAAACTGCAAAACGGAGGCAGAGATTATCGGTGGTCGCTTAAAAATTCAAGGACCTTAACCTTTTTTTCCAAGGACCAAATTTCATCAGAAAAATATCAAGAACTGTGAGAACCCTGGTTTGTAAAATTAGCATAAAGGGAGTTGCTATCTTCCGAACAATCGTGTTATGTTACTCAACAGCTTGGAATATTTACTCTTCTGGTATTCAAGCAGTTACAGTCAGGCAATGCTGAGCTGTTCAAGGAGGAACTATAATTATTCCCTATCCATGGACCACCCCAGGCAAAGCTTAAGGTTACAGTTCTTTGCAATACCTGTCATTGGGGAAAAAGAAATAAAGGTTTGTGATTGGTACATTAAAATGCACCAATTGGTACATTAAAATGCACCAATCAATTTATTAAGTTTTGGTTGATGACAGAAAATAACATTGGACATGAATTCTGTAATTTCTATTCAAAGCATCTGACAAATATATTCATATAATATTACAAGCTTGTGGGAATTGATACCAAATATAATAATTGTACTTTGATGCCAATTAACACAATTTTATGAAAAAAGTGTTTTTTCCCAAACAATGCCATGTTAAAATTGTGTATATATGAATATAATATATAAAAAGGTCAAAAATATATATTTAATTTAGACTTCAGATTGTTGTAAAATTAGTGCATACATTACTTATTATTTTTTCTTTTAAAAATGTCATATTTTCCAAGTGTTCAGGAAAAAATTAACATATGGATAAGACTATTGAATAGACTTGCAAGAGGAAAAAGTATCAATTAAAGAAATCAATATGAATAATAATAAGTCACTTTGGAAAAGCCCATTTGACATACAAGATATAAAACCAGGATATTTTTGCAACACATACAAGTGATCAAATTGCAAAATAGATTGTCAAAAACGATGTTGCAGAAAAGACAATTGCTTTAGCTATTCAGTTTTAACAAAACATGACTTTGCTCCATAACTTAATCCTGTGCTAAAATCTTTCTATACCAAGTTTTGAAACGGGACATCTTCAAAGAAAAAGTTGTTTTAAGGTATATGAACACTTTTAGAAGAAGTTTTTTGAAGTTTATTTAAAATTTATATTAAAAGTCTATAAAAGTTAATAATATTACAAACAATAAATAAAAAATAAATGTAACACAAAAAAATTTTATTGCAATAACAGGGTTCCTACTCAAATCACAGAATGAAAAGCAATGACTTTTAAGAACCTTTGAAAATTTCCTTTCAGGCATCCTGTCTATATATAAATTTTTAATAAAGTATTTTCAACCAAAAAAGTTACAAGTTGGCGCATGCGTAATGCAAATACGTCAGAGAATTCCGATATGGTGTGGATAAGTGGCGGTCAAGCAGTCTGATTTATACTTTTATAAATTTTGCAGTTGAGCACACAACATCAGTAAAAATGAAGGACTTTCAAGCACACCTAAGCATTTTCAAGTACTTTCAAGGCCTTGAAAACAAATTCAAAAATATTAAGCACTTTTAATGACTTTCAATGACAGTGGGAATTCTGTATAAACTGGTAAAACTATAAAAATGACCATTCCACAATTTCCATTTAAAATAAAAATTTATCCAAGACTTTTTAATTTTGCAAACTGAATATGAAGAAGGAATAAACAATGTTGGCTATGAACTAGAAATAAACAGATATTTTAATATTTCAGAATTTTATCTGGTGTCAAAATAAAAAAAAGCTTCCAAAAATATATTTTTAAACCTCATAAATCATAAGCACATGTTTAACATGTCAATGCGATTTTAGGTTCCCATCGTATAAATCTTAAGTACATGCACATGCAAAAATCTTTGCAATTTGGACAAGATATCACATTTTGCACACAAAAAATGTAGCGAAAAATATCGATAGAAGCAAAAATTGAAAACTGCAACATTTGATTGAAAATTGCTCTTGAAAGGTTGACTCGAGTATTAGTGCAATATTATTTTAAATTAATCTGCACAGAAATTATTTTGATGGAATTCAGGTATAGTAACAAAAAGCTTTAATATTTATTTTAAACATCAGATACATACACATTTTAACACTTACGAATTTGTTTAAACTAGTACTTATGAAAATAAAATAGAAACATAAGTTATCTAATGGATCTAGATTTCAAACTTTAAAAATAACGTCTCCATTTTCATTATTTTGTATTACATAAAGTGTTTCATTTACAGACATTCATAAAATAACATTTTATAGTTACTTCAAATGTTTTCAATTTCTACCATACAACAAATATGTGATTTGGCATTGGATAGAACATGGATTAACAAGTGTATTTTTTTATCATTACTTTAGTTCATAATAAAAAATACTACTTAAGATTTCAATATAAATTTTTGAAGCTTCAGAAATGGCATTTCATAAGGTAGATAACACAAATACTAAAAACAAACATCAGCATGTTTTTCAGCAATAAATTATTAGTGTTATCTTCAATAATGATTAATTTATTATTGAATGATAGTGATCAATAATATCAGACAACTTTGCATTAATTCCTCATTGGCTGGCAATGACTAGTTTTAATATCTTTCTGCATTCATAAGAGAGTATTAGCCTTACTTTTAGGATATGAACAATTGATGACAGATGTTTAATATAGCCTTTATGAATGTTATAGTAAATAGCCAGATGGGAATGGATTTAGTACAGGATTGGCTGTGAATTCTTTGCAGCCAATCAGTGCTCAGTTAATTCATCAGTAAGGGAGATTTTAACTAGTGTCTCAATTATACCCTAATTTATAGATATTGAAAAGGGAATGTAATTTCATTAGTGAACATAAAATTATTGATAATTACTAGCCTTATCTACTGATTTTAATGTGAATGCTTCAATACTTAAATAGTTTACAATTGCTCATTTTAAAATTCCCTTTCTAAAATATGATAAATCTGTTTTAAAAAGAAGCTTTTTGCTCATAAACAATGGTTTTGGTAAGTTGAAAAGAAATAGTCTTCCTCTGTTTTTCCTTCATAAATATGACCCAACATTTTTATACATTTTGTCTTGAATATAAAATTCTATCTGAATATGAATTAGTACTAGTAGTGCATTCTCAAAAGAATGAAAAATAGAATTTGCAATTTTAATTGTGAATGCCACAGCAATGTTTTAAGATATTTTCAAATAAAAATTGAATGGCTAACTTTTGAATTCCACTTAAGTTAGGAAACTCAAAACAATTCTAAAAACATGAATAATTTTTAGGGGTTTAATTTCAGTATTAAATTTTTGAAAGTATAATATGCTATTAATATACAAAAAAGTTTATGTATATGAAACTGTGCATAATATCTTGAATTCAGCCCCTTATGATTTATTTGAATAAAACTTCCAAGGACAGATATCCATTTGGAAGTTATAAATTGGAATAAACAAAATTGTCAGAAAAAAAAAAATTTTAAGACATTGCTTTTTACAACAAATTCTATAAAAATAATTTATTTATGCTTAAACTGCTTATATAACCTTATCATTTCGGTTGGCAAGAAAAGTTTATGTTTCATTCAGCATGAATTTTAACAGTTTTAAATTGCTTTACGTAGGGAGTATTAATTCACAAAAATGACTCCTCATAACATACACCTAAGATGATATATATATAACACTTTTATCAATGAAAACACAAATCACAACAGGGAATAAATGAGCAAAACCGGACATCAACTTCGAATGTTTCATTTTTATAGTTTTCCCAGAATTTTAATCCTTTAAATTCAGGCAAATCAGGTTACTTTTTTTTGTATTCCTTCTTTAACCAGGTACCAGATAGAAACCTACAAATTGTAGCGATAGCTCATCCATTCAAATTATTTATAATTCTTATAACAAACCATAAACATTTAGGCTTGGAGACACATTTACACGTGTAAATATTTCAGCTTGGTGACAACTGCTCCAACTGGAAAACAAAGTATGGTTACAATATTATTATTCATTATGGTATGCTTCCATTAAATGGTTACCACTCGGCGTCAAGCCTTATTATTTACACATTTAAAGAACGCATAAATACATCGCCAGTCCTAAATGTTTACGATTTGTAATACGATATAAAGGTTTGCTATAGTGCCATCTTACGCTATAACAGTTTGTTATAGAAATTATAATTGTTCTAAAGGTTTAGTTTGGATGAGTTACAGCTGCAATTTGGCAGTTTTTATCTGGTACCCATCTAACAGAGCAGTACATTGTTTGTAAAATTCTCAGGTGCATTCAACTGATTTTTAGAAAGTTTATCTTATCCTTGAAGCCTTTAGTGTTCCTTTTTAAAGGCAATTGCTCAAAATTGATGGAAACTTTTAGTTTTGAAGTAGAGAGCTATAGCAGGGTTTAAAAACTTGGACTTATAAAATTTCAACACCATTTAATTGGGTTATTCACATATTCATAACTTGTGAACAGTTGCCACTGGGCGGATTATTTTGTACAATTTGTTTGACAGTTTAGATCAATATGTTCTTACAAACACTAGGTGATGTAAATTTAAATTAATCTTATTACTTTCCTTTGGTGATGCTGATTTCTTTAAATCACACCTCTTTACTTCAAGAAGTATGGATTTCATTATTATCACCATAAGCACTGTGAATAACAGGTGTTAAATCATTGAACGAGTCAAGGACAATCATTTAATCCAGTTGAGACACTAACTGCTGATATTGAACAATAATATTCTGGCACAGGCAGGAGTGCCTTCCTGTACTATACTATAAAAGTTGTACACTCCTTAGCACATTAACTTCTAAAACATTAAAAAAAATCAGAAACAAGTACAATAGAAGATAAAATAAAACTTGAATAGCAGAAAATTATATTAAAGCATGGGAATGTGTGATATCGGTCAAATAAAAGCAAAACCTATACATCTTAAGAAATGCTTTCGAGTTTATTTGAATGAAATGAAACTAAAACTGCATTGCTATATTTTGAAGAAAGAAAAAAATTCATCTATTTGAGTGCAGATAAATTGATGATTCTATAAAACCAATTGAAACCCATCTAAAGCAGTGAACCTTCTAATTTCTACAGGCATAAGATAATAACAACAATATTTCATATTCTCAAGGAATTGCCTTTCTTTATCAATCGTTAAAAACATTCAAAAACCAATAAACACACAAGATTTGTTTCTATCAACAAGCTCTCACTCACAATTTATTGTCTAATCCCAGGGGGATCGATTTCTTAGGTCATTTATATCACATGAACACTTTCTTTGACAACGCCATCATTCATATCAATCAACTCTTACAAAGAGTTTTCTTGTTCTAATCCCGAGCTCAACGGTCCATTGCCATTTGAAGAACTGCCAACATTCTCAAATGCCTCAGAAGCTTCAGGGCTGATGGACGGCGTTTTTTCAATAAGAGAACCGGGACTCGAGCAGAGTTTAGCGTTCTCTTTCTCCTGTTCCTCCAGAAACCTGTCCATGTAATCCGTTGCTCCTGGGTGCAGCGCATACTTCTTCTTCTCTATCCTATTCTTGCACGCAAACATGTCATGCCTTTCTGTCCTTTTCCAAAAATAGTAAAACTGAACGAGCTCTCCGATCGCTCTAGTCCTCACCCTTTCCAACTGAATCAAGCGGAAATCTTTTCCGTGCGCCTTCAGGCCGGATTCGAATCCCCTGCACTCTTCTTCAGACCAGAGACTCACCGCTGGAGACTGAGATTGGAGGCTGCGTCTTCTCAGGGCCTCTTCTCTGTTGTGACCGCACTGCAGCAAAAGGAACAAGGCGTTCTCGTCATCACGAATGTGACTCCCTGTGGGAACGGAAGCTACGCCAGAGCCTTTCGGTTGTCGCGACTTACGAAGGTAATCCTCGACTTCTTCGTCGGTCAGCTGCGAAGGATCCCAGAGTAGTCGATCTTCGTTTTCATAGGGTGGCGCATCGTCGTATCGAGACAGTCCTTCGGGAATGACGGCCTGGTAGTCGGACCCCACCTGGATCTTCTTCCGCCAGTAGTCGGCTCCTGGTGAGTAGTCGCAGTCTGAATCCGACTCGCTCTGTGGATGGACGGATCTCAGGAGAGGTCGGGATTTTGTTGGCGTTGTGTCGGGAGAAATGAGGTCGATGACTTCGAAGAGCTTTCGGTCTTCGCTGTCGGATTCGATGGACTGGGAGGAACTGTGGATTTCCAACGCATGGTCGGAGTCGCTTCCTCCCTCCGGAACTTCTTGAAGAGTATTTTCGTAAACGGAGTCACCATACATAGCGAGGACTTTGTTCAGAGGCATTTCCCCTTCCCGTTGCAAATCATTCAGTTCACTTGTGACACTCTCCGCACTTTCCATGTCTTCTTCTTCTTCTAATGAGTATTCATCGTCATCGTAGTCATTCATTAGCATCTCGGCATTGGAATAAAGGTCTTCAGTGACACTTCCACACGGATGAGAGTGTCCGGTGTGAGAAACCACAGTGTAAAACAATCGGATCAGATGTCATCACAGGATGTGTACTTGGTGAAAAATTTTAAAATACTTCATTTGTGAAAATAAAAACCTTTGAAATTTTGTTTAAGTGAGGAACTTAACAGAAACAAAAGCTAAGGCAGTCCAATAAACAACAATCGAATTTAGTAACGTTGCCATATTCAGATAACGTATTAAATATATTATAAATTACATGGGTGTGATGTCATAATTATGTATTATTTTCCTAAGAGTTTTGTCCGTTTTCATGATTCATTTGGAAAAGAATATTCAAGTCGCAGCTTATAGCTTGGTGTTCCTGTTTTATTTTGTAAATGTGAGCTAACAGATATCCACTGCATCGTAAAAATCACCCAAGGTTTTCTGCATATACTCGCACGCTGGTGAAAATTAACACAAGCGAGAATAATTGTATATCAACCAGAAACCAATAACACTAAGCATCATGGGATGCGTACGCTAAACTTCTAAATATATACTTTGTAGTGCTAAACTTTTTTAAATGTTAATTTAGGTATTTTGAATATTTTAAATCATCACAGAATTTCCTATCAGATTATTAGGGAATATTTATCCAGTGTTGGCGATATGGATAGCGATGGGTGCAGCAGCAATCTAATCCTTCATACTTTTAGTGATTTCTATTGTCAATTTTGAGTTTTGCCTCCTCACTTTAACCACTAGGAGGCAAAAATCGCTTAACTGTATTTTTCATGTTGTTTAAGAATTCACTCTTCAGTGAGTAGGCAATCCATTCATTTAATTAAAATACTGTTCAAGCTTGTGCTTTTTAAAGTGAAATTTAAGGGCACTAAGCCAAATGCCTCCATAAATTTGGATTGAATAATCCATGAAAATTTATTTACTCACTTAATATACTTTAAATAATCTTTGAATTTACTTTCCGTAGCTTCACTCTTCGTCTTTCTCAGTTATATATATTAACTTAATAAATTCATGAAAGTAAAAAAAAAAATCCGATACTTTTCACATTTTTTTTTTACTCATGTAAGACAGAGATAAATCAGATTTTTATGCTTCAGTTTCTTTCTTAGCAATTTTGCAGATAAATTACCGGATTCTTTTACGATCTTCAAAAGATTAGGTAAACGTCAGTTGTTGCTAATAGCGTTAATCTGCCGTCCTTCTTTAGCGAGTTCATTCTACTATAAAAGCAAAATCCAACCAGGTAGATTTATTTTTTGTTACTAATGGCCTTTTTAACAAACTGGTAAATCAGAAGCAAGAACTTAACATAGTAATATTGATTAAAAAAAGCTTACAAAAAGTTAAAAAAAATATATGTTTATATAGTTAAAAGGAACGCAAAAAACACTTTAAAAAGTTTTATTCAAATACACAAATGTAACTCCAATTTTGTAATACAAATAATCTCTAAAATTAAATAAATATACACTTTTTCTAATTGCAAAACTATTCATAAAACTGTTAATAAATTAAAACCACAACACAACATGCAAGTAATTTTCCAACACTAGTTAGAAAAGCCTGCTGACAATAGAAAATATATACTTGTATGTGGTTCCAAAAAATAATTCAATAATTCCCCAAATTTTGATTAAAAAGATAAATGTAAAAATTGGACATTGTAAATGGAGAGAAAAAGCAACAAAAGAAAAATAACTGCTGAATACTGCATTATTAAAATCTGTAGAATTGTTTTCAAACAATTTAATTTCTATTATACACCAAGAAAAAAACAAAAACTTAACATTTTCATTTAACTATATTGCAATTGAAAATTTCACAGTATATCATCCATTCTTAAACATAAATGTTCATTTGTCAATTACCAAATAATGTAAAAATATACCTTGACATTTTTAATTTGTTTTAAATGTACATAACTAGGAAAGGGATAATTGCACAAAATATATTCGAAATCGCACATGTAATGTTGCCCCATAGAACAGGAAATAGATACATTTTTGTCTGTTTCAATTTATACAGGGGAGTAAGTAATTGGCTATCTCATCGTTAAAATTAAAGCATATTAACAATTGCCATCTTAACAAGTAGAAAAGTTATATTTTTGATAAAAAATGTAAATAGAAACATTGTTTATAGTAATAGTACTTTACTAACTTGCTTACTTTTTAACCAATTAAAACATAGTGGGGTACTAACTTAATTTAATAAAATTGGTTTCATTTTCTTAGCAAATGGTTTAAATGCATTTTTATTTGAATGGGGGATAAAAAATGATTGGTAAAATTCATTATCCATCATTTGGTAGGGAGGTTAGTTTAAGTTCAATTACAAAGTTACAAAATTCTGTCCTAACTCCTGATCAATGATCCAAATCAATACTATTAAAGATGTAATAATGGTAGGTGAAACACCTTTCAAGGGGACAAACATAACAGAGTAAAAAAGTGTTAATTAGCATCAAGATGCCCTTATTCACAATCCTATTCAGTAACAGTACTCATTTTTAACTGCAGACTTAGGGTTATGCTGACAACCACACTGATGTGCCTCCAATGTGTTTATAAAGAAACATCTCCTAGTCTGCAAAGAGTTCACCTAGTAAAAAGCCATCAACCAAGATCCAAATGCATACAGTATAAGTAAACAATCTCAACCTATGATCATGCATCTTAAAGAATCTACTTTGTAATCATGAATAGACACAGATCTGGTGGCAAATGTTCTTTAGCACCATGACAGATTTTCTTCTTAGTATGGAAAGATATGGCGTCTCAAAATTCAAATATTTAACAAAACCCAATACATACATACTGAAAGGGGTTTATCCTTAATAGGCACTTTTTGGAGAGTTCATCTTATGGTTAATTAAATACTATTGAAGGAAAAAGCTATTGTTCTGGAGCAACAGATAGAATAAGGTCAGATGGCGATAAAACTTTTCTATTTCGGCAACTATTAGATGCATATGAGCACAAGAATCATTCAAATAAACCCAATATTTAAGAAAGCCTATCAAAACGTAATAGCAGTAGGTGAAATTACCTTCGTGTATAAGCATATTAATCCTTGTGTATGTCCTATTTGAGTGGTCATCCCATCATATAGTAAAGAGGGAATGATCACTGGCTTCATAAGCTTAGGTAAATGTAAATAATCTGTCCATACAAATTATATTAAAATCCTGGATTAACCCAAATAGACTTCATTACATGGATTACAAATTATTAATATGCAATAATTAATTATTATTAATATTATAATTACATTACAAATATGCCATGACTTTTAACCCAATACTTAATTACTGAATGTAAAATCAAAGAGATTTTTTTTTAAATAGATACTAAGAAGAATCCAAATGCTTTCGGAGAGAAAGGGTCACCCTATCTTAGGAGGTTTCTGGATTGAGCATCCATGAATCGATGCAGATGAGTTAGTGGTATAACTGTATTTTAGCTCCTGATAAACTTACTAATTTTAGAAACACATCCAGTTTCCAACCAAATATTCAACAAAGCTTTTCGTATCGTAATAGCAGGAGGCAAGATTTCCTACATACTGAAAGGGTGGAGGGAGTCTCCCTATGGGATGTAAACGCTCTCAGAGGAGAACGTCTCTGGCTTGAGGAACCTGTTCTGAAGCCAAGGGTAGACGCAGATGAGTTGGTGGTAGAGTTGGAAGCAGTTGTTCTGCTTCACAGAACATAGTGCTACTTTGCACTCCTTGCACTGGATGGAGGTTCGCTTTTGGACACGGTTGCGGCTGCAAAGAGTGCACCTGCGCCGCGTACTTTTGATGGGAACATGAAGATCCATCAGCTCTTGGCTCCATTCACCTGTCAAAAGTGAAATGCGCTTAAGAGATGCCTTCACTTCAATGCAATTTAAAGAAAGGAGCTTTTCTCAAAGTTTCCAAATTTATTAGTCAGTTTTGAAATTGCGGCAAGAGAACAATTTGATACGAATCAAATTGAATCGAGAAAAGAAAGCTTTCTGGAATACAAATGTTAAGAAAGGTGGTGTTTTAAATACCCGAAGATGAAAAAAGCTCCACAAACTCAAATTTTAGAACAATAGTAAAACTATAAACTTTCAGAGATAAAATAAAACAAACTAAAGATAGTGTAAAAATTATAACTAAATAACCTAATATAATTATCTAAAATATATTAAAAATAATTTCACACAAAATTATAACCAAACTTAAGTGTTTATTTAAGTAAATTGTCATATAAATGCTGAAAAACATGCAAAACATAAAACAGAATATTTAAAATAAAAAAAATAATGTTTAAAGTTTTCATCTGCAAGAAAAAAAAGTCATTTTTAATATCATGCAAATAAACAATAAATGTAAAACTTTTTTCATTCAACAAATTGACAGGCAAGTTTAAACAATGGAAGCTAATTTAGAAGCAGAAATCAATCAACAGTTCCAATCAATCACTACAAACCATTAATGGACTATTGAGAGTTGTCAAAATGACAATGTGCAAGCGAGTCCAGAACCAATGGACTAAGAAGATGCAAGAAGTAGGAAACAACTTTAAGAGTCCTGATATTAAAGACTCAATTCAACCAAGTTTCTTTTCCTCTGTAGACAATTCAAGAAGAATTATTGGTAGCTAAAACTCAACCCCTGTGGTATGATATACTGTAAAATAAATCAATTCAAATTCTTGTAATTCTTTCGACTTGCTTAAATGTTTAGGCTAATAGTCAATAAAATAAAATTATTAATCTTATCCACAGTCATATTCAAATGAACACACAAAATAAAACTTTGTTCCAAATACTTTTTTTATAATTATTTGAGATTGCTTCTCATTGACCAAAGCTATATGACAAGAAAAATATCAATATTTCAAAAGCACAATTCTACATAACATTATTATATAGTGTACAGTAGATAATTTAAATTGTTTTTTATTTTAGATCTCAAAATTAAACAAAGTTTACTCAATACCTAGAACTGTAAGGTATGCGTCACTTGCAGTTTAAAGGTGGAGAACTTATAACAAAACTTAAAAAAATTAATAAATATTATTTTTGTTGGGATTAACAATTAAAACAAAATAAATCATAAGAGGAATAAAAATAAATTTTAATTCGTGTAAATTTGATGTATATATTATGAAAGTTTTAATAAATCAATTATTGTTCTCGAGTCTTATCCCAATCAATCATAATCTTCACAGAAATGCCTTTAAATGTAACAATGCATCAACTTCATTAGAAATGCACATAAAAGCTGTTATTGAACAAAATGTTCAATAGAATAAAATGAAGTAAAAGTAGTTAATAATGACATGAAAATTTCATGCAAATCTTCAAGAACTAACCTACATCACATTAAGTTCATATATATATATGTAGTAGACAGAGTTGCAATAACGACAAAGCTCGGACACACTGGTTCAGCAGTTATTGAAGACTCAAACAAAACTCATTTATGCAATATTTACCCACTGCATAAAATAACTTTTTTACAAAGCTTTAAAATAATCCTTGGTGAATACATAAAATAAAAACAAACACAGCAAAACTGAATAAATAAAGGGGATAAATATTTGGTATCATGATATGGTTTTAAAACGCAAAAAAAAAAAAAAAAAAAAAAAAAAACTTTAAATACAAGAGACTAATATTTATACCTTTGGCAAAGGAAAATGCATTCTGTTGAAGAGACATAAAAACAAATAATACAATAAACAAGAAATATTATACAAAAGTATATTTCTGGATTTATATTTATTTCTGTATAAATAAATTTTGCATCTTAAAATACACTGATGCAATTCTTATTAATGAAGATGTTAACCTAAAAAACATAGTATACCTATCAAAAGAGATTGTAGGTTTTTTAAAGCAAACAGTATTCACATTTAAATGACAAGCAGCAAGTCAAATGACTGTGATAAATGAAGGTAAAGCAAAGATATTTAACCACTACACAAAACAAGTAAGGAGGATTTACTCATTGACTAATGTGTATAAAGAGTCATGCAGGATAATACACAGCTACACTACTTAAACATACTAACATTGAAAAACATGACATCAAAGCAACAAGACTCAAGTACCTTTTTCAACACCTGTGAATGTTGACGTACATAGAATACTATAAATTTAAGTAATAAAATTATTCAAGTATGTATGGATCACATTGGCAAAAATCCAAATATTTCATAAAGAATAAAAACAGTCGACTTTAAAAATTCAATATTTATCGAATGTAAAAACTTACAATTAAAATTTTTAGTAAAATCAACAATTTGGCACAAAAATGCTTTTTTTAATCAAAATATCGAGAAATTCCAGTCTGCGATTCACCCAACAATACGAGACCTGAGACAACTCGTTTTATTCGACGATACCAGTGGAATGTACAACATACAAAATACCACCGCAATACATATATACTCACTTCTATTTACAGGTATAAGCTTCATTACCATGCAACTGTCTAGTTGACTTTTAGTTTGAAATTAAATTGATAGGAAAAGGAACAGTGAAAAAATTATTGTAATTTACTTAAATACACTAAAAAGAAATTTTGTGATTTGCATAACCTAAATATTAAAAACAAAGCCATAAAATATTATTAATATTTTTTTAAAAATCTGATAAGAATTAAAACAAACAAGTTCAAATAAATCTAACCAAAAAGAAACTGCATTAAACATTGCACGAGAATATGTCATTTAAATAATAAAAGTTTTATAATTTAAATGAAATACAAAAAAGTTTCTTCAACCTCGAAGAAACTCCCACTCTGTTTCGTTAACATCAATCGAAATTAAATTGGTCATCTCAAACTGTTAGTGGGAAGTGTAAATAATGTTGCACAATTCCGAAATGAAAAAATCATTCAGGAATTTCATGTCCAGCATGAATCCTGAAACTTCTCTGGCTTCACTCCTCATTAAAAACTCTTGCAACAACTTAACTCTCTTAATTCCAATAAAAACCTTCAGCTGGGCCTTCACTTATGTTTAAATGCACTCTATTGGACAAGTTACTTTTCTTGTCATACATAATTAAATAAGAAATTTCTCTTTTACAACTAATATTTGAGCTTCAAAATTATGCAAAAAAATTACTAGAATCGGATTATAGCATAAAATAAAATTATAGGCATGTTGTACATTACTCTTTTAAATATTAGGATATTTTATTATTCATATAACAGGGATGAGAGTAATCAGAGAGCAAAAAGGAGGAAATCCAAAAATTCGTTAAAAAAGCAAGCGGAAGGGATAATACCCAAAAGTGTAAAAAAAGCTTGTGGAAAGAGCAATATTGTAACGCTTTAGACTCGATCAACAATTATTTTGCTTTTCTGAGCACATGTGCAGAGTCTTAAAACACTGAGGTGGTTACGCGATTTACTGACCAATCGAAGGCCAGTACCAGTCATGGTAAGAAGAGCATCCCGGTCGCAAGGAGCTTGTGAAGTAATCTGCAAGGAAAGAGATGAGAAGAGGGAAAATCTTTTGTTTAGATACGAGGAAAAGTATATTTTTTGTTGGAAAAACTGGTTCAGATCAGAAAAATATGGATCTTTAAAACAAGGACAAAAAAGAGGAAAATGTTACATAAAAAGCAAAAAAGGAGGAAATCCTCCAAAAGGAGAAAAAATCTCATCCCTGATTAATTTATTTTTGAATTGTGAAAAAGAAATTTATTCAACTATGTGCAGTTATTTGTACAAAATCAGGGTTTATACACATTTCAGAAGAAAGAATCTAGGAGTGTTTAAAGGTTTTTCAGGAGTTTCTTATTCCCACTTCATAAAATCCTCCTAGTATTTGTATATCTTCATAAAATCTTCATAGTATTTGTATAACTGTCATTTTATTGTCTTCATAAAATCCACAAAGTATTTGTATAACTGTCATTTTACTGTCTTCCCAGAAATTCCCTATTTTCTACGGATTTTCCATAGTTTTCGCAGTTTACCCAAAGGCTGTTACATTACAATGAATACAATAGCGAGTCTTACACCACTCATGGGAAACAACGTAAATTACGGCAATAGAAAAAGTATTGATGAATTTCAAAAGTACTGTCCAAACAATAAAGAAAGGATATTTCAAGTAGATTTCAAAGAACTGTAAAAACTATGGAAAATCTGTAGCAAAGTTCACATCTCTGTCTCCTGACATTTTTAATTTAGACATTAAAAAACTGATTCGCTCAATAACAAAATTAGACATTTCATAACCTTAAGTTTCCAGAAATTAAAAGTAAATTATAGAAGTATTCAAGAGTCCTGGAAAGCTGACTAATATAACAAAATTCAAAACTCATATTTGAAAGGGAGAGGGAGACAATTTTTTACTTTTGTCAACAAATATTCTCAAAATGGTTTATTATCCCAAATGACTATTTTAATTTCCTCCACACATTTCCCATTGAAAATGAGGCAATCTTTTAATTTATAGCTTATAATAAAACACTTCAATTTCTTCAGAAATGTAAAATATTTAAATTATAGTAGCTAAAAATATTTAGTTTTCAAATCTCATAACCTCCAAGCCCAATAGAGCGCACTCAAAAACACAAATGGCTATATATCCACATGAGGAGTTAAAAAGTGTTGCCTCTCAAACACAGATAATCGATGAATTAAATAAAATAAAAACAGGGTGCCCAGAAAAAATATTTGAAAGCTACCAAACACATTATCACATAATAGAAAAAGTACAAAAGGAACAGTGGGTAATCTGTTTCAAGCGATTTGGCTTGCTCTCGTTGAAATTGCTGTTTATGATTTTTAAAACTGAGCCTAAGTATTCCTTGAATTTTACAAATTTATTATAAATTTCCCTCTATTTCCATAATTGAAAATTTCCTTTTTACTTTCCCAGTTGATGGACACCCTGAAAACAAAAACAGAGGATCACTGTCCATTTCCATCAGCACCACAGATTGTATATATTACATTAAAGTAGCAATCACATAAATTTCAGTGCTCCAAAAAGGCACCATCGTAGTATCCATAGAAAGACTTTTCTTTGATAAAGCATTCCTAAAAGTGACTCGGTGTTACATACGCTTACCACGACTGTCTCCTTGTGGATACTTTCCTAACAGTGTGATTGCCACTCCAATGTAATATGCAAACTCTGTGGTGGAGATCCAATATCTCCCTTCACTCTGGTAAGAAAGTGAGCAACAGTGACACTACGGAGTACCCGAGCACAACGCAGGCCATCTTCACCATGCGATCTTTCCCGCAGGCAAGCTCTTTGGGCAGCACCTCAAACAGAGTGATGTAGAGGAACGTGCCCGCCGCCAAGCCCTGCAAAACGCCACTGGTAATCACCATCGAGAGCCCGTGAACGAAATCGACCACTAAAAGCCCTATCAGAACGCCGACAGGTGATGTGAGGGAGAAAAACAGATTGCTCCTCACAACAGAGACGCTACGTAGCTGAGACGACGTCAGGTTGAGGCCGAGGCTGAAAGCGATGATGCACTTGTGGATGAGCACTGCGATCAGGATGCGAATCTCGGACTGTGGAGTGGTCTGGAGACCAATAGCCAGTCCCTCGAACACAGAGTGGAGGGACAAGGCGAGCACCAGGAGGAGGGAGCGGAGGGTGGAAGGCGAGCGACGGCTGAATGTCACAGGGATGTCGATGTGGTTGTCTTGGGCGTGGATGGAGCCGTAGTTGGTAGCATAGGAGGTGGAGGTGAGGGAGGTGTTCTCTCGGGCAGGGGGCACGATGGGGGTAGTGTCTTCCACTGGGGGGTTGTAGCTGTGTTCCTGGCAGTTGATTATGATCTAGAGAGAAATTGAAAAAAAAAATGTTTTTGAGGACTATTCAAGTTAGAAAAAGACCTTTTAGGACTATTTAGAGAAAACTTTCCCCGTTTTTGATACCTAGAGATTAAAACAGACATTTCGTATCGCTGTAATGAAATTTTATATTATGCAAACAACACAGAGCAGAATATCAATAATTAGCAGTAAAATACCTTTTTAAACCTTAAAAACCATAGCCAAATCTTTTAACTGAAATTCAAAGTCTATTTTTAAAAAAGAATATACTTAATATTAAACATTTATTTTGCAAGTCAAATTTTCCTGCTCATCATGTTAATATTGGATCTATGGAGCTTATACATGATCATCAAAATAAGCAAACTGTTAACAAACACATCTTTAACCTTTGGTTTATTCAATGTTAAAACTGCTTATACAAGCAACATTGAACAATGTGGCCATTGTTTGCTTACCTTTGTAGAGAAGAGTAATATCATGTGCATTGAAATGCTCTTTTGGCTTTGATTATGTTTGCTCTTTTGAAGCATTTTATTATCCAAAAATATCTAAAATAAAGCATTTTATCAAAAAAAAAAATTATGTTTACAACCACTTTCTTTATTGAGTATATGTGGGAGATAAAATAGATAGCAAAAAACCCATCCTAAATACACAGTTGGTGGAATGTAATCTAAAATATATGCCATAAAAATTAGATTAGGTCACAGTGTCAATAATTTTCATAAAATACTTTTACAATAACACATTTTTAAAAAGATCTTAACTACCTTCCTTTTATGATTTTTAAAAAGCGATTTTCATTGTGCTGTATCTAGGGAAACTTCATGTCAGATTGAAGAACAAATGCATAACACATGATGGAACAGAAAGTATTACTTATCTCTTTTAAACTATTATAAGAGGCAATCTTTAAAAATAATACAAATATCTACTATTTTGATAACAAGTTCAAATTTTATCAAGTTGTCAGAGATCAGCACCTCAAAATAAAGAGGTTATCTATTTGGATGGTTCAATGGTAATGACATCATTTTGGAATGGTGTCACTGTTGAGTTTCAGAAATGCGGATGGCAGCCGTATTAATAGAAAATCATGTTTTGCTTTTCTAGGTTAGCATTATTTTGGATTTTTATATTTTCTTCTTTTCAAAGCAAATCTTCAGAATTTGCAAAATTCAATTTAAAGTACCAAAAATGTATTGCTGTGCCACTAAAATGGCTGCAGTTCACCAGGCAGTAAAGTCTCTCTGTATTGGAGTGAACCATCTAGTTAGTGAAAGGGAGCCAAAAAAAAAACAACCAAGAACAAGATACTTGCCTGCTCCACAATGAGGATGGTGAGGAAGCCAAATCCAAAGAGGAACTCTGCCACAGGGTAGTTAGGGACAATACTGAGATCTTTGAAGATGTGGTCCATCTGCTCTTGCACGTCCGGGAAGAGATGCAGGAGACAAGTCCCCAAGAATACTCCTGCTGCAAAGCAAGACAGGAAGCTCACGATGCGAAGCTCCTCTCCGTCCTCCGTTGGGCGCCTTCTTCGGAAGACGAAGAGGGGGAGCATCGTGGAGAGGAAGGTCACCACGAACAGAAAGAGGGCAGAGAGGCCTTTCACGTACTCCAACTCCATTTTTCTGTCAAAGCAAATTGAGCATCATAATTCATATATGAACTCATTATAATTATTATAAATGTTGAAATAACAATAATTATAATATATAAATACTACAAAGTACACCTTAGTAGGGTCATTAGTTTCTGAAATAACTTTTTTTCTCGTTAACTACTGTTACATCTGTGGTGGTCTCAGAGTTCATCCTAGAAATGAAAAAGGGCAGGGTGCTATTTTCCAAAAAAAGGGCACTTCCTGTTTACGAGAGCACTTTTACGGCAAATTGCAGAAATACGCATTTTCTGCCACAATTTCAATATTGTTATACTTTTCTACCACGATAAATAATTTTCAATATTCTGAAAAAAAAAATTATAATGCAAAAATCCGTGAATCAAAAACTCGCTCAGAAACTTAAAAGATATCAAAATACTGATATAATGCTTCAGTCCTAATTCTACTGGAATGCGACTGAGAAAATTATTAAAATTAAAGTGCAATATACACAGTAAAATTTTCATCAAATAGTAATTTTTATAAAATTATCAATTTATAATGCAGTAAAATTAAGATAAGAATGTTTTAGTATAATGAAAATGGTGTTAAGATAAGAACTTTTCACTCTTTCAAAATTTTCTAAAGTTTGAATGAATCAACCTTAAACTTCATCTCTTAGTTTTGCTCTTTATTATTATATTATTTGCACTTTATTAGCTCTTTTTATTGTCAGATAGAGAATAGAGTTTCTCCAAATTTAACATTATTCAGTGTGGGATATCACAAGGAGTATTCTGACTAAAGAACTTGGACTATGTCTTGAAATTTTTGCATTTTTTTTATTTTTAAAATCGGATCAAATTTAGCGTCAAAACGGCGATTTTTTTGCCGTGCATGCCGCTATTATGTAAGCTATAATAAAAGTTTTATTTTTTTAAAAATCGGAAATAATCTGGGATTTTGGTTGCATTCCTATTATGTTTAATTTTAAATATAAAATGGATGTTTAGAAATTAATTGGTAACAGGCAAATTACCAAAAACACCTCCTAAATTTAACAGGACATCGCGATTACGCGTGTCCAAACGGAAATATTCTTTTTAAATTCTTAGTGTAAACATTTGATAGTTATAAACCTTTAACTAAGTTATTCAAGTCTTTCAAATTCCTTTCTTCACTATTTTGAAGGAGGCATGGTAAAAATCCAGCGAAATACACTTAATCAAAACACGTACGAAATGGCCATCGGAGTTTACTAATGTGCACTTGGGAAATTGTAAGACGGCGCCCTACAATCCACCTACTAATGAAGCACTTTATATAGACAACTGCTCAATGGTTTCAGTCCCTGATATAAACTTGCGCGTTTGAACATGAATGCGCATGAGCGACAGCCGATTTCAGTAGGGGTGATCCACATATTGCGTACTGTTGGGAGAGGGGAAAAACGAAAGTTTTTCGAATTCTTTCAGGATGAAATTTTTTCTAAAAAAGGGCAGGAAGGGCGCTATTTTTATAGAAAAGGGGCAGGCAGGGCGCGCCGCCCCTCGAAAAATGCCTAGGATGAACTCTGGTGGTCTTGTGTACAAATGACAGATACAACATCTAGGAACCAGTGATCACTTTTGCCTAGTGGTTAGCGCGCCTGTCTTTTGATCTAGGAGCCCTGGGTTCAAAACCCTGTTAGCGCGTATCGCTACATATCTTTATGAAATTGTTTTTGCAATTCTTATTCAATAAAACTATCTGGTAAATGTTTGTCAGCAGAACAGGTATCTATATGAAAAAAAAACTCCTCCAAGTGCAGCAGATGAGTTTGAGTTGGAGATGATATTTATTGCTATCAAGAGGAGATAAAAGGAGATTGTATATTTCAAAACTAAGTACCAATTGCATTTACTTGAGTCATTTGCCGAGTTTGAAAAAACGAAATAAAACTCAAACCATACACCGAGTTAGTTGATGAATGCCAAGTGGAATTACAGAGAGAGTTTCATAGATTGGTGATGTCTATTAACTATTTAATTGACTACATACAGTTATTATACTCAAAATGGAATACCCCAAATGTAGTGTAGGAGAGGTAATTACAAATTAACTGTTACTTTACAGTATAGTAAAGTAATAGCTGACATGCTTTTAGACTTGTGTTTTATGTTTCTTCAAAAGATGACTACTGGTTTTCTAAAGAAACTCAATTTTTTTTTTAAATAAACTTTCGTGGTGGAAGCAAATATTTTTCAGAGTTAAGGCTTTGACATGGATTCTTAATATCAGCAGCTTTCTTTCTCCTTCACTTGTCTTAATCACTTTTTATGCCTGAAGGTTAGCTTATGGCATTCATTTGCGGTTAACTCTCTTACACAACACTTGGAATAGTCTATTTTGAGGATAAAAACTATGTGCGGTCAATTTAATAGCAAATGGTCTTCAGCAATCTATGAAACTTTCTTAGTCTCTGTGGCACTTGGCATTCATTAACTAACTTGGTAGGTGGTTTGAGTTTCACTTTGTTTTTTTCGCACTCGACAAATGACTCGAGTAAATGCAATAGGTAGTTAATTTAGAAGTAAGCAATCTCCTTTTATCTCCCCTTGATAGCAATAAATATCATCCCCAACTCAAGCGTTACTCACGATCAGAGCCGTAGACAGTAGGGGGTACGGGACAACACCCCCTCCCCGAAATTGTGTGAAATCTTGTTTTACCACTTTCCCTTCTTTTTTTGTGCAACTTGTTATACGTATTTAATAAAATCTTTGACCATAACCACTCATTCCCGAAAAAAATCCTGGCTACGGGCTTGCTCACGATACTTTAAGGCTTGCCTACTGATATAATTACCCGATCCGCTGATATCCTTTGAAGGGGAAATTTCAAATAATCATACTATGTTAGAACCTTATAAAACATGTACAAATTCATTATGCATAAAAATGCACTTGATATAGTTTAGATAACTAGACATGGATCATTCTCAGTAAAACACGTAAAAGCATGTCGTAGCAATTTTTTTCACCAATATATGTGTTAGATTTTTCTCATAACTAAAGAATATATTTTAATGCAATCAAAACTCCTTAAAATAAGTCATATAAATCTAAAATATTTTTTATACTAAAAAAATAAGTCTGTGGTAATGATTTGTCATGTCAGTGGACTATCGCAACCACAGGTAGATATAGATAACAACTGGATAGACTGCTCCATTGTCAATGCAAAGAGAAAAACGCGCCCGGGATTGCGAAGCTGGTGGGATGATTAACCAATCACAGTTCACTTTTATAGTTGGATGGGAATGCAAAAACCTTGTAAAGTGTTAGAGTATATATTTTTTTGCTCATTATTACTAATTAAGGTCTACTATTGACATTTCTGCTGTGTACAACCCAAAATTTTATTTTCAATCCCTCAGCAATCCGTATTTTTTATCCCACCAATTGCATCTGGCAACGGCTTCATTTTCCCAGCGTTAAGCAGTCTATCCAGTTGTTTATCTATATCGATGGTTTTATCAGTATTCCAATTTCACTTCATATTTTCTTAATGTCTTTATTCTTTTTTTTAGCTATAAGGTAGGTTAGGCAAGGTTATGTTTGGGTATAAAACTTTTAAGCATAGTAATTTCATTACAATTAATGTAATCTCTTGTTGCAAGACAGACTATGAATTTTGCATAGTTTTATTGAATTGCAAAGATAATTTCATAAAAATATTATCAGTAGTTATGGAGAAAAAAAAATTCACTGACACAGGCCTCTTTTTTCGAAAATTGCCGGAATCCCCAATTTAACAAAATTGTAAATTTTAAAGTGTTGTAAAATTTCAACAAGTAGGAATATCGAAAAAATATTTGAGAATTTTCTTAATAACCGTAAGAAAAGGGTTCACACCAAATTTCATAAAAAATCAGAGGGAATGGGTGTCATGGACTCGTTGAACTGAAGTTAGGTTATTGAAAAAGGTTATTAAAAAAAATTTAATTGCTTTGTGCTGGAAAAATTGCACTAAAATGACCTGGTGATTCCTTAAATTTCTTCCTGGTGCCAATGAATAATTTTTACCATTTTCACCACATGAATTGCTGACATCATTTTTGTGCAAGGTACAAATGCATCATAGGGAACTTGGAAATATTTTGAAAATTCGGCTATTTCCTGTAAATTGGTAAACATTCTGTTTTCTTATTATATCCACACAATAACTACATGCACAGTACAGACATTTTGATCAATTTTATTCATTGCTGGTCGACCATACACTAACATTTAGTTCAATTTATAATCAGTCTTTTCTATTGCAATCTTTATTCGAAATGGATAATTTTTTGATTTTTTGTAAGACAAGCTAATTTTTTAATTATTTTATCGTATATTCAGTTGCTTTGGGTACTAATTATATCATACCATATAATCGTATTGTATATATGATTATATGCAGACTTATTTTTATTCCAAATAATTATTTGGTTTCTAGGGTAAGTGAACAAATTTTGACTTTGAGATGAAAATTTTACTAATTTTCATTGTCCGTAATTTACAACAACTTTAAACTTGGCTCTACTTTAGATCTTAATACTTTTCACAGCCATAATCATTGCATGAAAAACTAGGCACCTTTTTACAGAGATGTTTTTGTTGGTATCTCTTTTCAGAAAGTCCCACATTTTCTCAATATTGTCTGAACCTTCAAGAGCTTCTCTACCCTTGTATATTTTTCTTTAAAATTTTATTAAATGAAAAATTTAGGATTAGGACATTAGCAATCGCTATCAACAATAAGATGTTTTAACACTTTTTACTTCAATTACTGATTGGACAGCATGTTTATTTTAGGCTTCTTTAAAATTAGAATATAGAAAGATATTGATGAACACAGTAACTTTTTGAGGAGAAGAATAGAAATAAGAATAGAAATAAGGAGATGAATTCAGACCTCAGTCATTAAGAAAAAATAATGAACACAGATAAGAGAATTCAGTTCTTTTGAAAGAAAATCAACACAGATGATTTTCATCAGAGGGGATTTACCTATTTTTTCAGTTGAGACAAATTTAAATTTTTACTGGTCAGGAAATAATTATTTTTTTGGATGAAAATATAATCTGCACCTACGTTTTGTTGGAGGAACTGCTTGCCAAGAATGAGAAATTCACACCTGGGTATCTTTAGAAATCAGAAAATAAGTACTTCTTAAGAGGAAAATCTAATGATAGAAAAAAAGAGTAAATCAAATCACCTTTTGAGGAGGAAAAATCTGTTTCTTCTACAAATGGGGATTTCAAATCAGATTTGTTCAGTATTGAAGAAGTGTTTCTTACAAACAGGAGAGTTCAGTTAATATGAGAAATTATGAAATCCAACCAGCTTTCGTCCGGAGATGTTTCTGTTGGGAAATAATTCAATTGGTTTTCTGCGGTGATCTAGAGACTAGTTCAGAAATAGGAGACAACCAAGTTACTTAGAAATTAACAAAAAAACAATATGAGTGTGATAAGACAAGAGAAAAAAAAAAAAAAAACGCTTAAAGATCAATAGTTATAGGTTAGTTGTTTCACTTTGATAATCTGGTGTGGTGGTAGATTACGGGGTATAGTAAGGGTAGATGGTTTGCTGAGAGTCAGAAGCAGGAAATGACCGATAAATAATTTGATATGACGCTGAGTCACAAAAGAAATGACATACCAGACAGTAGTAGAATCAGCGCATCTGGTAAATAGATAATAAGACTAAAAACAAAACAAACGGATCGATCAGTTACGTACTAAAACGACGACAATTTTCTATGGCTTCACACCAGTTCTAAGTTTGTAAAATACTACTTTAAGATAATAGACTACAATCTAGGATACGTCAAAAACAACTACTTTAAAAAATAAAAATAATAATAAACTTGCGATTTAGATGGGTTGAAATATACAATTTATTTGTAGTAATGTATTGTAATTTACTAAATTGATTTAAATATAGTTGACAGATGTTCAATTAAAATGATTCTGAACATTTAATCAATTTAAAAGCAGTTGCAGTGATATTATTTAAGATTTTGTCATTAAAAGATCTTTTCTGAATAAAAATATCCTCTTAAAAAAACATTTAGAATTTATGATTTATTTGACATTAATGTTTATTTTTAAGACGACGACGATTTTTTAGAATGTGGTTGTGTAATTTGACAATCGTATATATCCACTAAGCGATCAGGTTATATCTATATAACACTGGATTTTCAGTCAATCATAAATGCGCGTTCATTTTTTGCGGTCAGGCATTCCATTACTTTCACATGACATCCTCCCCCTGGCTACGCGCCTGCACCTCCTCCCTAAAAATTTTAAATGTCTTCCGCTACCAAGACTTTTTAAAGTATTATTTGTTTCTCAGTTTCTAATGTTCTTTAACTAGTTTATTGTGTTGTTGGTGTATATAGTCTCCAGTATAGGAAAACTACATTTTATTTTTTCAAATGCATCCGCATCATCATGCTCTTCAGCTGTATAAAAACTATAAAAACAAAATTTTAAAAAGTCGATTGATATCTATGATACATTCTTCTTAGAAATATTTCCTTTATGAACGAAGTCTGCAATTAATGAGCATTCAATTGTATTGTATAATCATGGAATAACTTTTTGTATATTTTGTGTATATGATCCTGTAAAACTATTCTATATTGTATGTATGATCCTGTAACTACCGTATGCAAATTATTTTCTATTTCTATATACGTGTATATATATATTTACTCGACCAACCCTGTTGGGCCTTCAGCCTGTTGTTGGTCTTAAAATTTGTATTTGTAAAATTTGCATTTGTATTTGCAACTCATCCGTTCACTCCGTCCCCCCAACAAAACCTCCTTCCATAATTTTTAAAAATTATCTTAAGGGTATTTTTTTTCAGTGCAGCTCAATTATATATAGAATTGGTAATCATATGCTGAGGACATGGGTCGGTATATACCGATCGTGGCTTCGGAACCTCGATCATGCGGTTCCTCTCATGAATATTTGTGGCTCTTCATCAAGTTCTATAAGTTTTATCACTCTAAAAATAAACTGATAAAACAATATGGTAGTAAAATGTGTACTTTGTTTAGGTAAACTCATTATAAACTTATTGTATTGTCTTAAACCAGAGAACTATGGGAAACGCGATGAAACACAAAAAGATGAGTAGGGTGAACTGCTAAAACACTTTTCGCAAATACCAACTTTAAAATTAACGTCCATAGATCCTCCTTGCATCTTCTCAATCAAAATACCGAACAATAAGAATACGCAATAAGAGCTAGTGCTCCCACTGTGAGTCAGTCTCTGCTCAGTTAAAACAATATCTTGACAAATAATTGAGCAGGGAATTTTTTTTTTTTAATATAAAAACAAGCATTAAATATTAAAATTAACGTCCATAGATCCTCCTTGCATCTTCTCAATCAAAATACCGAACAATAAGAATACGCAATAAGAGCTAGTGCTCCCACTGTGAGTCAGTCTCTGCTCAGTTAAAACAATATCTTGACAAATAATTGAGCAGGGAATTTTTTTTTTTATATATATAAAAACAAGCATTAAATATTAAAATTAACGTCCATAGATCCTCCTTGCATCTTCTCAATCAAAATACCGAACAATAAGAATACGCAATAAGAGCTAGTGCTCCCACTGTGAGTCAGTCTCTGCTCAGTTAAAACAATATCTTGAAAAATAATTGAGCAGGGAATTTTTTTTTTATATAAAAACAAGCATTAAATATTAAAATTAACGTCCATAGATCCTCCTTGCATCTTCTCAATCAAAATACCGAACAATAAGAATACGCAATAAGAGCTAGTGCTCCCACTGTGAGTCAGTCTCTGCTCAGTTAAAACAATATCTTGAAAAATAATTGAGCAGGGAATTTTTTTTAAATTTTTTTCTATATATAAAAACAAGCATTAAATATAGTCAGTAAGTCAAGGAGAGTTGTCAGAGCCCTGAAGATAAAAAACCATTCATCTGGGTCCACAGACAATCGGAATAATACCAACAAAAAAAAAAATATACAATGATAAAAAACTAGAGTATAAGAAAATAAATAATATATAATAATAATAAAATATTATAAGAAAATAAATATAAGAAAATAATAAAAAAAAATAATGAATGTAGCTAGCTACAAGGCAAAGAAGACGGAGCCGAAGGTACTTCACATTCCTCCTGGGGTCACACATATTGCCTGTTACTACGGGGCTTCCTGACCATACGCCCGGTGTGTCGTTCCGGTAGCCCCGCAGTAACAGGCAAGGGGAAATATGTGGGAGCCCAGGAGGAATGTGAAGGAAGGAAGTACCTTCGGTGGGTACATTCGTTATTCTCTAACTGAGGTAGATAATACCTTTCGCGATGTTAAAAAGGATTTTGCCTTTGATATTGTACTATATTGGGAAAATATGGCTTCAACCGTCCAAAAAGAAGAGAAAAATTTATGAAGAAAGTCATAAATTAAAAAAATTGTATTCATTCTAAATAAAAATGAACTGACAAATTTTCTGCCTGCCATGATTTTTTTACCATAAAAAGAGTATACAATGTTTGTATTTAAAAGCCCACATTGTTATTGTTTATATTTATTTTGCAGTTCTTTAAATTTTTCTACTCTGATTATTGAATGTTTGGCTCTTAGTGCAGAAAAGTCTGCCGACCTCTCTCTTAGGAGTCTGTTATCGTGTTAATTTAAGTTAAATAAAACTGATTTGAAGTCGCTTACACTACTTTTTAAAGTTAGCAGATATGTGTATTTATGATTATGAAACTATGCTGTTTAGTTAGTATATTTTGAAACAATGATTACTCTAGATTTATGTGGGCAAGAAAAGAAATTATGCTTCGAAAATGTTCGTAATATCATTATTAATGTTAATGAACCTCCATCTGATAGTTTCTAGTATCTATAGTTTTTTTAATAAAATTTTTTAAATATTGAAAGTAGAAAAAATCGCAATTTTTCTAAAAACATTTGCATTTAAAAATCTAGCAAAATTCATTTTCTTTTCCAATCAATTCGACTGAGGTTCAAAACATTTAATAATCAATGCAGATTTGAGTTCTCAAATCATTTGTCAAAAAGATTATATCAATCTTCAGTTATCACTGTTTAAATGGAGTTTCAAGTGTGAAAAACAAAATTTTTTAGATAAGGAATTTAAGTATTTAAATTTATTTTCAGAACAAAATAGTACTTTACACTAATAAAATAACTCTCTAGTTGGAAGCGTTTTCTTTTTTTCTTCTTGTGAATTGAGTATTGAGGCAGGGAAGTAGTTTGCTGTTTTTATCGAATTTTTTTACACTTTCCGTAGAAATTGGATCTTCATTTTAGAAAATTGTAAAATGTATAATTTTTGTTTTGAACTAATGAACTTACATGCAGGTCGGCTGTACTGGCTATAGTACATGAGCCGCTATTGAAAATTCACCGGGAAAAAAAGCCTGTATGCCATTTAATAATATCTATAATAATAAAACAAGCTGTGTACCTGTCTGTGGCTCTGTGGATCTATAGAAACCTACTTAAAATTGGAGTAGAGAGCACTAAAATGTTCAGCATAAGTTTTATACTTCTAACAAGCTAAATGCCCGTGCTTCAAATGTTAACATGTGTAATATTTTAGCTTGCTGTGAGGCCTCACTTTGCGGAAATCTGTCATTTGTGTATAGGACCCAGTTTTTGGCTCTTCGCTTGCAGGGAAGGTTCATCGCTACGCAAAATCGAGCTCGCTTCGTTCTCTGAAAAAAGATCATGGACACATAAACACAGGCTTATTTCACTCGTTAAAAGGTTCATTACTATGCAAACATGGGCTCTCTTTGCTCGCTGAAATGTTCATTGATGCGTAATCATAAGCTCTCTTCACTCACTAAAATCTAATTGCTACGTAAAGACTCAATATTGGAAGCCTCTCCTTTGTCAAGAAAAATAAAAATTCCCCGTTAATACAATAATACAACACCCCTTTAAGATTATTTTCACACGTGTTTGTGGAAAGCAAAATTAGAGGCTAAAACTACTTATGTTGAAACTTTCAGAAATCTAGGCATATTCGATGTCGCTTTTTGTGAAAAAATTATATGAAAAACAAATTAAAATTTTAACATTCTTTTTGTCAGTCTAATTAGAATGTCAAAACTACTTTTGTTGAAAATTTTAGAGCAGTAGCGCTATTAGAAATCATTTTGTAAAATATTTATTAATTAAAAAGAAATTAAATAAAAATTAAAAATTCTTTTTTTAAAAGTCCAATTAGAAGGCCAAAACTACTTATGCTGAAAATTTCAGAGCTGTAGCCCTATTAGTTCGTTTTGTAAAATGTTTATTAATTAATTAAAAAAGAACAAAATAAAAATTTAAATTTCTGTTTTTTAAAAGTTCATCAATTAAAAGGCTAAAACTACTCATGTTGAAAATTTCAGAGCTGTAGCCCTATTAGATATCATTTTGTAACATATAAATTGATTAAAAAAATTCACTAAAAAAGAACTAATTAAAATTTCAACGTTCCTGTTTGTGATGTATACAATTAGGAAGCCAAAACTACTTATGTTGAAAATTTCAGAGCTGTGGCCCTATTAGTAGTCGTTTTGTGAAATGTTTATTAACTAATTAAAAAAATTAATTAAAAAAGAACAAAATAAAAATTAAAAATTCTGATTTTTGAAAGTCCAATTAAAATACCAAAACTACTTATGTTGAAAATTTCAGAGCTGTAGCCCTATTTGTAATCGTTTTGTAAAATGTTTATTAATTAAATTAAAAAATTAATTAAAAAAGAACAAAATAAAAATTCTGATTTTTGAAAGTCCAATTAAAATACCAAAACTACTTATGTTGAAAATTTCAGAGCTGTAGCCCTATTAGAAATCCTTTTGCAAACTATTTATTAATTAAAAAAATTAATTAAAAAAGAACTAATTAAAATTTTAACATTCTGTTTATGATTTATACAATTAAAAGGTCAAAACTACTTATGCTAAACATTTCAGAGCTCTACTCCAATTTTAAGTAGGTTTCTATAGATCCACAGACAGACACACACACAGCTTCTTTTATTATTATTATAGATACAGAATTTAAAATATACCAGTGATCCATATCAGTGCCACATTTTCATAATTTTTTTTCTTGTTGATGCTACAGCCCCTTTTCCCCCCCTTAAAGTGGGTTAATCGACATCGGAATAGATGCTTTTTCTATGTTTACCATTGTTGGTATTTGTATCAATTTTCAAAATTGTGACCATGTCGGGAGTGGGACATTCGAATATTCCTCGTTTGGAACGTTTAACCCTTTTTCCACCCCTTAAAGTGGGTTAATAGTGATCGGAATAGCTTACTTTTCTATTTTTACCATTGTTGACATTTGTGCCAATTTTCAAAATTGTGACCATGTCGGAAGTGGGACTTTCGAATATCCCTCATTTGGAACGTTTAACCCCTTTTCGACCCCTTAAAGTGGGTTAATCGAGATCAGAATAGCTTACTTTTTCTATGTTTATTATTGTTAATATTTGTACCAATTTTTAGAGTTGTGACCAAATGGGAAGTGGGATATTCGAATGTCCTTCGTTTGGAACGTTTAACCCCTTTTCCACCCCTTAAAGTGGATTAATCGAGATCGGAATAGCTTACTTTTTCTATTTTTACCATTGTTGATATTTGTGCTACAGCTCTAAAATTGTCAACATAAGTAGTTTTTTCGTTCTAATTAGACTTTAGAAAAAAATAATTTTTAATTTTTGTTTAGTTCGTTATTAAATAATTTTTTTAATTAATTAATATATAGTTTACAAAACGATTTCAAAAAAGGCTATAGCTCTGAAATTTTCAACGTAAGTAGTTGTGGCCTTCTAATTGAAATTTAAAATAAAATGAATTAAAAAAAAAAAAAAAAAAAAAAAAAATAATTATTAACAAATATTCTACAAAACGATTTGTAATTGGGCTACAGTTCTTGAATTTTCAACACAAGTAGTTTTGGCCTTCTAATTGGCCTGACAAAAAAAAAATGTTAAAATTTTAACTTGTTTTTTAATGAATTTTTTTACAAAAAGCGACTTCTAACAGGCCTTAGAGCTCTGAAAGTTTCAACTGTGATGGATGTTGACCAGACCACTTGAAAAGCCCTTCACTGCCTTGATTTAGTGGAAGAGGGAGAAAGACTCGCCATCGGTTCCTATCAGAGTGAAAACGCATGCTGCGACATTGTATTTAGCCTACTGGCTTGAGAAATGTTTAAGCACAAGCCTAACATTTTGTAGAATTAACGAAAGAATTGTCAATAAACGTTGTTTGTTATTATAGCAACGTGTTTTAATTGGAGATTAAGACAGAATCAAAATCCTTTACATATTTTGGTGCCGAAACACCCGGGACCAAGTCTTGTAAGCCTTTGGATATTGTGATTAACGAAACAAAGTCTTTTCTTTTGACGGAAAGTCATGAAAAGCATTTGTGTGTGCCATATTTTGCAATTTGGATTATCTTCTAGTTGAACGAAGGCAAATGTTCAACGCGGTGACGTTAGCCTTATCTAAGAAAAACTTTTCTTCTTTGTTCATGGCTGATTATTGAAATTAAAATCTAAAAAAACTTCGATGAGGGGTCTCCCAACACGATTAATTAATAAAATCGAGACTAATTTAAGCGATCAAAATTCTGAGGAATTAGATTTATTAGAAGAGTTTTTAGAACAGATTGTGGAAAAAACTCGCCTTTTTGCAGGAGTTTGATTTAAAAATTGAAAATCTTCTTGAAGAAAAGGACATTCCTGTAGAAATAAAATCCGCTCAGGAATATCAAGAGAAATTGATATCCATAAAATGCAAAATCAAATCTCGAATTAAGGAGGCTTATCAAAAATGATAATTTAAATACTTCTCAAAATACGTGAGAAATATATAGCCTCTCATAATGATTCAATTAATCCAGGATCTGGGAGATTTACAGTTAAGCTTCCTAAGTTAACCATTGACAGATATTTTAGTGATCCAAGTAAATGGTTAGATTTTTGGAATCAATTTGAAAGTGCTATTCATAATAATGAATCTTTAAATGAAATAGATCGATTTAATTATCTTAAATCACTGCTAGGGGGCGTAGCCTTAAATTCAGTTAGTGGATTTTCTGTCTAAAGAAAACTACTTGCAAGCAATCTCATTGCTTCAAGAACGATTTGGTCTTTTAGATTTAGTGATTAACGCTCACATGAATAGGTTACTTAATATTGAGCCAGTAAAATATTGCAGCACTCAGAAAAATATACGATGAAATTGAAATTCGTAAATTAAGCGCATTAAATGTAACCTCAGGAAGTTCCGGTAACTTATTAAGTTTGGTATTGTTAAAAAGGAACATTTGATATCGATGAACTTTTGCTGTTTATCCGTGCAGAAGTAGAATGTCGAGAAGCTACAATTTTTTTAAATGAAAACGCTAAAGGTAAAAAGAATGCTCCATCAAATCATTCGTATTATAAGAAGCAAAATAAATTTCGTTATAATACTCCAACAGCTGCAGTTTTTTCTGTACCATTTAATAAGAAATGTTTGTTTTGCTCTAAAGAGCACGAATCCCATTTATGCAAAGACATCACAGTTAAGGATAAAAGAGATATCATAAGAAAAGAAGGTCTTTGTCTTTTGTGTTTCAAAGGAAAACGCCATTCGTCAGCTTGTCGTTCAAAAATAAGACCATGTGATAACTGTAATGTTAAAGCTATCTCATAACAAATAAATATGTTATAACTTGGTAACGAAAAGAGAAATCCCAGAACAGAGTTCCCCATTGCCGAAACTACTAACACAAATACGATGAATTATTTGCAAAACGATTCTGAATCAAAAGGAACAACGGGGTGTTGTATTATTGTATTAACGGGGAATTTGACAAGGGAGAGGCTTCTGTAGAGTGTTGGGATGAGGAATTGATAAAACTTACGGAACTTTTTATATTTTTATTTAAAAACAATTATTAAGTTAAAACTTTAAAATCAATTCTAGCAAGGTAACATTTTTGACATTCCAGATTAGACAGATGAAGCATAACATCCAGGCTGGCGTGGCAGAGAAAGAGAGCAAAGCTAACATTTGAATCTTCTTATATAGGGAAGTTTATTTGCATATGTGCTCTTCTTCTTGAAGGAGGGTTTCACAAGGTCAGCTCTTTTTGTTTTGACGCGCCGCAAATAATACTGACGCGCAGCAAGATCAGTTTGCTCGAGCCGCCACACTACCCCCTTGCCAGTGGTAACGTAGGATTAAAGCAGTGTGGCTTCAAATTCTGGAATTAAAAAAACAACATTAGTAACAATAAACGAGGTGAACAAGGTTGAAAACGAAATTTCACTCTTCTGCCAGCTCTAGTGACATATTGATCACTTTTAACTTCTTCAGGAAGTGCTGGTGCTTTAGAATCTTTGGTTTCGGTTTCTTGAGCGACATACGCAGGTTTCAATCTATCCTTGCTAATTGTAGTTCGTTTTCCTTCTACGATCAGCCTGAATGTGTTGGGAAACCGCTGAATAACTTCAAATGGTCCATCATATGGAGGAACTAGAGATCGGCGAATTGCATCACGCCTTACAAAAACGTGGGTACTAGATTCCAAATCTTTATGCACAAAAATCTTCTTCCGATTATGAGCAGAAGTAGGTACCGGTCGTAACATCTCCATGGTTTTTCTTAGCTTGGTTACAAAGGAAATAGGATCTTCGGAAGTTTTGTTGTTATTCTGTGAAATAAATTCTCCTGGTAGTCGTATGTTCGTACCGTAAACCATTTCAGCTGGTGTCGCTTTTAGATCTTCTTTCAAAACTGCTCTCCAACCCATCATAATTGTTGGCAAAGCGTCTGCCCAACTTTTATCAGCATGGCACATAATCGAAGACTTTAGGTTTCTGTGAAATCTTTCGATCAATCCATTAGCTTCTGGGTGATATGGACTTGTACGCATTTTTTCCACTCCAACTAATGAGGACAGAGCCCTAAAGAGGTTTGATTCGAACTGTGTTCCTTGGTCACAAGTGATCTTTAGTGGAGTTCCAAAACGCACGATCCATCCTTCGTATAACGTTCTTGCTACCGTTTCTGCTGATATATCGGAAATGGGAATGGCTTCTGGCAGTAGTTAGAAATTGGGCATCCGAAGCCAGGGCGGGATGCGGGATGGGATGAAGGATGATGACGTCACCGGAAGTGGACGTGACCCGGATATGACGTCAACGAAAGTCACGTGACCGGAAGTGGAGTTGTTTCCCTCCTGTTGCAGTTTTAGTTTCGGTTTCGTTATAAGCTGTTTGTGTATGACGTCACAGTGGGAATGACGTCATAATTTGTTTTATATCAAAGTTTTGAGCGGTGGCAACCTTTTTTTTAGTTTCGATTTACCTTTCAGACGGAGTTGAGTTGTTCTAGGGCTGCTTCTAAGTGAATAAGTTAGAGTAATAGGCTTTTATTGCGTGACGTCACAGTGGGTATGACGTCATTATATGTTAAAATTTACGTTTTAAGTGGTGATAACACTGGATATATACTAAATTTAGTTTTCAGGTGTTGACAACGAGTTCTGTTCGGTCAGCTAAATGCTCGCTTGTGATTGGTAAGTTTTAAACATTTGACCAAAAGCTAACTCCTGATTGACTGTTTGGTTTTCTAGCGAGTTACTTACATATCCTTTAGCCAAGTTAAAATACCTCCAACAAAGTTATACAAATAAAATAAAAAAATGTTAAATTTGAAAAGTTAATAAAAGGAAGGCCATTTGCTAAGGGTCTAAAGAACCCTAACCCCGAGCTACACGTGACATTTCAATATTTTACCAAACAATTGTTAAAATATCGACTATCGGACGTTGCCTTCATGGTAACTCATTTACCCACCCCCCTTCCCTAACTAATTTTGAATAAGTTAAGACTTTAGAATTACAATTAATAAATTTTGAAGTTAAATTTTAAAAGTGAGGACCCACCTCCAGCCCGATACCTCTTTTAGGAAGAATTGGTACCGCCTCACTCCAACCTAACAAAAAAAAAATGTTCCAAAAAACGTATATTTCTTTGAAACTTGAGGCCACTAATCAACCATCCGATGATATCCTTTAAGAAGATATCTTCACCTCTTAACAATTTTAAAGTTTTAGTCTAAAAGATTAATGTAGGACACAAACTATTTCTAGAATAGAGTTACATTAAAAATTAAATTTAAGAGTGTCCAGCAGTTTTTTTTTTTTTTTTTTTTTTTTTTTTTTTTGAAGAAGAAGAAGACTTGTGGGAACGTATATTTCCCAAAATTAAATTTAATGGTCACTAACAAAATCCTGAAAATGTACTAATTTTAGTTTTTATAAAAATTAAGTTAATGTAATATTTTAGTAAAAATAATGGCTATAGTTAATGAATTGTGAAAAATTAAGTTAGAAGAATTAAATTTAAGGAATTTTGAAGTGACCATAGGCATAACTAGTTATACCATCCTCCAACAGGTATCGCTTGTCATCAAATGCCGAGAGCGCTCGCTTTCTTTGCTGGATGGAGAAAATGTGATGTTTTTCACTACCGATCCGATGCTGAACCACAGACGAAGGTTGTCGATTGAGAAGACAGTCTCTATAGGTCTGATGTTTTAGCTGTCTTTGAGCTGCTCTTGCGATTCCCTTGGCCGTTTGTTTCTCACCACACTCGCTTAAAATGGAATACATTTTGGAACGAAGCCCTATGAACTCCAAAGCAGATTTTCCGTTAAGTTCATCCTTAAAGTAACCGATCTTCTTCTTGTTAGACACATCGTGTAGGGGATGATCTGATGGGTAGTCAGAAAAGTCAAAAAATCCCTTTAATTGCTGTAAGTCAGCAGTCAGATCTGGGGTGGTGAGTCCATAAGTGAGTGAATCTGTGTCGGTGAATAGTAGGCGGGCATTACTTCCATACTTCTTCATGATGACATTATAGTGGAAATCATACATTAAAACCTTGCTCAGTTCTAAGATGGCGAAACCAGCATAAATGGGTCTATTAAGTGGGAGACTTTTCACTTTTCTTTGTACTGCTGCCAAGCTGTTATCAAACTCAGTGAAGGCATGGAAGACAGGAGACGCGACCAGTTTCTTGGCTTTATGCGGGTTGTTCACCAACTGAACATCCACTCTATTCCTCAGATTTTCCATAGTTTTCCCGAACACCGCATTGTTGAGAAGTTTGAAGAAATCTTTTTCAAACGATGTTTTGGCCAGTTTTCTCTGCTCCGTATTAAATGCTATGTAGTCCTTCAGCCAAGGTTGTTGGTAGAATTTTAGAATTCTATGAACTTTAGTTAGTTTCAGCCCCAAGGAAAGATATAGCTTCAGATTACGATAGTGTATAACATAATTCTTCTTTGACTGAAGATTCGGAACGAGTTTCTCGCTGGAAGAAGCTGGCTTCATCTGCATTTCTTCCAAAATCTCGAGGGCGGTAGGAGACAGCATATTTGGCTTTATAGTGAAGCGTTCGGGAGCCAGAGGATAATCGTTATGGAGATCGTGGAGTTCAGCAGGATAGTCGAGATCCACTTCTAGGATGAAGCCCTCATCTGCATCATCTGCTTGGTCCAAGATGGTTTGAGTAGAGATGTTTTCAGGGTTCACCCACTGAAAATCACCAACAGGTAAGTATTGAGACATGGCCCAACCTGAAAGAAAAATCCAATTAAATCATTCAATATTAACATAGAAGCTAAATAAAAAATGACAGTTTTAAAGAAATTCATGCTTACCATAGAGGTTATTGGCATCCAGGTACAATATATGTTTCTTCTCCTCAGCAGCATTATATTCAGGACAGCCTGGATGGTTTGCCTGGCTATGACGATGGGTGATGACGGAGACTCCTCCCCGAATACCCTTCTCTATGAAGAGGTGCATGTCGATGTCGGTGAATAAATCCAAACCGACATCTGACATCTTGAGAGCGGCTTGCCACGCTAACCCCGGAGACGTCATCATGTGGGCGGCGTCTAGCTGGTAAAAGTCCAGAGTTAGGCGGCGGAAATTCTCGAATACGTCTGCGAGGAGGAGCACATCCGTCTTCACGTACAGGTCGTGATATTCGCCAAGGTCTTTGATGCCGAAAGCTTCCCAAACAACTTGAGCATGACCATAATCTGCATCGGTGATGGAGGAGTTTGTAAGGGTGCTATAGAAGGCTTGCTGAGGTGGCAGAGATGTTTGTTGAAATTTAGTGAATGAGTCCATATACTCATAAGGGTACACTCCCTTCTTCAGCAAGAGATCTAAGGGAAAAAAATAAAAATTAAATGATATTGTTAAGAGAACATTTATATAATATTAACATTGACTATATTACGTACCATGGTTAGATGCGATAGATCTCTTCAAAATGTGAAATTTGTCTCTCTCCAGATTATCGACAAGTTTCTGAAGCGATGCGTTCAGAAACTGGAGACTGTCAATAAACTGGAGAGTCATCGGGATCTTGTCAAGTTTCTTAGTGATGGAGAAGGAGATGTATTTCTCCATCGTTGTAGGGATGACTCCAATGTCATGGTCAGCCACTTTCCCTAGCCCCTGCATGATCAAATGCGAATCATAATTCTTCAGGTTGTGGAAGACGCAGGGAATCATTTTCCGCAACCTGAAGGCAAGGTTGCATTCATTGTGGAGCACTTGGCGGAACTGACCGGTCAAGTGATCGTGGTCGTTCACCCGATCAGTTCCTAGTCGGCCCTTGCAGAGGCCACAGTGCGTTGCAGCATTAATAGCATGCTGGTCTTGGGGAGTGAGTTTCATCGGGACAATGGTGGTCAGCTTCACCGCCAGCTCGTCCTTCTCTGCAATGATACTACTGATGAAGTGGTCCACTGCATCTTCTCCCCTGTAGACAGAGATGGGCTTGGTCGGCTTACTATCTGGACCTACTATAACGTACGCATATCCACAAGGGACGTGGGTAGCTATCTTCATAGTGCTGGAGGGGGTGGTGTCATCCAACTTCTCTACAAGGGCCTCAAAGTCCGCGTATATGATATACGGGACTTTCTGGGTGAACTTGTACTGACTAAATTTCAGCACACAGTCCTTTGGAGTCGGCATCTTGATGCGTTGGGGTGAGTGCTCATTACAGTACGGGACATGTGCTTTGAGAGTCTCCTCCTTGGCAAAACGATGCAGACAGCTATAACAATAGAAGCTCGTGCCATGATGTTTAGTGAGGTTGGTGAGAAGCCTGGACATACTCTTAATTAGACAGTAATGCTGCCTCTCTCCTTCTATAATGTAGAGGAGGTTGATTACCTCAGAATCCTCCCTCTTAGAGATATATAGAGGTAATATCTCATCATCTTCATACCCGTAGATGTTTATTCTCAGATTATTCAGGCTTTCAATTATCCGGACTTTGCAGGGTTGGACGGGACAGCTTACATTTCCCATTTTGAGCTCCTGCTCGAATTCCAGATAGTGAGAAACTCTGTATGGATGATCTGTATAGCTCATGGGGTGGAGGGCAGCCAGGACAGACCAGATGAAACATTTATTGTCTTCATTCTGGATGTTGAGAACTGCTTGCTTCGCTGCTAACTTGTTGGGTAACTTGAAGTGGCTAGCAGGGGCTAGAGGTTGATACGTTGCAGTCTTCACCTCCAAATGGATGATTTCATCGAGAACCCATCCAGATCCCCGCTCGATGAATTCATCGAAGGAGGACTTGATTTTGGCGAAGGCTTGGTCGATGTGTTCAGGGAGGACGCTGTCATCCAGCTCCATCTGCACCTTACTCCGGAAATAGGGTGTGGCATATTCCTCGTCTCCCTCATCACTCTTACGAACGAACCGGATTTTAGACACAGCATACCACTTAATGGCCCTCTTCTCTCCCAACTCCTCCTGCAGCACATCCTGAACTTGAGGATGGCTTTCCCTAATGAAGAGAAGCAGGTCTCCAACTGCCTCTTCACTCGGGAATAAATGGCGGGTGGCAAAGACATCTGACGTCTTCACCTCAACTTTCCTCCTTCTGGGTGCAGGTTGAATTCCTCCTACTTGGGCAACTCGAAGGTGGGTGAGAAGATGTTGTTGAACATGATCCTTACGGCCGAAACTCTTCCCGCAGTCAGGACAGGCATGGAGGGTAGCAGATTGATGATTCAACATATGCCGATTCAGATCGGAATTACGTGTGAAGGACTTCTGACACGTTCCGCACACAAAGTCTTTCTTGCCAGTGTGATTCTTCGAATGCCTATTGAGATGGCATTTCTGAACAAAGGACTTGTTACAGATGTGACATACCTGTTGGAAATTTAAAAAAAAAAAACTTTAATGAGTTTCAAAGGGAAAAAAAAAAGTAAACACACATTTTATTTTTCTTTATCGACAAAACTTTATTTCAAATTTTTTCTAAAACTTTATTTAAAAATATCTTCTGGAAAGCTCTCCTGAAAACACATTATTTGCAGAAATATCTAAAAACTTTATTACAAAAATGGATTGAAAATCTTCAAACATATTAACTGAAAACATTTTACAAAATATGCCTTCTCTAAAAATTACTTAATCTGCAAAATATCTGAAATTTTTTTATTAAAAATACTTTATTTCTATAAACTATCTATATCTGTGAAACATACTTTATTTTAAATCAAAGTATCTAAAAACTCTCTCTGCGAAACATAATTTAAAAACTAATACTTACAAGAGAATCAACATTGGAATTCCTAGCATTGGAACCTTGTGCAAAATGGATGGCACGAGAGGGTCCAGCAACAGGTACCTGAAAAAATTATTTAACATTTAAATAAGCTATTTTAACATGTTCTTAACAGTAGTTTATCCTTTGAATGTAATACTTACAGTTTTCTGATGGATTTTCAAATGTCTTGTCAAATGACATTTCTGTACGAAACCCTTCTGACAGATGATACAGCCCTGTTGAAAATAGAAATTTTGGGTAACATGTTTTTAAAGTTATTATTCTTTCACTTAAATGATAAAAATAATACTTACATGCAAGTCTTGTGAGGTGGACGGGGCATTAGAAGATCCAGCAGCAGTAGATTCAACAACAACCTCCTAAAGTAAGATATTGAGAAATTATTCTAAGTTTTTTACTTCAGAGAAAAATCGGGCGTGAATTTGGGGTGACTTTGAATAGTTACTGCATTGTCAATTACTAAGTACAAAAGCAATAACAATTTTGGCGTGAATTTGTGGTGACTTTGAATAGTTACAGCATTGAAAATTACTAAGTACAAAAGCAATAAAAATTTTGGCGCCAATTTAGGGCGACTTTGAAAAGTTACAATATTGAAAATTGCTAAGTACAAAAAGTAATGAAAATTTCAGCGTGAATTTGGGGCGACTTTGAATAGTTACAACACAATAAAAATGTTGGCGTGAATCTTATACTAATATTCAAGTGAATGACATTTAGAAAAAATACCAAGTACCAAAGTAATACAAATTTTGGCTTGAATCTTATACTAATGAATAACATTTAGAAAAAGTTTTAAAGAACATATTATTGACATGAATTTCAAATATAATTGAGAAAGTTTTAAGTGAACAAATCAATTATGCGACGTTAAATAACACAGTTTAAAATTTATCTTAGACATTAAACATTCATCTACTTAAAAGCAACAAGTTTAACCTTATTTAAAGAATATTCTTTTAGATACATAGTAAGTAGTTTTGGAGGTTTAAATAAATACAATCTATAAACACTCAAACATAATTTAAAAATACGTTACTAAAAGAACACTTACTTGGGCATTAGGCCTAGCGTCATCAACTTCCATAACGATATCCATGGTAGAATTCATGTTCAAGTAGCTGGAATTAGAAAGCATTATATTAACACATTTTCAATACAAATAATTGAAGTCAAAATTATTTTCTACTTATATTAAATTATATACATTTCAATACACGCAATACTTAACCCTAACATTAGTGTGCAATTCTTAATCCTATTTTTACACGAGATACTTAAGCCTATTTTTTACACCTGATACTTAAACTAACTAAATGAAATTTACAAGCGGTAAATAATTTCAATAACACACTTCCAAATAAAATTTACACACATAGTAAGTAACTTAATTTTTTTTTTTTAAATACACGTGTTACTTAAAACATTTGAATACACATATTACTTAAAAGATACTAACATTTCACAAATAATAAAAATTCACTTACCGAATAATTCAGGTGAAATCAGCGAAAAGCTAAAGTAGCAGCAAATACGATAAGCAAGCACGATAAGCAAATACTAAGCAAACACAATAAACGTCTTTCGCACTCAGGAATCTAAGTAGAAATGACGAGACGGCAACCGGTAGCGTCTATATATGGGGGATGATCACGTGAAACCTGATTGCTCGGTGAAGTCACGTGATCATCCCCCATATATAGACGCTACCGGTTGCCGTCTCGTCATTTCTACTTAGATTCCTGAGTGCGAAAGACGTTTATTGTGTTTGCTTAGTATTTGCTTATCGTGCTTGCTTATCGTATTTGCTGCTACTTTAGCTTTTCGCTGATTTCACCTGAATTATTCGGTAAGTGAATTTTTATTATTTGTGAAATGTTAGTATCTTTTAAGTAATATGTGTATTCAAATGTTTTAAGTAACACGTGTATTTAAAAAAAAAAAAATTAAGTTACTTACTATGTGTGTAAATTTTATTTGGAAGTGTGTTATTGAAATTATTTACCGCTTGTAAATTTCATTTAGTTAGTTTAAGTATCAGGTGTAAAAAATAGGCTTAAGTATCTCGTGTAAAAATAGGATTAAGAATTGCACACTAATGTTAGGGTTAAGTATTGCGTGTATTGAAATGTATATAATTTAATATAAGTAGAAAATAATTTTGACTTCAATTATTTGTATTGAAAATGTGTTAATATAATGCTTTCTAATTCCAGCTACTTGAACATGAATTCTACCATGGATATCGTTATGGAAGTTGATGACGCTAGGCCTAATGCCCAAGTAAGTGTTCTTTTAGTAACGTATTTTTAAATTATGTTTGAGTGTTTATAGATTGTATTTATTTAAACCTCCAAAACTACTTACTATGTATCTAAAAGAATATTCTTTAAATAAGGTTAAACTTGTTGCTTTTAAGTAGATGAATGTTTAATGTCTAAGATAAATTTTAAACTGTGTTATTTAACGTCGCATAATTGATTTGTTCACTTAAAACTTTCTCAATTATATTTGAAATTCATGTCAATAATATGTTCTTTAAAACTTTTTCTAAATGTTATTCATTAGTATAAGATTCAAGCCAAAATTTGTATTACTTTGGTACTTGGTATTTTTTCTAAATGTCATTCACTTGAATATTAGTATAAGATTCACGCCAACATTTTTATTGTGTTGTAACTATTCAAAGTCGCCCCAAATTCACGCTGAAATTTTCATTACTTTTTGTACTTAGCAATTTTCAATATTGTAACTTTTCAAAGTCGCCCTAAATTGGCGCCAAAATTTTTATTGCTTTTGTACTTAGTAATTTTCAATGCTGTAACTATTCAAAGTCACCACAAATTCACGCCAAAATTGTTATTGCTTTTGTACTTAGTAATTGACAATGCAGTAACTATTCAAAGTCACCCCAAATTCACGCCCGATTTTTCTCTGAAGTAAAAAACTTAGAATAATTTCTCAATATCTTACTTTAGGAGGTTGTTGTTGAATCTACTGCTGCTGGATCTTCTAATGCCCCGTCCACCTCACAAGACTTGCATGTAAGTATTATTTTTATCATTTAAGTGAAAGAATAATAACTTTAAAAACATGTTACCCAAAATTTCTATTTTCAACAGGGCTGTATCATCTGTCAGAAGGGTTTCGTACAGAAATGTCATTTGACAAGACATTTGAAAATCCATCAGAAAACTGTAAGTATTACATTCAAAGGATAAACTACTGTTAAGAAGATGTTAAAATAGCTTATTTAAATGTTAAATAATTTTTTCAGGTACCTGTTGCTGGACCCTCTCGTGCCATCCATTTTGCACAAGGTTCCAATGCTAGGAATTCCAATGTTGATTCTCTTGTAAGTATTAGTTTTTAAATTATGTTTCGCAGAGAGAGTTTTTAGATACTTTGATTTAAAATAAAGTATGTTTCACAGATATAGATAGTTTATAGAAATAAAGTATTTTTAATAAAAAAATTTCAGATATTTTGCAGATTAAGTAATTTTTAGAGAAGGCATATTTTGTAAAATGTTTTCAGTTAATATGTTTGAAGATTTTCAATCCATTTTTGTAATAAAGTTTTTAGATATTTCTGCAAATAATGTGTTTTCAGGAGAGCTTTCCAGAAGATATTTTTAAATAAAGTTTTAGAAAAAAATTGAAATAAAGTTTTGTCGATAAAGAAAAATAAAATGTGTGTTTACTTTTTTTTTTCCCTTTGAAACTCATTAAAGTTTTTTTTTTTTAAATTTCCAACTGGTATGTCACATCTGTAACAAGTCCTTTGTTCAGAAATGCCATCTCAATAGGCATTCGAAGAATCACACTGGCAAGAAAGACTTTGTGTGCGGAACGTGTCAGAAGTCCTTCACACGTAATTCCGATCTGAATCGGCATATGTTGAATCATCAATCTGCTACCCTCCATGCCTGTCCTGACTGCGGGAAGAGTTTCGGCCGTAAGGATCATGTTCAACAACATCTTCTCACCCACCTTCGAGTTGCCCAAGTAGGAGGAATTCAACCTGCACCCAGAAGGAGGAAAGTTGAGGTGAAGACGTCAGATGTCTTTGCCACCCGCCATTTATTCCCGAGTGAAGAGGCAGTTGGAGACCTGCTTCTCTTCATTAGGGAAAGCCATCCTCAAGTTCAGGATGTGCTGCAGGAGGAGTTGGGAGAGAAGAGGGCCATTAAGTGGTATGCTGTGTCTAAAATCCGGTTCGTTCGTAAGAGTGATGAGGGAGACGAGGAATATGCCACACCCTATTTCCGGAGTAAGGTGCAGATGGAGCTGGATGACAGCGTCCTCCCTGAACACATCGACCAAGCCTTCGCCAAAATCAAGTCCTCCTTCGATGAATTCATCGAGCGGGGATCTGGATGGGTTCTCGATGAAATCATCCATTTGGAGGTGAAGACTGCAACGTATCAACCTCTAGCCCCTGCTAGCCACTTCAAGTTACCCAACAAGTTAGCACCGAAGCAAGCAGTTCTCAACATCCAGAATGAAGACAATAAATGTTTCATCTGGTCTGTCCTGGCTGCCCTCCACCCCATGAGCTATACAGATCATCCATACAGAGTTTCTCACTATCTGGAATTCGAGCAGGAGCTCAAAATGGGAAATGTAAGCTGTCCCGTCCAACCCTGCAAAGTCCGGATAATTGAAAGCCTGAATAATCTGAGAATAAACATCTACGGGTATGAAGATGATGAGATATTACCTCTATATATCTCTAAGAGGGAGGATTCTGAGGTAATCAACCTCCTCTACATTATAGAAGGAGAGAGGCAGCATTACTGTCTAATTAAGAGTATGTCCAGGCTTCTCACCAACCTCACTAAACATCATGGCACGAGCTTCTATTGTTATAGCTGTCTGCATCGTTTTGCCAAGGAGGAGACTCTCAAAGCACATGTCCCGTACTGTAATGAGCACTCACCCCAACGCATCAAGATGCCGACTCCAAAGGACTGTGTGCTGAAATTTAGTCAGTACAAGTTCACCCAGAAAGTCCCGTATATCATATACGCGGACTTTGAGGCCCTTGTAGAGAAGTTGGATGACACCACCCCCTCCAGCACTATGAAGATAGCTACCCACGTCCCTTGTGGATATGCGTACGTTATAGTAGGTCCAGATAGTAAGCCGACCAAGCCCATCTCTGTCTACAGGGGAGAAGATGCAGTGGACCACTTCATCAGTAGTATCATTGCAGAGAAGGACGAGCTGGCGGTGAAGCTGACCACCATTGTCCCGATGAAACTCACTCCCCAAGACCAGCATGCTATTAATGCTGCAACGCACTGTGGCCTCTGCAAGGGCCGACTAGGAACTGATCGGGTGAACGACCACGATCACTTGACCGGTCAGTTCCGCCAAGTGCTCCACAATGAATGCAACCTTGCCTTCAGGTTGCGGAAAATGATTCCCTGCGTCTTCCACAACCTGAAGAATTATGATTCGCATTTGATCATGCAGGGGCTAGGGAAAGTGGCTGACCATGACATTGGAGTCATCCCTACAACGATGGAGAAATACATCTCCTTCTCCATCACTAAGAAACTTGACAAGATCCCGATGACTCTCCAGTTTATTGACAGTCTCCAGTTTCTGAACGCATCGCTTCAGAAACTTGTCGATAATCTGGAGAGAGACAAATTTCACATTTTGAAGAGATCTATCGCATCTAACCATGGTACGTAATATAGTCAATGTTAATATTATATAAATGTTCTCTTAACAATATCATTTAATTTTTATTTTTTTCCCTTAGATCTCTTGCTGAAGAAGGGAGTGTACCCTTATGAGTATATGGACTCATTCACTAAATTTCAACAAACATCTCTGCCACCTCAGCAAGCCTTCTATAGCACCCTTACAAACTCCTCCATCACCGATGCAGATTATGGTCATGCTCAAGTTGTTTGGGAAGCTTTCGGCATCAAAGACCTTGGCGAATATCACGACCTGTACGTGAAGACGGATGTGCTCCTCCTCGCAGACGTATTCGAGAATTTCCGCCGCCTAACTCTGGACTTTTACCAGCTAGACGCCGCCCACATGATGACGTCTCCGGGGTTAGCGTGGCAAGCCGCTCTCAAGATGTCAGATGTCGGTTTGGATTTATTCACCGACATCGACATGCACCTCTTCATAGAGAAGGGTATTCGGGGAGGAGTCTCCGTCATCACCCATCGTCATAGCCAGGCAAACCATCCAGGCTGTCCTGAATATAATGCTGCTGAGGAGAAGAAACATATATTGTACCTGGATGCCAATAACCTCTATGGTAAGCATGAATTTCTTTAAAACTGTCATTTTTTATTTAGCTTCTATGTTAATATTGAATGATTTAATTGGATTTTTCTTTCAGGTTGGGCCATGTCTCAATACTTACCTGTTGGTGATTTTCAGTGGGTGAACCCTGAAAACATCTCTACTCAAACCATCTTGGACCAAGCAGATGATGCAGATGAGGGCTTCATCCTAGAAGTGGATCTCGACTATCCTGCTGAACTCCACGATCTCCATAACGATTATCCTCTGGCTCCCGAACGCTTCACTATAAAGCCAAATATGCTGTCTCCTACCGCCCTCGAGATTTTGGAAGAAATGCAGATGAAGCCAGCTTCTTCCAGCGAGAAACTCGTTCCGAATCTTCAGTCAAAGAAGAATTATGTTATACACTATCGTAATCTGAAGCTATATCTTTCCTTGGGGCTGAAACTAACTAAAGTTCATAGAATTCTAAAATTCTACCAACAACCTTGGCTGAAGGACTACATAGCATTTAATACGGAGCAGAGAAAACTGGCCAAAACATCGTTTGAAAAAGATTTCTTCAAACTTCTCAACAATGCGGTGTTCGGGAAAACTATGGAAAATCTGAGGAATAGAGTGGATGTTCAGTTGGTGAACAACCCGCATAAAGCCAAGAAACTGGTCGCGTCTCCTGCCTTCCATGCCTTCACTGAGTTTGATAACAGCTTGGCAGCAGTACAAAGAAAAGTGAAAAGTCTCCCACTTAATAGACCCATTTATGCTGGTTTCGCCATCTTAGAACTGAGCAAGGTTTTAATGTATGATTTCCACTATAATGTCATCATGAAGAAGTATGGAAGTAATGCCCGCCTACTATTCACCGACACAGATTCACTCACTTATGGACTCACCACCCCAGATCTGACTGCTGACTTACAGCAATTAAAGGGATTTTTTGACTTTTCTGACTACCCATCAGATCATCCCCTACACGATGTGTCTAACAAGAAGAAGATCGGTTACTTTAAGGATGAACTTAACGGAAAATCTGCTTTGGAGTTCATAGGGCTTCGTTCCAAAATGTATTCCATTTTAAGCGAGTGTGGTGAGAAACAAACGGCCAAGGGAATCGCAAGAGCAGCTCAAAGACAGCTAAAACATCAGACCTATAGAGACTGTCTTCTCAATCGACAACCTTCGTCTGTGGTTCAGCATCGGATCGGTAGTGAAAAACATCACATTTTCTCCATCCAGCAAAGAAAGCGAGCGCTCTCGGCATTTGATGACAAGCGATACCTGTTGGAGGATGGTATAACTAGTTATGCCTATGGTCACTTCAAAATTCCTTAAATTTAATTCTTCTAACTTAATTTTTCACAATTCATTAACTATAGCCATTATTTTTACTAAAATATTACATTAACTTAATTTTTATAAAAACTAAAATTAGTACATTTTCAGGATTTTGTTAGTGACCATTAAATTTAATTTTGGGAAATATACGTTCCCACAAGTCTTCTTCTTCTTCAAAAAAAAAAAAAAAAAAAAAAAAAAAAAAAAACTGCTGGACACTCTTAAATTTAATTTTTAATGTAACTCTATTCTAGAAATAGTTTGTGTCCTACATTAATCTTTTAGACTAAAACTTTAAAATTGTTAAGAGGTGAAGATATCTTCTTAAAGGATATCATCGGATGGTTGATTAGTGGCCTCAAGTTTCAAAGAAATATACGTTTTTTGGAACATTTTTTTTTTGTTAGGTTGGAGTGAGGCGGTACCAATTCTTCCTAAAAGAGGTATCGGGCTGGAGGTGGGTCCTCACTTTTAAAATTTAACTTCAAAATTTATTAATTGTAATTCTAAAGTCTTAACTTATTCAAAATTAGTTAGGGAAGGGGGGTGGGTAAATGAGTTACCATGAAGGCAACGTCCGATAGTCGATATTTTAACAATTGTTTGGTAAAATATTGAAATGTCACGTGTAGCTCGGGGTTAGGGTTCTTTAGACCCTTAGCAAATGGCCTTCCTTTTATTAACTTTTCAAATTTAACATTTTTTTATTTTATTTGTATAACTTTGTTGGAGGTATTTTAACTTGGCTAAAGGATATGTAAGTAACTCGCTAGAAAACCAAACAGTCAATCAGGAGTTAGCTTTTGGTCAAATGTTTAAAACTTACCAATCACAAGCGAGCATTTAGCTGACCGAACAGAACTCGTTGTCAACACCTGAAAACTAAATTTAGTATATATCCAGTGTTATCACCACTTAAAACGTAAATTTTAACATATAATGACGTCATACCCACTGTGACGTCACGCAATAAAAGCCTATTACTCTAACTTATTCACTTAGAAGCAGCCCTAGAACAACTCAACTCCGTCTGAAAGGTAAATCGAAACTAAAAAAAAGGTTGCCACCGCTCAAAACTTTGATATAAAACAAATTATGACGTCATTCCCACTGTGACGTCATACACAAACAGCTTATAACGAAACCGAAACTAAAACTGCAACAGGAGGGAAACAACTCCACTTCCGGTCACGTGACTTTCGTTGACGTCATATCCGGGTCACGTCCACTTCCGGTGACGTCATCATCCTTCATCCCATCCCGCATCCCGCCCTGGCTTCGGATGCCCAATTTCTAACTACTTCTGGCCATCTTGAAAATCTATCAATGGAGGTTAAGCAATAGGAGTATCCTCTAGATGGTGGTAAGCGACCTATAATATCTATATGAATATGTTGGAAACGCGATGACGGTACTTCAAACAGCCCAGGTGGGGTAACTGTGTGTCTGCTAACTTTAGATCGTTGGCAATTTAAACAGGATCTTGCCCATAGTGTGCAGTCTTTGCGAATAGAAGGCCAGACGAACTTCTCAGTAACTAGGCGAGTTGTTGATCTGATTCCAGGATGCGCTACGTTATGCAGTGTGTCAAAGATCTGCTTCCTAAAAGCTTTCGGAACAAACGGGCGGATGACTTTAGTAGCGTAGTCGCAATAAAGGCTTGACTTGCTATTTTCGATCATCATAGGTTTTGATCCTTAGGCTTGTATTATCAGGATTTTGCAAGAGATCTTGTAACTCTGTATCTGCAATTTGAGCTTCTGCCATGGATTCATAATTGATTGGAGAGGGAAATTCAATGGTTCCAATCCGAGATGATGCATCGGCGACATCATTGTTACAGCCTTTGATGTGTTGGATATCTGTCGTAAACTGCCCAATGTAATCCAAGTGACGAAGCTGTCTTGGCGTGCATTTCTCTGGTTTCTGTTTAAAAGCATACACTAGAGGTTTGTGGTCAGTGTATAGAGTAAAATGTCGACCTTCCAACATGTAACGAAAGTGCTTTACAGCTGAATATGCAGCAAGTAACTCTCGATCGTAAGCACTGTAATTCCTCTGAGCAGGCGATAACTTCTTTGAGAAAAAAGCCATTGGTTGTGGTCCTTGGGGCGTTATTTGATTTAGTGCCGCTCCCATTGCTGTATCTGAAGCATCTACGCAAAGAGAAATAGGTGCATCTGAAGATGGATGAGTTAAAACAGCTGCTTCAGCCAAATCTTTCTTGCATTTTTCAAAAGCTTGTTCCGATTCTGTGGTCCAAACAACGGGTCTTTTGTCCTTCTTCCTGGCTCCTTTTAAATATTCGTGAAGTGGTGCTTGAGTTGCTGCAGCATTCTTTAAAAATCGCCGATAGAAATTCAGCATTGCAAGGAATCTTCTTAGCTCCTGTAGGGTTGTTGGTTTAGGAAATTCGGTAATGGCTTTTACTTTCTCAGGCAAGGGTTCGATTCCTGCTGCCGAAATCTTGTATCCTAAAAAGTTTACCGTTTCTTTTCCCAAAACGCATTTTGATGGATTTAGCCTTATTCCATATTGCTTGAATCTTTCGAAAACTTCCTTTAAATGTTCCAAATGCTCTTCTGGATCTTTTGATGAAATCAGACAATCGTCGATGTAAGGTACGCAAAATGGCAAGTCCTTCAAGACCTCATGGATGAAACGTTGAAATGTTTGGGCTGCATTGCAAAGACCAAAGCTCATTAAAACAAATTCAAATAAACCAAACGGGGTAATTACTGCCGTTTTTTCAACATCCGCAGGGTTGATTGGGATATGATGATAAGCTTTTAAAAGGTCAAGGGTCGAGAAAATGGTTTTGCCCTCCAAAGTGTTGACGCAATCTTGGATGTGTGGAATGGGGTATTTATCAGGTTTTGTGCAGCTATTTAATCTTCTGTAATCACCACAAGGCCTCCATTCTCCAGATTTCTTGGGTACCATATGAAGTGGTGAAGCCCAAGAACTTTTGCTAGGTCTGCAAATGCCTTGCTGTACCATGTATTCAAATTCCTTTTTAGCGATCTTCAGCTTATCTGGTGCCAGACGTCTTGCTTTCGAAAAAATTAGTGGTCCGGTGGTTTCAATATGATGAACTACGCTATGTCGAATAGGGACAATACGGTCGGTTTCAGTCAGCTCAGGATATTGCTTGAGTAGATCCGCAAATATCGAACTTTCTGCTATGACGCTTATTTTACTACTATCACCGCTTAGAGGTTTAGCTTTTGTAGATAACTGGGTCAAAGTATCGACTAAGCGACCGTTTTTAAGATCAACCAGTAAACCATATTTTCTCAAAAAATCTGCACCGATAATTGGTTGATTAACTTTAGCAATGATGAAAGACCAATTGAAGTTCCTTCTTAGGTTTAAATCTAAAGACAAAATTTTTTCGCCATAAGTCGGGATTACAGTTCCGTTTGCGGCAAACAGCTTCAACTCGTCTGGAGTCTTGTGTCGATGATTGGGGTTTAAAGGTAAGACCGAACAATCAGCACCTGTATCGATCAAAAATCTTAACCCTGATGATTTGTCCAAGAGGAATAGTCTTTGCACCTGTTGGCCTTGCACTGCACCGGTGACTTTAGGTGTTGGCCCTGTTAGTTTTCCGGAACATAGTCACAAGGTTCGTTGCACCTTCTGGCCCTGTCCTGGAAAATTTGATGATACCAGCACACCTTAAGTTGAGGATCATATTTCCGTCTGGTACTAGAACTTGATCGTGGTGCATTACCGTATCGCCGGTAAGGTGATCTTGAACGTGGCGTACTTGTGCTCAGCTTCTCCACCATCTGGGTTATTTTTGCAACTTGATTTTTCAGCTCTGCGATCTCACTGTTTTGGTTCGGCAATTTGGAAACAGCGGCTAAATTGCTGTGGTGGCCATCAGTGACTTCTTGTATCTTGTCAGCCATATCAGCCATTGCCTGCAGGTCTCCTTTACTACTGGCCAAAATTTGTTGAATTGGCGTAGATAGACGTTGTGCCCATAGCGACTTTAAAAGCTCGTCGTCGAATTTCTCGCCAGCAACTTCTCGCATTCTTCTGAGTAGATGAGATGGCTTTTGGTCTCCCAGCTGTAGCTCTTGTAGCAACATACGAAGTTTCTTCTGCTCCGAATCCGCATATTCAGCAATTAATCTGTTCTTCAAGGCGTTGTATTTCCCTGTCGCCGGTGGTTTGATGATCAGGTCAGAAACGTGGGACAAAACCTCTGTCTCGATGCTGGCTACTATTGTATTGAATTTAGTTTCATCTGTTGTTATCCCAGCAGTGATAAACTGGCTTTCCACTTGTGCAAAATATAATGCTGGATTCTTGCTCCAGAAAGGTGGTGCCCGGAAAGCAATTCTTGAAATATTTGGATGATGGTCCTCATTGCTGCGCTCTGGTATTCCGACCTTTTCATCTTGGTTACCACTTTCATTCATCTTTTTAGAAAATTCCGACGTTTAAGTTTTCACCAAACACTCCAATCTCCAAGGTATCAGAAAGCTGCTTTTCTCCAGGATAAAAGTTCTTTTTCGAGAGTCACCAATCTGTAGAGTGTTGGGATGAGGAATTGATAAAACTTACGGAACTTTATATATTTTTATTTAAAAACAATTATTAAGTTAAAACTTTAAAATCAATTCTAGCAAGGTAACATTTTTGACATTCCAGATTAGACAGATGAAGCATAACACCCAGGCTGGCGTGGCAGAGAAAGAGAGCAAAGCTAACATTTGAATCTTCTTATATAGGGAAGTTTATTTGCATATGTGCTCTTCTTCTTGAAGGAGGGTTTCACAAGGTCAGCTCTTTTTGTTTTGACGCGCCGCAAATAATACTGACGCGCAGCAAGATCAGTTTGCTCGAGCCGCCACACTTCCAATATTAAGTCTTTACTTAGCAATTAGATTTTAGTGAGTGAAGCAAACTTATGCTTACGCAGCAATGAACCTTTCAGAGAGCCTATGCTTGCATAGTAATGAACCTTTTAACGAGTGAAATAAGCCTGTACTTATGTGTCAATGAACTTTTCAGCGAACGAAGCGAGAGTTCGATTTTGCGTAGCGATGAACCTTCTTGCGAGCGAAGCGCCAAAAACTGGGACCATTACACGAATGACAGATTTCCACAAAGCGAGGCCTCACAGCTAGCTAAAATATTGCACATGTTAAAATTTGAAGCACGGGTATTTAGCTAGCATTAGTAATATTAGAAGCCTCTCCCCTGTCGAGACCATCGATATAGATAAACAAGTGGATAAACTGCTCCGATGGTAACACAAGGCGAAAAACGCGCCGACAGAAATATTTGCATTCCTGCTAATGGTGGGAAGATTTCCTGAATCATGGTTAATCACTGTGTTCCATATAATTGCAACAACAGCGCAAATCGAAAAAATATATACAACAGTTTTCACCGGCAAGTAAAAAATAGTCATTCAAATATGTTAATGTATTTTTTATTATAATTTATTTTTGAAAAATATCTAAAATGACCCTTTTAACATTGATTGCTCGTGGTTAATGATTGATCTCTTATATGGCAATTCATATCCCCCCCCATAAATAATATATTTTAAATTCAGAACAAATAGTATTATGATCTAAAATAAAACACTAGATTTATATTTATTTAGTCCTTTTGTTTTTACTCGTTTTCAAGGGCATTTTGCAAAGAAATGGGAAAAGAAAGCGAAATTAAAACTCTACTTATTCACTCATTTAATAATTAAAATAATTACTAAGTTTATTTATAACTGGATAATTTGTTTTAGATATGCTTTAGTTATTCCGATTAACTTATTTTAAAGGGTCGAAACGTTAGATATGAGAAATAATGAAATGTCTTATTTCCAAAGAAGTCATAACTCTACAATTTGATACATGTGTCACCAAGGTAAGTTATTCCAATATTGATTAACTTATTTTAAAGGGTCGAAAGGGGTCTAAACGTTCCACACAAGTAACCTTTTCAAAAGTTGTCACAACTTCGTAATTTGGTACAAATATCAGCGAAGAGAAACATAGAAAAAGTAAGCTCTTTTGATCTTAACTAATTTTAAAGGGTCGAAATTTGATCAAAACGTTCCATGAGAGAAATATCACTATGCCTTACTTTTAATACAGTCATAATTATTAAATTTGAAACAAATGTCAACAAGGACAAGCATAGAAAAGTAAAAGGTATTCCGATTTTTATAAAACCAATTTTCAGAGCTCGAAATGGAATTGAACATTCAAAATGTGGAATACATGAATACCTTTTGATTGCTAAAATGCACACGAGAAAATTTCACAGCGAATATAAGTTATATAATTATACAGAAAACTCACACCAGGCAGCTGTTTGTAAAGAAAAGGAAAGGCATAGAAGAGTCGATAATTTTTTCACTGAATCCGTAATTGTGGTTTCTTTATTTTAATTAAATGTGTGCTTGCTTTAAATAATGAATATCTGTTTTCTAAATTAATTGTGCACTTAAATCTCTAGGCCTACAAAGATACGTTTTTGAATATGATTTAAAAAGTTAGTTTTAGTATAATTAAAGAAATATGAAATTATACAATCTTAAAGAAATTTGTTTATAAAACTTTGATAAGATGGCTGCTTATTTTGTCTCTTAAATAAGCTTTTAGTCTCAATATAAAATCACTATACCCGTATTTGAATTGTAGAACTTGTGTTCCGGAATCTTTTGGCATGCTCGTATGTATTTTAAACATATTTTAAGAGAAGAAACCACACCTTTTATTCAGTCTAATTTTCAAATAGTTAATTATCATAGCATTTAATGTTTTTATTTAAACAATCTGTACAGTATTACAATACATAAATTTAGTAAAAAAATTTACCTGTATAAAACAAAACATTTTAGCACTCACCCTACTAACCATCTTTGTCACAGTTACGTCACTGCAACGAAGTTTTTCGTCGCAAAGATCACGGTCACAATGTGACTTGCATGGGATATCGCAGCGATGTCGCAAAAGTTCAAGTCACTTTCGACTTCCATGTGATATCGCTGCGACATCACACTGTGACGAAGTTGCGATGTTACTTTGTGATATCGCAGCGACATCCAGTGATATCCCAAAATAATTTTAGAATGAAATGCGATTTTCGCAACGAAAGTCTTGTCGCGGCGATATCACATTGTGATCAGTATGTGATCTTAATGATTTTGGCGACATCTGTGTGATTTAGGCAATTTTCGCAACGTTTCTAAGTTAGTGATATTATATACCCTTTTTTTCATTCATATAGCCTATTTTAAAGGCAGGTAATGAGCACCACTTTTATTTTTCATAAAATATTTCTTCTCAACATATTATTCTTGCAGTAAATCCCGATCATCAGGAAATGCTGGGAAATTAGAATAACTGAATTTTTTGTTTAATTTAAAGTCGACGGTTTTTTTTTTTTGCCAATTTTCATTATAGCGACATTTTAAACTATAAAGAAACGTAAAATTAAAATCTTCGCAAACCGAACCTTTAAAAAAATTCATCATGGAATTTTTAGTTGCAAATCGTATGTTATATTTTATCCTTCCAGTCGGTAATGTGAAATTTATAAAAAAATTTAAATCATTTTCATAACTTAAAATCCTTTCAGAAAAAAAAAAGCATTGAGCATTTTAAAATATAAAAAACAAAAAAGTCCGATAAAGCGATTTCTAAATCGACCCGTTTTCGGCATGATTTAAAATGCCTATGTGTTCTATAAAACAGCGGTTCCCAACCTATTGTGGGCCGCGAGTAGTGTGGTACTGGCCCGTGGAAGCTAATCAAGAGTCTAATAATCCAAGATAAATATTACGGAAGCTTCAAGGGTAGAGAAAGGAATAATCGAGTCACTCGATGATTAGTAACAATCCAATTATTCAATTCTATTCTTCGACGGTTTAACGAGTGAATTGTGTTTCAAGAAGATTAACTAAAATATAGAAAATATCTTCAAGTGAAGACTCGTTAATTGAATTATCGACACCATTGATCTCGTTTTGGATAAATGTTTGGCAAAAATATCCAGTTATTACCAAAACTGCATTAATTGCATTACAATTTATAAAAAGAACTATTTTTTAATCCTTTAATTCTAAAATTTTACTAATTACTGATGTACGCACGTATTGTATTATTTAATGAGTCGCAAAGTTTTTTTTACAAAATAGGTGGTCCGCACAACTTAAGAGATTGCGAACCGTTGCTATAGAATGTTGGATTTTATAAATTACTGGTAACAACGTATAGAACATGGAAATGAAATGCATATCGCTACGGAATTCTAGACATTTAGCAAAACATTCACTTTTGAAATTGATTGCACTATCATTGACCAATCTAAACAATAAAATTATTAAACTGAAACAAAAAATTATAGATGCGACAAATTTATTTTGAGATTCCGTCTACACCAGCAGGCGACGCAACACGAGATCAATTCAAATTACCCCCTACCATGCAGTATTCGTTTACAGCCCGCGGTTTCTTACCATCTTTATTTACCCTCGGGGTGATGAATGGTTATAAGGGGTCACTTTAACTCGGATATCCCTTTAGGTCAGTTTAGTATCTGGTCTCCAGCCCACTCGCTCCCTACTTTCTTTGTCTCGCTTGCAAAATTCGAGGAACGGAACAAAGAACTAAGGGAGAGTAATGTTGTACACCTGTTCAGTTTACTGGTCGCGTCTTCGAAGGGGAAGAGGGGGGGGGGGCAGGGCCTATTCTAACGGGCAGTCGTGGCCTATTTGGGCAGTCGTAAATTGTATTTGGGCAGTCGTAAATCAGAAATTGGGCAGTCGTAAAAAATAGAAAAACAAGGAAATTAAAAATATGATTTTATTAAAGGAGTGCAATTATTATTCATCTTTTTGAATTTGAGTATAATAAAATTTAAAACGACTTTTTTATTTGTTTATGCAACCCTTCCTTCTTTGAAGTTTCAGCTTCAAGAAAAACTCTTACCAGGCAACCCAATAATTGGCATATTTGACATAATCGAAGCTATTCTGGCGGTTATTCGTTCCCTTAACGCCTCGAATTTAGTAGTGTTTTTTTAAGTTAAATAATTAGGTTTAAATTTTAACAACTTTGTGTTAAATTTAAAAACTAGGAAGACCTGAAATTATAAACGTATAAATGGTGACTTGTGGATCGACAACATGACGAATCACAATTTTAAATTCCATACATAGGAGGCGAAAATATCATTATGAGACTGCTTAATAGGCCTATTTTTTTTATTCTCTGATTAGCGTAATAATGTTTGTAATGTCGGGGGGGGGGGGAGTTTGGGCAGTCGTAAAAATTCCTTAGAATAGGCCTTGGGGGGGGGGGGAGTGAAAAGCGCAGTTGCCTTTCTCTTGCTTCGATCTCGACTGAATCTGAATTTCTATTTTCTTACATGATTTATTGGATTCGACTTTTTTCCTTTCCATTTTTATCTATTAATTGGACTGACTTTCCAAATAATATTGAAAATTCTTCTTTGATATTCTGTGGTTATTGGCTAACGCTTGTCATTTAAAATTTAACGAAATGAATAATAAATAACTGCAAATAATGATTTATTTTCAATTTGAATTTGTTCTATAAAGGAAACGGGGGGGAGTACAAATAGAAGAAATGCAACCCAACTGGTTAGTTGTTTTATATGCTCAACGACCTATTTTTATGCACAATGACGGCTAATTAGGCCGGGACCTACAGCTTAACGTGGATTACGAACCACAACGAACATCCATGCTTAACCCAGGATTCGAACAAGGCACCTTTTGGCATGCGTGACCAGAGAACAAACCACACAGCCATCAGATAGGCACCAACCAATTTGGAAATGATGTTGAAAATGGTAGATAAATATAAAAATAATACAACTTTAACCGCACGATTATTATTTCTAAAAAGAGTTAATTAACTTAGGAGAACAATGAAAAATACATATTGATATTTAAAATACTTTAACTGGATTTTGAAGCGAACATTATTTCCTTTTATTATTTCAGTAACGAGTTAAGTTTAACTCGATGACTTACGACTCAGAAAAACGACTTCCAGGATGTTCCACGTTTTGGAACATCCTGATTTCAAAAATGTGATATAAAAAAAAATTTGGTCTGTTTGTTTATGGTCAGCATAACTCCCGAACAAATTGTCCGACGATGTTCAAATTTGATGTGAGGATTGGTAGGGGCCAAGGGACCTACCATTAAGGTTTTCTTCAAATCCGGCATGCGCATAAGGTAGTTTTCAGGTTTTTCAATGATTTCTAAAAAACGGCTCTTACGATTTTAATCAAAATCACTGTGGTGATGCCTCTTAAGGTGTTCTAAACATCCCCACCTCCAAAATTCACGTAAAAATGCTTAAATGGCATAAAAAGTTGAAGGAAGGGGAAAAAAAGGGGGGAAAATTCAACACAGAGTTCTCCATCAACGATCGTTTTTCTCCTCTCCTCAGTTTCTCTTAAAAGAAAGAATAATATAAGAATTATCGAAAAGTATATCATCGAAAACACTATTTTGGCAAAGGTTTTTTTTTTTTTTTTAACGACTCGTATAAGATTTATTGCCAATCTGGCCATTTTTTCTAAGCGAATGAAGAAAATATAAAACACAAATACATGTTAGTATTATAGTGTAATTAAAAGTTGTGCGATGCTCCACGCCCCTGTTTCCCGGTTGCTGTGGAAGATGTAATTTCGATTATAAAATTACGTTTCTTTATTTTAGACTATAATTATAATAAGAATAAGTAATAGATTTACATGGATTCCAGACAAACAAATTACATTGTATTTCGAAAACTAATATATATTTAATGCAATAAACGATACAATATATGTACATTTCTTCTGGATTTTAGAATTCTGTATTACTGACTGCCTGAATTATTACTTGAATTACTGACTTTTTTTAAAATATTCTGGATGTAACGGATACTGGAATTTCTATTACAAACCCCTTCCCCACTTCGTATGCAATTAAACAAGCCAGATTTATTTAAATAACATATTTAGATTTGAGCGTTTTCCGGACATATGATGCTAATGAAAACTGAACGCAAAATTTACTTGAATATGAGAAACATTATTTGCAAACATGTATATTCATTTGGATATAGAATATTTGCTACTTGAGGAAATTTACATCAACTAAAATCCATCATAAGTCAGCTTAAATTTTAACAAATACTTCCATGATTTGTTGTCAGCAAATGAATGACAAGATCAGTTCAAGCAAATGAATTTAGTTTAAGAAATGAAATGTATTATTGTACCATTTTTTTAATGCATAACTCGAGAAATGCATTTTTCAAAATGAGTGGCAGATTTCTTTTTTTTAATTTGGCTTATTTCAATTTTGATCACTCGATAATCTCACTAAAGAATTATCTCTGCTTTTTCAATCTTTGAACTTTAATTTCAGATTTCGAGAAATGAACTTTATTTTACATAATATTAATTTTTCCAAAATGGTATGTGTTAACTATTAAGAACAGTGTTCTCCACTACGCTGCCCGTAGTAGCAAGTCTGACAAATAGTATTTTTTTTTCTCTTGAGAGCCTGAGAGAAATTGATATTGACTTACAATTGATATCTCACAACTGATGATATCGACAAAATCAGCAGAATATAAGAAGGTATAATTTAAATATATTTATTCAATGTTATGCCAAATCACATGAAGACACACAAACAAGGTTTTAATAAAAGATTCACTTATATTTTAGATTTTAATTTAAGATAGTATAACGAAAATATTTTTTTAATTATTAAAAAAAAATCAAATATCAATTACTTTTATAACAACGTGCAAAAAATAAAACTTTTTATAACAATTTTGAATAAAAAATCGTGGCGAAAGTAGCACTTTTTCGCACTAGTGTGAAAAAATACTCTCTCGCACGCCTAGTGCTCAAATATTATATAGGTTTGGGTATTGAAAAATATATTTTCAGAAGAAATTCATTGACTGGAGTTGCCAGCATTAACAAATATATGTATTAAAAATATTTTTTGCTCGTAATTATAAAAAATAGTGTATGCAACACGTGGGAATATACTTTTTCAAACTCTTTAAATTATTTGACTTGCGCTAACGCACTCGTTAAATAAGCATTTTACCTCGATTGAAAAAGTATTATATCCCAAAAGTATAAAAGTATAAAGTATCCCAACTATTAGTTGCATAAATAACTATTTTTCGAGATAGTAAAAAGTTCATTATTTTTTCCATTTTTCAAAAATATTTTTATTGTTGGATCTATTCTATACCAATAATTACATTTGTGATCTTGAACATACACAGTAAAAGTAATATGTATTGGCATATTCGGTAAAAATCTGCGGTCCACAAAAAACTTCAACTCATACCGCTCGTCTCTAAAAGTTAGAGGTGAATGCTGCTCTACAGTATTTAAAAGAATATCGTGCTGTATTCAGAAAATAAATTCATTGTGTGAGCTTATGTTCTACTTGCAAATTTCCGAAATTATATATTTACGTTTAATAATGAACGTGAATGCATTCCATTGAAACGAGTTTTACAATTTGTTATATAACTCAGCCTTTCAATAAAGAAAATATACAACACATAATTGAAAAAAAGAAAGAAAAAAAGAAATGGAATGCGCGTAAAATCGGATATTTGTAAATTAATTAAGAAGTAAAATTTTTCATTCCATGATAAAAGAAAATCTTTAGAAGCATCTGGTAATTCCAATGTATTCAAAACAACTAATGAAAAATACAGCTTTAAAACATATTCGAATTTTAAACCAATCAAAAACGTTTATTTTATTAATTTGTCTTCCAAGCAACTATATATGACGTCAGAATATAAATTATCTTACTTTTAAATAAATGTAATGGCAATTTTCTGGTTCACTACACAAACACATTGCGTTGAATGTTATGAATTTTCGAATTGGGTAAGTTAATTTATACTTATTTATTATTATTATTTAACTTCAAATTGCTATTATAATAATTTTTTATAAATTGTTTTTAGAGAATTAAATTTTTGTTGAAAGCAATACATGAGACGAGTGTAAAAAAAGTATTTTCTTGCACGCCTCGTGCTCAAATATTATACAGTCTTGACATTGCATTGAAATGACACATTTTTAGAAGAAATTCATTTACTGGAGTTGCCAACATTAATAAATATACGGATTGGAAATATTTCTTGCGCGTAATTATAAAATATATTGTATGCAACACGTGGGAAAATACTTTTTCTAACTCGGTAAATTATTTGACGTGAGCAATCACACTCGTCAATAAGCGTCAATTAAACTTATTTATTCAAATTGTAATTAAAATAATATAACAAGCATCATTATCCTGGTTTGCTGTTATTGTATTCCTTATTTGCCAGGACAATATTGAAACTTGCATAACTAGAAGCTGAAACATTCTGTTTATGTTATATTTTCTTTTAAATGGTCAATTACTGGTAGGTTCACCTTATAATATTGTTAGAATATATTACCCCTCGAAAAAATGTAATAATATTTTATATGCAAACCCAACATATGTACTAATTTTATGTAAGTTATGTGTAAAAACTGAAATAAAATTATTCAAGGTCAAATAAAGTAATTATATATACAAATTTATGATTAAGATTTTTGACAGGAAACTCTAGTAACATGAATATTAATATTATTGTAAAGTACATTCCTGAGAATTGTTTTAACAATGATGTTTAATGGTTTTGCCTTTAAGTTGTCTTTTGAACACATAACTTCTATTCGAAGCCATCGTCAAATGTTATTAACACAATTTTAAAAATAAATTTAGTTGAAAGAAGGTTGTAGTTGCTGAATCGTGATTCAAATTAAAGCAGTGTTTATCATCGAAAAGGTAAACATTGACGAAGGAAATATTCACGGGCCAATTGTGATTTACCAAGTAAGTGACGCCAGGAAATAGCTAGGTCAAAGCCATATGATTTGTTCAAACACTTGGGCAATTCCATGATAACGGACTAACATTCTAGTGTTATTTTAACACAAATACAAACCCACTAAGGAAAGATTTTTAATTTTGACTGAAAATGGCACTTATATAAATATTTAAAGGGTACATGATTCTTATTCTGGGTATTAGAATTTGTTGCCATTTAATTAGAGTGCACCATTTGGTTATAAAGTCAAGGTAACGGACTAACTGAAAAACAACATAGTTCTTTTGTTCATTCAAAAATTTTAAAAGTTTGTGAATTATATAATGTAAAATAAATAAATGATGTATAGAATGAAAGAGTAAGTGGTAATGGACAAACAAAATCATAGTAATGGACTAACATACAGTAGGTAAAAAAAAAAATCTCCGTACAGAAGTCAAAGTTGCAAATAAATTAGCATAATTTCTATAATCTTTTGCTTCATATCACCAGTAACTACTGAAATATGTTTCATTTGATTCTTTAAAATAATTTTATAGTAAATACCTGTTTTTACAAAATGCAGCAAGTATTTAAATTGAAATATTTAGGAAATGTTGCTAACTGCCATACAAAAAATGTTTCAGTATGCAATATGAAAATTAATTCTGAAGTCTTCCACAACAGATTTGCAGTAAATTTTAAAAATATGAAGTGTACGCAAGTGCCTTGAAGACATGATAGCAGCAATTGTTTAATTTTACCTCGTAGCTGATCGTCTTAAAATGGAGTTTCGAAACCTAGTTGTCAGTTGGCGATTCAGTTATGAAATTATGGATTATCTATGAAAAAAATTGGGGAAATCTTTTATATATTGAAGCCTATAGTACAATATATTATTAAAAGACACCATGAGCTTCAAACTTTTGAGGATAGAGATCGATCCGGAAGATCTTCAAAGCTAAAAAGCTTGCTTAAAAGAAATATCCTATAATAAGGTTCAAGATAATCCGCAAATAAGTTCACCTCAAGTCACACATGGCTTAAAAATTGATAAAAAAAACATTGAAAAGAATTCTCAAGAGACAATTTTTGTGCATTTGTTACAAGATTTTGTGTTTAAATTTCAAGATACACTTACCGATCCCTACTTCCTTCTACAAAATATACATTGCTGACAACAGCAGCCCTTATACACCACCACACCATAATGCCTCCTCCACTGTGTTTGACAGTTCCACATAAATTCTAAATTAACATTTGTTGATTTGGTTTTATCCAGACCATAACTCGATTATCTGACCCTTGGATATTAAATTTTAATTCATCATTAAAAAGAACTGATTCACAGAAAGATAACTGATAACTTGCATGCTTTTTTGCAAACTCAAGGCGCTTTTTTCTGTTACAGGTACTTATTTAAGGATTCTTACGGGCTGCAAGTTCATTCAGACCCGCTATTTTAATAATATTTCTCACCGTTTGAGATGTCCCTTCAATATTTTTATAAATTTTTAACCCATGTGCGACTTAAGCAATATCTCCAAAGTATTTCAATTTAAATACTTGCTGCGTTTTGTAAAAACCGACATTTATTTTAAACTTATTTTAAAGAACCAAATTAAACATAATTTCAATAGTTTGAAGATATGAAGCAAAGGAGTAGAAATTATGCTAATTTATTTGTAACTGTGGCTTCCGTACTGAGACTTTTTTTGCCCACGGTATGTGTCTGCAATCAAATAAATCTGGTGACCAAGCACAGAACATAAACTTAAGCATTTAAATATTTATGAAAAATAAACTAAAATTAAGATAATAAACAAAATACTATATGCAGTTACAAATTTCAAACTTTTGATTCTATGTGTTAAAAATCATGCTGTAATACACAGTTGAGAGGTGTGGCTGGATAATAAAAGTTTAAGCCTCTTAAAACTGATTTTTAGATGGCTTAGTTTGGTAGATGAATGAGAATTTGTCTTCATTAAGACTAACGTTAAGTGCTCGGCCAATAAACTAGTTATTCTTTCCAATATGCAGCATACCACTTTCCTGAGGTAATATTCATCATGTGACTATCACTTTATTTTTTACTTGTTGTACAATATCACTCTCCATTTTCTTTGATGTATAGACAACTTTACCTTGAAGCTTGGCGTCCACTATCGCTGAGCAGAGCGGAGTGGACTAGAGCCAATTACAAGGCTGCCAACGTCGATTGTAGTACAAGCCTTGTGCTACAATGGACGTTGACAGTCTTGTAATTGGCTCAAATTTAATCAGCTCTGCTCAGCAATAGTGGACGCCAAGCTTTAGGGTAATTAGAAGTCACTGAGCAGTTTATGGTTAATGAAGAAACTGATCCGACACAATGCACTCTCCGTGTTAGTGGAATTGGTTGTGCATCACACCAGATCTTATCCAATTCCTCAAGGCATTTTCTACCTTTTGTTTGTAAAAAATATTACATTGACTTTTGTATTTTTTGGCAAATTCCGCCGATATAATAAATTTAGCAAAGGTATTTGCATCCGTAACAACACCATAATTCATAAACTATATTTTTTAGAGTACCTTCCCGCGAGAGGCCACAAAAAAATGACAGTTTATACGTTGCCCTGCTCCATCAGGAAATTTATTGATGAAAATTTTTTTATGCTTTCTTGGTATGTCTCCTCAATTAATAGGAAGTTACAAAAATGCTCTGCGATTTATCATGAAGGATAGAATAAAACACAATAGCATAGCAAAATACCTTTTCTAAGTAGCATATACAAGCTGTATATAATATAACCTGGTTTTGTTCCCAGTGGGTACTTTAGACCTCATCTTGTTGAATTATAGAAAACTTATTGCTAAAATCAATTTTTGATTAGTAACTTTTTGCAACATATTGAAATAGCTTGTTTTTTTACGTTGTGATGCCATAAAAAATATGGTAATTGTTTTTGAGGTTGTACATTATTATGTCTTGTGTGCATAAACAAGGCATAATTTTACCTCTTCTTCTGTTATCCGATAAGCGTACTGCAGCTTAGTCAAGACATCATCTCTAGTTTAATTCAAACATATATCTTATTTCCTTTTTGAATTTATCTTAGCAATCATCCTATTTTAGTAAGAGTGCCTTGCTGGTTATCCGAGCTACATGTGAAGCTGTAATGACCGAAGATGAAAATTCACTATTCAAAATGTTTCATCTCGTGTTAATGATCATCAATTCAAAGTGTATGACTTTTTCTAAGCTTTAGGATCAGACATACTTAAGTGTAATATTACTCTTAAGTAAGGTTATTTGTAAAGCCTGAGATATAAAATATCTATAGTTTTGTGTTTAATAGCATTCTTTCCTGGTTTCATACGGCTGTTATGACGCTGGTACAACATTTTATCATATAAATGATCTGTTATCCAAAAAGTCAGTCAACTAATTTTTACTATTTTGTAGTCAATAGGTCCTTGCCATATTTGAAAGAAAGTTTCTCAAAAGCACCTTTGGGGAGAATTTAGTTGATGGTTCATGGAGAAGACAAACCAACACTGATCTGACATGGAACAAGAGCCTGCTAAACCAGATGGGTGAAGCAAGACTTTCCTGGTCAATGACGTAGAGCTGAAGACGATTATGTTAGTCAACAGGTAAATTACTCTTTTGATAGCAAAACTAGTTTTCTGGCTAAAAATTTTTTTAATGAAAAATGCCATTATTGTTCATGTAGTTTTACTCATTTTATAATTTTTGCGCAGCAAAAGTGTGCATAAAAATTGCTTATGGTTCAAATATATTTGAGCCATAAGCTTCAATTTCATTGACTATCCATGCACAATATTAATTTTTAACTAAAAATATGTCAATTTAAATTCTTTATAGTTTTGAAATTACTATATATGTATTTATATATGTGTATATGTATATATTATATATGTGTGTATGTATATATATATGTGTATGTATATATATGCATATAGATATATGTGTATATATATACACATAGGTGTCAACTTTTCAAAAAACATGGGGGGGGGGGCGAGTTTTGACGGAAGATGAAATTTTTCGAAAAATTATCGAAATCTATTAATTTTTCGAAAATCTAGGTATGACACAACTTCTCATATAATACCAACAATAAACAGTTATTATAATTTATTTGGAGAATGGAGGGAAAAAAAGGAGATAGTGTTACAAAAATCAGGGTAGGCAGCCTCCCTAGAATTTAAAAGTGGGGAGGCCAGCCCCCCCCCCCCCCTGCTCCCCGTACTTTACGCCTATGTATATACATAACAAAAGGAAAAAAATGAAATTACAAATGTAAAATCAAAAACATCAAAGCTATAGAAATACAACAAATTACCAGTACATATGCTAATAGGTTAAAAAGATGCCCCATGATACAATTCCAAATTTCTGCTGTTTTTCATTTTATTTTGTTTGTATGTATGTATATATATATATATATACCTCAAAATATTTACGTAATCCATGAAGCAAGAATTCATGGTGAAGTATGGCTGCTGTCAACATTTTGCAATACTAATTGAACATAACAGCATTAATTTCTTTCAAATTTCAAGAAATTGTAGTCTTCAGATATATCTTCTATGAAATGTAATTGATTTAGAAGAAATACAATAATGCCACTAAGGAAAAAGTTAAGCCTGAGGATGTTTTTTTTTTTTTTTAGCTTTTGAATTCTCTAATTGACCATATATGTTATGCGTGTGTTATTGTCTATGTATGAAAGTGAAATTAGTTTTTCTATATAAAGACTGGAGTACTTACTTTAAGCAAAGTTTGAAACAACATATCATAGAGGTTAAATTGTGAAATAATTAGTTATAACAGTTGTCTAGTTATTCTGTGATATAACTAGTTTTTGTATAAAATTCCTAATGATAGACAATTAGATAGTAAAATAAAAGCACGCTATAATTTTTTATTTTATCTTTTGTTGCAAAACTCTAAAAGTAACAAAAGGTATAGCAGGCATCTTCTTCGAACAGTCGTTTGAACCCCCTCAAATTACCTTATTATTTTAAAATCACTTACTGTTGCCAAATTTATTGCTTTTAATAATAGTGTTCTCAAATATCAATTTTGGGGAATTAGAGGTCCCAAATGGTTGCTGGACGTAACAACTTTCAGTAACAAGTCAATTTTTTTAGCAATAATTAAAAATGGACAAATATTTTTTGTCACTAATTAGGAAGTACTAGTCTGATAAAACCTCTGTTATCAGAGTGAGTCATAGATAGACATAAATATCAGCATTAGGTATTGTATTCTTTTACTAAGAGATGTATTGAACCTTGATTCGAAAGGCAGAACTTGGCATGGCTCGGATATCTGGTCGTCTAGTGATAAGTTGTATCTGTGAATCCATTATTCAGTTCAATGGAACTTTTTTAATATATAAGTTATATTTTTTAAGAAATAATGGAGGGAAATGTTAAAATTAAAAACTGTTTTAAAACCATTTTTTTTTTTTTTTTTTTGTCCTTTTACTTTCACAGGTGAAAAGAGGATCATTTCCAGCTCGAGTTAACATATTTCCTACTGCATATTCATTAAAAACCAAAAAAAAAAAAAAATTGTCAAACAGATAGCAATATGTGCAATTGTAAATAAACTATTTGTTAGACGCAGAGGTGTGTTAGCTTTTTAATTGGTATACCATTTATCAGTTTTAGTTTTGCAAAGGTAAGGGAAAAAGGATTTAAAAGAAAAGAAAAATCAGAAAATAAAGTCATACTATTCCAAATAAATTTGTTAGTAATTAATGGATTACAGTGATGAAAGCTGTAAATAATCACTTGTAACAATATCAGAATTGAGTATAATTATCAATTATTTATGTTGGCATTACACGTTTTAATTACTATTATAACCTTGTTATGAATACTTAAAGTTGGCACAGAATTTCTGTTTTTATTTTTATGAACTAGCATCTTGTGCTATAATTGCATTAGATTTTTAAAATTGCATTGTGAATGGCAATTTTAAAAATGGTGTATTTTAAACTGAAATTTAAGAATAACCTATTTTTAATTTTCTAGGTCCAAAGCCTACACCTAATGCTCTGAAACACGGAGAAAGAATACTACATTGAAGGAAGTGGCATAATTCCTGGCAGTCAGATTGACAGATACCTTGCCGAAAAGAAAAAACATTCTGCAATATTTAGTGTAACAAAGAATATGTTTGCTTTGTGTTCAATAAAATAAACTTATTACCTTCTTATGTTTTTACTCTTATTTTAATTGCATATTTCCATTTTTGCTTGATTTGTTCAACCTGTTTTTAGTTTTGTATTTTTCTTTTATGCTAAACTTATAAAATGGAAGATTTGCCCAAAATGGCAAAACAACATTGTAATCAGTTTAAAAGAAAAATTGAGATGCATGAGATACATTACATTGTGCTTTAATAGATTTAGTCATGTTTTGTCTTATTTTTAAGATATATATTTAGCTGAGAAATCTATTGGAATGGATATATTCTCTTGGTTAAAGGCTAATTAGGTAGTTAACTGTTTCATTGGTTTTTAATATAGGAGACTAGTTTTTACTTCCCAAAGTCTTGTTGAAGACGAACAAATATTTTCTAATGCTATGATTCTTTAATTTATTATACCATTAAGTTCATGTATATTAAGTTTAGAAAAAGTTCATACTTTTAGAAAATATTCAAATATTTTCTAATACTATGATTATACCATTAAGGCCAGTCATTAAAGTAATGACTGGCCTTGATAGTATAAATTATATTACCATAGTATTAGAAAATATTTGACGTAAAGAAAAGATACTGAGCCCCTTCATAGTGAGAGTAGATACTTGAGCAGATATAGGTAGTTGATAAAAAAAATTAATTGTGAATTTTTTGTATAATTATGTTGCAGGAACAAGGCTTTTGTTGTGAAAATCACATAGATGTCGCCAAAATCACTAAGATCACAATGTGACATCGCAGCGACAAAGCTTTCTTTGCGAAAATCGCATAAATCACACGGATGTCGCCAAAATCACTAAGATCACATTTAGGTCACAAAGCGATATCGCAGTGACAAAGCTTTCGTTGCGAAAATCGCATAAATCACACTGATGTCGCCAAAATCACTAAGATCACATACAGATCACAATGTGACATCGCAGTGACAAAGCTTTCGTTGCGAAAATCGCATAAATCACACGGATGTCGCCAAAATCACTAAGATCACATTTAGGTCACAAAGCGATATCGCAGCGACAAAGCTTTCGTTGCGAAAATCGCATAAATCACATGGATGTCGCCAAAATCACTAAGATCACATTTAGGTCACAAAGCGATATCGCAGTGACAAAGCTTTCGTTGCGAAGATCGCATAAATCACACGGATGTCGCCAAAATCACTAAGATCACATTTAGGTCACAAAGCGATATCGCAGTGACAAAGCTTTCGTTGCGAAGATCGCATAAATCACACGGATGTCGCCAAAATCACTAAGATCACATTTAGGTCACAAAGCGATATCGCAGCTACAAAGCTTTCGTTGCGAAGATCGCATAAATCACACGGATGTCGCCAAAATCACTAAGATCACATTTAGGTCACAAAGCGATATCGCAGTGACAAAGCTTTCGTTGCGAAGATCGCATAAATCACAGGGATATCGCCAAAATCACTAAGATCACATACAGATCACAATGTGACATCGCAGCGACAAAGCTTTCGTTGCGAAAATCGCATAAATCACATGGATGTCGCCAAAATCACTAAGATCACATTTAGGTCACAAAGCGATATCGCAGTGACAAAGCTTTCGTCGCGAAGATCGCATAAATCACACGGATGTCGCCAAAATCACTAAGATCACATTTAGGTCACAAAGCGATATCGCAGTGACAAAGCTTTCGTTGCGAAGATCACATAAATCACACGGATGTCGCCAAAATCACTAAGATCACATACAGATCACAATGCGATATCGCAAAAATCGCAAATTCGTCCCCAATGTCACAATGTGACGAAAAGCGATATCGCAGCGATATCACAAAGTTACGTCGCAAAACCCCCTCTAAAACGGACATTGGACGACTATGTGACCCCTGTGTGATATCGCCGTGACATCGCGTGATCTCTATGCGATATCGCTTTTCGTCACATACTCGTCACATGGTTATTAGGGCATATAATACTTTTTCATAATTGCAATGATTTTGTGGCAATTCTCATCCTTAATGGAACCTTTTTAGAACAATTGTGATGGGAACAAAAGCAATGCTATAGAATAAAAGTTATTTAAAAAGAAAAAAAAAGGATGAATTTAAGAGTTAAAATTTACAAAACTCATTCCCAATTTCAGCTTTAAGTTACATTTTTAAACTAAATTTGTGCAAAAATCTATACATTTTAAACTTGGCATAGTTAATCTTTAATGTGTTAAAATAATGGAAAGCAGAATTTAATAAATTTCAGAATTAATTTTGAAATTTTTTTATACAAAAAAAAAATTATATTGTGGATCACTCACAGATTTTATTTGGATTCAGTGATTAAAAACAGCTGCGAATGGAGATTAAGCGGTATGATAACAAATATAAATAAAAAATAGAAAAAGTCATCTAATTTGAAGATATTTCACAAAGCAACTGCAATGAGGAGACTAGAGCAGCTGCTTGAAACAAAAGTCAAATTGGAAAGGTTCCCACTCAAATCACTTTCACTCTCAGATATCTTCAAAAGAAATGTAATAATTTCTCTAAAAAAGGTGGAACACTAAATCTGAAAATGGCACTCATGAATATTAGTGAAATCTTATAACAATTTCCATAATATGTCTTTTTATAAATATTAAATACTTATAAAATCAACAAAAAATAAAATGAAGTGCTTTACACATTTTTTTTTATTAACAAGCATTTTTGGAAGAGCAGAGTACCATAGGAATTTTATAAAAAATAGAAAAGAAATCAGAAAAATAAATAACTTTTCAAAATTAAATATTCCAAATAAACAAGTCACGGTATATTTTATCTTCATGAGTTCTTTTGTTAATGGAATATATAATAATTAAAACATTTTTACATTGAAAGTATCATTCCAGTATATTGGTTAAATACTGACATCTTCAGAAACAATTTAAACAATATAATCAATGCATAGAAACATATAACACATGGACTATTACTTTTAAGTACTGCTAAAAAAGTTCCCAAAAATAAATTAATTATAAAAGAGATATTAGAAACATATTAAATATACAATTACATTTGATAAAATGTTAATACATTTGGTGAAAAATATATTGTGGGAATTTAATTTATTAGAGCTAGTTATTTGGAGGAAGAAGTTCAAAATCAAATATGTGTCATTTTATCAATATGGAATTAAGTTCAGTTGTCTTTTTCAAATTGTGAAATTTTCTAATTCGTTAGATTATTTCTTGAATTCTGCCACAATGTTTTTTGTAGTAATCAGGTATGCAAACAAGAACTAATATTTCAATTTATTATTCGAAGGTTTTTCCTTCAGCTTATTATCCAGAATAATTCTCAAATTTCTCTGACCACTTGAACTTATACTGACTTTCCACAAGGATATATTTGACAAGTAAAAGTTTGTGAAGAAGTGCAAGGGTACTTGAGGTTTTTGTAGAAGAATCTTTTCCCTCTAGACAACTTAAGAAATAAGTCACAATTCGAATTATTAATGTTAGAAAAGACTTTACAATTATATTATAAAATCTTATAACATGACTTTTTTCAGTTTTAAGTTCAGTATCAATATGCTTAGTATTATTAGAGTGCTGATATTTTAAAATAAATAAAAAAGTGTTATTATATGTATACCTATTTTTTTCTGAAAAATTTGAACGATTAAGTGGGCAAATTGAATTTAAAAGGTTTTTAAAAAAGAAACAATTTAGTATTTTTCAATGTAACAATGCAAACATAATGTAATTTTCTAGGAGTAAAGTTTTATAACTTGAATGTTTGTGGAATGGGAATTAAATTCCAGGAGGAGTTTGTATTTGAGTGGGAACCACGTCAGATAAAAATGTCTTTCAATTCATTTGACAACATCATGACTTAGAAGTTGCCAGCCACTTGTGAAGGAGACTGACAGCAGCTGAAAACGAGCTGAGTCCACTGTGGACAGAGTCCTTGATCAGCAGCAAACTTCCAGCCTCAAAGTCGTGTCCAGCCTCGTGCAGCTGCCTCACCACCGAGTTTAACGACCGATGGCTATCCTGCCCAATGTCGTCCTGACAGTGCAATAGATGCTCAATCACCACTTGGTAGAGGCCGGTCGATACCAGATCTGCTGTCGCGTTGTGTCTGAGGATGAGTTCTAGAAGTTCAATGTCGTAATCTTCACTGGTGATCTGTAGGGCCAAAAGGAGGTTTTTCATTTATAGTATAAATACATTACATAACAAATCTCATGAAAATGATAATTTCAAAATTAATAATCTATAAGACATACAAAATGGAGTTGAAGGTGCAGTTTGCAGTAAAATGGATTTGAATGGGTGCTGTAGGACTATTTGCAAGGGGGCTGAAGTTTATTTTCAAACCTTTACTTTAAAAAAATTTAAAAATTAATATTGCACATTAAATGCAAATTAACTATCATTCAATAATTTTCTTTTCAAATAAACCATATCATACTTTTTTCTTATGATTTTCCTCATTATATTTTAAATGACAGGAGGGTGCAACTCTTAAGGAATGTTTGATATGGAAAAGTATTTTTGTTTAACAAATACATAAAATTAGATCAAAATTTCACTGATGTTGCTGATAGAAGAGGCAAGTATTGGGTTTATTGTTTTTATTAAATTTCTTTCCTGTAAACAATTGAATCAGCTATATGTATGTATGTATGTAAGAAAACATGATGAAAACATACAATATTTCTCAAATTGCCTGAAAACTGTCAGTACCATGTATAAATGAAACTGCCAATAAATGTGGGTGAGATATGCCTTCTTCTAAGATGGTCATTACATATATTTTCAAAGTATATTTATAAGTATTATTTGAAATAAATGTTTAAACATTTCTACAGTTAATAAGATAAGATTAAAGATAATTAAATATGATTTTGGAATGGGAATTGGATGTATGTTGGAAATGTATTTGAAACATATCACATTATATATCATAAAAACACTTACCTCTGATGCTTCTTTCAGAGAGTGTAGTGCTTTGGAATGTAATGTTTCATAGTCAGTTTTGAAAGCAAACTTGAGCATGTGAAGTAAACTATTTTGTTCTTTTATTTTTTTAAATACTTCTTCACAGCACTGAAATTATATTGAAGAACTATTTTTAACAAAGCAAGCATGTTACATATGAAATTTATTAAAATAATAAGATCACCAAATAGATATATTAATCTCATAGTAATAATATATTTTTAATATGCTAATTAAAATTCTTAAAAATTATTTGTAGCTGAAAAAATTTAGGAAATTTTATTTTCAGCTATAAATGATGTGAAATTTCACTAAATATTTTAACTATCTTGAACTAAACTAATTCTAAAATTTAAACCTAGAAACAAATACTTTTTCATAACATGAAGTTTCTTTAAAGAAAACAATATACCTCATAATTAAATGCAGAACACTGAAGAGCCTTTTCAAGTATTTCTACTGCAGCACCGAGAGCATTTTTGGTGGCAATGGACGTCAATCCACACAAAAGTTTTGTCCAAGGTTCATCTTGAAAACTGGTAGGAAAGTATTTCGACAAACATCATTAAGTAACTAACAATAAATATTAAGAAGTGTAATCAAAGTTATATTAATCTCATACAGAATTCAATGCTCTTATTAGTGGTTTGTACAGATTGCATAGGTTACATATTTTTATTAACCCTCTAGTGCATAGAGTAGCATATAAGCTACACAACTTGGGAGCAAAATTTGATTAATAATTAATATATTTTATTGCAATTAATTATATAAGTCATACTAAGACTTTATACTTTTTATACCTAAAAAAAAATATTTTTATTAGTATACTCTTTTTGTAATAAACACTACTTATATGACCATTGATTGCATCGAAAGGAAAATTAGGGGTGTAGAACATCGCAAAACTTTCAATTACACTATAATACTGGCATGGATTTGTGTCGTTTACCGTTATTATATTTTCATCATTCATTTAGATAACGTGGCCAGTAAGGCAATATTTTTGAAAATAATTCTTGTATGAATTAAAAAAAAAAAAAAAAAAAAAGCCAAAATTGTGATTTTGGCGATATACTTTTTGATAATCCTTATATTATCCTTTATTATAAGTGAAACTGTGGGGAAAAGAAAAAACGATCGTTGATGAGGTATGCTCAAGGAAAACTCTGTGTTGAAAGCATTCCTTTTTCAACTTCTTACGCCATTAAAGCATTTTTACGGGAATTTCGAAGGTGGGGATGTTTAGAACACCTTAAAAGGCATCAGCACAGCGATTTTTATAAAAATCGTTAGAGCTGTTTTTTAGTGCAGCTACCTTATGAGCATGCACTATTTTGACAAAAACCTTAATGGTAGGTCCCACGGCCACCAGCAACCCACATACCAAATTTGAACATTGTAGATCAATTTGTTTGGGAGTTATGCAGACCACAGACAGACATTTTTTGTAGATCACTTTTTTGAAATCAGGATGTTCCAAAACGTGGAAAAATGCAAAAAAAAAAAAAAAAAAAAAAAATCAATTTTTTTTTTACCGAATGCTATACTTTCATTACCCTTTGTATAATACATATGGGTAATTGAAAGTAAAAATTAGGCACTAAAGGGTTAAGACAACTTACAAATACATTAGTAAGAACAGCCATGGATTGTGATATGTTTTAATTGTTACACTAAAAAAATTAAAATAAACTTGTAAAAAAAATGTTTTTTTTTCTCAATCATGTAAACTTTAAAACATATTTACAACTGTAATAAAATGGTCGAACAATGTTTATATTTATTTCGATTTGGATAGCAAAACAACTATCAATTTTCCATTCATGTTTGATTGCCTATCAAAAGGGGTCGTAAATAAATTATGTCATGTAAAAATTTTCTTTTTATGGCACTATTTTATTAATTTGAATTATGGTCAAATGATCCATTCAAATAAGTAAAACTAAATTAAAAAAAAAAAAAAAAAAAAAATTAAATTTGTTTAGTAAAAGTGAAATTGGTATAAGAGAAATTGGCGATTCCCCTCCCTGTCTCAAAGTCAGAAACCATCACACTGGACAAACCGTCTCCTTCCCCACTCTTAGTGGAGGATGTAATTTATTTACGTCACCAAATAGGTAAGGTTTAATATTTTTCAAACTAAGATGCTAAGGTAAAAAATTATTTAATGCAGTTAAATTTCTGAAATTCACATTTTTACCTTTGTCTGCATTTGAGTCTTTATGTGCTACAAATACAGCCAAATCATTCAAAATAATTAGTGATATGATAAATATTCTGTTGAACTCATTAAGGTACATGACTTTAAAAATGACTACACTACCCTGGTTGTGAATATACAAAGGGAAAACATTAATTAGTCTACACAACTAAGTTTTTTTTCCTCCTTAATAATGTATTTCATTCTTTGCCATTCAATATTAAACAGCTGTAAATGTTTCATTGCCAAAACTTAATTACATGTTTTGATTTCAACATTTGGGATATTTCTTATTTATCAATACAACCCTTACCTTACATTTTTTTGATGTTGTTTAATGAAAGTTTAGTTATTCCTTGTTTGATAATATCTGATCTCTTAATATCATGATATTAACAATTTACAAAATTAAAGTTATTTTGTTTTTTATGCTCAAATTGACATTTTATAAATTTGCAAACTAAACAAAGACAAAATTAAACCAAAAAAAAAAAAAAAAAAAAAAAAATTATCAGTGTAATCTAAAAAGGATTGAAATCAAATTAAAAAACATTTGAACAAGATGTTATCATAGAGAAAAATTAGTCTGTAAAATGGTAAAAATTTAGTACTTTTACGAAGCACTCAAATATAAGACATTTAAAAATATGTTAAAGTAGTATATATTCAACGCAAGAGCCATCTAAGGGTTTTGTAGATGTACACATTTGGTGATTAAAGCCTTACAAACTTAAGTTTGTTGAATAGATGGCAGAAAATCCTCATAGCTTCATTATCATGTAAAAATAAATTAAATGTAATCTATCAAAAATTGGCTTCTGGTTCATGGCTTCTGAGACAAACTAAAAAACACGTTCAAACGCAAAATGATTTCACATATCAACTTTGCCCAATCCCCATTTCCTGGAAGATACTATCTGCAGAAAATCTACACGTGAACAAAGACCTTTAACGTTGGGTTGGTTGTATTAGGATTCTCGTGGCATAAGAGCTGCACGAGGGTCATATTACGCCAAAACATAGTTACAACAATATTTGTATTTGAAGGAGTTTGAATGTCAAGGGGTAATCTGTTGCCCAAACTAAAAAGGCTTTTCCAAATATTAGTTTCAAAATAATATAGGTTTTTATAAGTAGAAAATTGTACAGTAAAATAGGTTTTTGTAATAGGAAAATGGCTCTCTTATGAATGATTAAATGATTCTAGTTTTGTTGGCATAGTAAATAATGATACAGTCAAACCCTGTTAATAAAAAAAATTGTTTAACATGAATTTTTGTTTAACGCAAAGTAAAAACAGTTCTGTGTACTTAAAACTTAATGTTAATTTACTTGTTCAACATCATGAAATTCGGTTAATACGAACAATTTTGGGGGCCCCATCGACTTCGCGTTAACGGGGTTTAACTGTATAAGGAATCAATAAGAAGAGATAAATGAAAAATGAAGAAAATTGGAGATACTGGGTCCTTGATTATAGAACACCAGTAATGCTTTTCAGGAGATCTTTCAAGAGGCTTGGGCTTTGAAAGAGGGAAAACAGGGAACAACTCCACAATTGAAATGAGACCAATCACTATCATGTCTACTCATTTTTTAAATCAAGTTGGGAGCCATCTAATTGTAAACAGCTTACTTGTTTGATTCGTGATGTGGGAATGGTGGCCAGTGGGCCAGGAGTTTAGCGAGAGAACGGAATTGGTCCACTGATTGGCAAAGACTGAGGAGGCTGTCAAACAATATTTTTCTCTGGAAATCATCTTTCACTTCCTCTTCAGATACCTATTAAAGAGGCAAGTAAAAAAGTTTTTATACTAAGATTATTATAACAAAATAAGCCAATTTCAAAAATTAAACTATAATTTAAGTAATGACTATTTCAATTTTTAAATGATTTTTTAACAAATTAAACAAGAAGTTTCACTTGTTTATGTAATAAATTTCTAAGGTAAATAATCAATACAATCTGTCAGAAAACATGCCTTAAAAATAAGACAACATGTCTTAAAAATAAGACAACATGCCCTATTCATATTTGCCCCAAACGAGATATTGCGCTTTCAAGTGAATGAGTTTTTTATGTGAAAACTCTTTCTGAATCAAAATATGGGAAGAACTACAGTGCGACTCATAATTATAAGGACAGTCATAATTTCCTTGTAATAACGACAAAAGGACTTCCAATGTGCTATATGCAAACAATATAACTTTTGTAACAACACACTTTCAGTATACTTTTCAGCAAAATACATGAGTAAATATTGCTAATTTTTAAAACAGCTATACAATTTTGCAAAATTTTATTGATTCAAAATTATAAGGACACCTGATATATTTTAACGTAGCTACTACGCATGCTCACTATCGCAGGTCGATATTCAAATATTTTAAGTGCGGGTCTAAGCTTGTGGTTATTTTTTTGCTTGGTACCATTTTTCGACCTGTGGAATGGCTAACAGTCTCGAAAGAAAAGACTGACCGACCAAATCAACTTTATGAATAATTTCCCTTATTCAAGAAAAACTAAGATGTCCTTAAATTTCTGAACACACTAAAAATCTTGTTTTTCATGTTATTTTACTTCACCCTAAAGTAAAATGTTAAAAATAGAGGTTAAAAATTTCTGATTGTCAATTTAAACAATATATACGTTGTTAAGTTCTTGTCTTGTATTTAGTTTTAGGATGAGAATAAAATACATGCTGTGCTTATAATTATGAGTTGCACTGTATGAGGCCTGTGTACAGAGCAGCACAATGAAATGAGACGTACTTGAAGATTTGGCCAAGTGGAAGAAACAACTGCTTGTGTTCGGTAGAGAAGAAGTAGATCGCTGTATTCAGGTGAAATGCAATTCGTCTGGAAATGAGGAATTGTACATTGATCATACACAACTGCTTAAAATATACAATTTTACATAATTTACTTCCACAACTTTAGCAATTAAACAAAACAGTAAAAGCCTTCAAAACCTTATAGACAAACAGTTAATATAAGGCAGCCCTGAAATGAATTTTCATACATCTAAAAGTATTCGTTTTCAGTACTGCATCTACAGTTCTTTTATTTTAGAGTGGCAAGTGTATAAAGTAAACACCCATATTAAGCGTTGTTGTAAAAAAATTCAATTATTATGCTTTTCAAATCCTTGAATTGACATGCTGTCAAAAAACTACTTATGACTGATATTTTAACATGATATTAAATCAAGTTTTTTTTTTTGGACTTCATCTTAAACATAATTTACTTTTTCAAGCAGCTGCAAAATGTTTAGCCTGGTGGACACAGACACACCTGGATCCTGACAGAATTCGTTGAGTCTTTCTGCTGCTACGTCTTCCACCATCAGTTCTTCCCTGAAAGAATGAACATTTCACACAAACAGAAAATTAACAAAAACAAAAATTTAAACTAATTAATTAAACTAAATTTATATTATTAAGCTAAATTTATATGCATACAAATGTAAATAAATTTACATTTTAATGCATATAAATTTAGATTTTTAAAAATTAATTTGTAAAATTTTGCATATTTCATCGAAAGAAAATATCCTAGACAGAAGCATTAATCAAAGTAGGATCAGAATCACTTCACCATTTCAGGCATTCCAGTGTATAAACTGTTTTTGGCATTATTTTAGTTTATAAAATTAAAATAAAAGAAATTATACAATATCTTCCTTGTAAATAAAAATATTTTTAAGTAGTCTCCATCATTTAACAACTGAGAAAATTAAGCTTTCAACATCATAGAAATTTTTATGCATTATTGTATACATTGTATTACAAACAATGTAAATAATGCAATGATTGTACAAAAATTTATATTAATATATAAACTATCAATCAATTATTTTAGTCTGATGAGTAAAAAGAGATACATAGAGGAAATAAATTAAAGTATTCAGCTACATACTGCTCCTTTGTTATATCATTCAAAATTTCTTCTAAAGCTTGTATAGGAACAACAGTATTAAAACATGAAAATTTGGAACTTTCAGGATGCCTGGGAAAGAAAATAAAACATTAATTTAAGAAAACAACAGAATGTACAAGTAGCAGAAAAACTTAACGACGAGAATAAAGTTCAAACTTCATTTGCAGCAAGATGGCATCAATAGCTTTGATGTAAGCATCAGCAGGTTCCCAGTCGATTTCCGACGGGCAACAGGAAATAAAGGTTTTGAGCAAATCCAAATCGGGGCCTTCCAGGACTATGCTGGTTAAGAGACTTTGCAACTGAAAAGATAAAGAAATATGCTATAAATATTTGTATAAACTAAATAGCTATTCACTTAATCTAGTAACAAACTCAATCCCCAGATTGCCATTTTATCTTGATCAAACTTGCTGCAAATATCACTAATTTTTATTATTTCCTTTAATTATTGTTCTTTAAAAAGTGAAATCTCAATAGAGCTTGATGAGATGAATCCAATGGTACCCATAATTCACATTGCACATTACTGACCAGTAATAGTGTGAAAGTATATTTGCACATCAACTAATAATTCTAAACTATTTCAAATTGCATCTAAATTTGATAAATTCTGCATATTTTCAAACTTTAAAATATGAGCAGCTAAACAACAGCATGATTACCTTTTCAATGGAAGACTTTGAGAAATCGAATTCCTTGCAATAATCCTTCACTTTTGGGTCGTACGAATCTCTCATCTGCACCAAAGCCTCATCTTCCAGTCTTTGGAGGTGCGAGTGAAGTGAATTAAGAACAGACGCTGCCTCACTCCACTCACGACTGCAAAAACAAATTCCTTTTAGTGTTCTTTATTTCAAAAGGTTAAAAAGTAGAACATATACAATCGTTTCAATTTCTGTCCAAAACATGTAGAAGAAAATGAGAACTGCTATTAAGGACTCACAGCTAGCCCAGGAACAAGCAAAGAAAGAAATTAAAAATTATTGTATTTTAGTTTTAGAACTTTATTTTACTTACAATGCATTTGGTATTAAATGACACATAGCTACATACAAAAGATTTTAAAAAAAATTATAACTCATGTTATTATCATTACTCAAAATTATAACATGTTACAAATTTTATCAACAAAACATCTACTTGTGAAAGAGCACTATCTGTAACTTTAGAACTTACAGGCAAGTAGCTTCTTAAGACTCTTAATATCTCTGAACAAACAATTCTTTTACTGTGGATGCTGGAGGCAAAAGAGTTCATGCATAGAATTCTTTTTAGTATGAAAAGAGACTAATTCATTATCAATAGTACAAGAAGATGGTTATAACAGCAAACTTTTAATGCCTAGTTAGGCAATACATGGAATTTACAATATGTAAAGCCTTAAATTATACCTTAGAAGGGCATTGTTTTTATGCTTTGAAGCTTTTCCTCTACAAAACTTCATAATTCTTTTGACTATTTCTGATCTGCAGTCAATGGACATCTGAAAATAACAAAATATTACAGCTTTAAGAATCCAAATGGAAATGTAATTGTAAAATACAATTTTTTTTACAAAATAAACACCAATACAACCTAACATTGAAAAAATGTAAGCACTTCTAACACGAGAAAACAAAACAACGTAAGCAGCCTTACTTTATCAAGAGATTTGTTAGAGAAGATGATGGAGTCAACCAACTCCAACATGTCTCCTGAATCCAACCTCTGCAACATGTCAGAGCAAGATTCGTATCTGTGGATCCATTCAGTCTACAAAAAGAAATATACACCCATGAGGGCCATCAAACAAACAAATTAGACATGAGTTCATACCTAGTTTACGTACTTGAAGTTTAAAAGAATTTAAACGACTAAACAGAATCAATAATATTTCACCTAAGCAAAACAAAAAAGCGTTGGGAAAGATCTTTCTTATCCGATGAAATATTGATTGGATAGAAATAAAAATAAAAAAACTTTTGAACTTAGTATTGTTGGTGATATTTAGCATTATTAGGTACAGTGGCTCCCAAAAGTACACTTCGTACACATACGTAACCCTTCGTACAGTTACGTAACTCTTCGTAAACTTCATTTCAAAATTTAATATTTCAGTATGTGGTTTTTTAAATAATTTCTCTAATTTCAACTTAATAAAACTACATAAGATATTTTTAATGCATGGTAAAACTTATTTTTAGAAAAATCATTAACTTAAAAGTAACATAAAAAATAACTCCCAAAGTCTTCTACACTTACATTTTTTTTTTTTTTACATATTAGCATTTATAGTAATATTTTGGAGAATTAGTCATTCGTAGGATATCTATTAGCATTCACAACAACTTTTATGCATCTGGTCATAAATTTTACTAATTGTTTTTGGTAATTTCTGCATCAATGTTCCTCCATTCTTCGATCATTACTGCTTTTAGTTGGCTTTTCATTTTAATGTTGTGTCTTTTTACTTTGGCCTCCAATACTCTCTATATCTGTTCCTTTGGGTTCAAGTCTGTTGACCGAGGTGGTGTTTTTAGATTTTGTGGGCAATTATATATGCCACACATAGAGCAGAGTTCATCTTACGCAGCAAACTACAGATTTTTTTGAGACCCGGACAGAAGCATAAAAATTGAATTTCTTTGTAAAATCCCTCTTTAACGTAATTTTAAATTGTTCAAAATAGTATGGGTTTAGTATCTAGAATAACATTCTTCACTAAATGGCCCAAAGAAATTGTAGCCAAGAAATATTTCAGTAATATGGTTTCCGCAAAGAATAGGATGGTGTCTCCAATTTATTAAGAATGGTTGCTCTGACGAAGATTGAGACTGTATCATAAAAGAAACTTGATTTCTACAGTCATCATCTCACAAATGACGTCGGCTATAATGGGAGAATCTGGAGGTATGGTTTAAATATCTTTATTAAAATTAGGGCAAGTAACATTCATTGTCTCATTGCATCAAAATAATCCCTTCTTTTTATAATCCCTTTCTTCGATTTATGTAATAATGAAAATTACTATTTTTTATTTATTGGAAAAAATTATCAAATATCAATTAAAATTTAATAAATTTTTTTTTGGTACAGACCCTTTCATGCATTAATTCATAAAAAATAATGGTCTGAAAATATAGGAATGCTTTATATTGTTAAATCTATATCAATTAAGATATACATTGACGTATTCTGTATAAATCTGCTGTTCCCAAAATGGTTCGTACACTTGAAGAGGAAAAAAAAATTCAAGGACTTTTCAAGGATGAGGTATTAACACAAATACACATTAAAAAAATTCTACTAAATTTTTTTCCGACCAACAGTGCATGTTCAAATCGAGTTACCCCCCCCCCCCAAAAACAAACAAACAAACAGGTTTTAATAGAAGAAAACTTTAAGATTATAATAGAATTATGAAATTTTGAAAGTGAATACCCCTTGATTTATTTTTTTAATCATATTGAAACTTTTGTCAAATAATAGTACAAAATTCTCAGTGATTAAACTGTCTTCTAATACATTCTGAAGATAAGGCTTGATTCCAAATACCGCATATTTTTTTTCACCTCATGAAAATTTAGATCGAATTGCGCTATCAACGAACATGTGACAAAATAATTTATCAGTGTTTTCATTTGATTTATAAAGGCCATAATTTATAAAAGATTATGATTATTATGATTTTCAAGGTCCATAGCATTTCAGCATCTAAAACTTTGTTTTACACTACAATGTACCTCCATCATGCTCTAATGAGATGATATCGATGGCGACTCGATAGTTGAGGCAATATTTGCTTTCGTGGTATTTTTTATCATTAGAAATAGCTCTAACAATGGAGAAGTTGCGTATTTTTTAAAAAATGGTAAAAAGCAATACATTTTAATAAAGAAAGCAAAGCTGATTCCGAATATGTAAGTTATATTGAGGTCGAAAATTCATTTAATTAAATATCTAAAGAAAAAAAACTGTAAAAACAGTGGAATCGTGACGTAACCGCAAAACGTTTCATCATTAGCTGGTTAGATTTGACGTCATAATCCGATGGAAATTTTTTTCCTTCATTTGTTTACCTATGACGATCTACAAATTTCCTAGGAGATGATATTCGTGGTGTAAATCTGAAAGGTATGTACCCATTTTACAAATAGTTTTTCATTTGTTTTTAACTTGATTGAATATGACTTATTTTTATTGTAAGTTTTTATTTTCAATTATCATTCCATCCAGTCAAGCTGCAAAACATTGCAGTCGCCAATTTTTTTTACAATATTTTAGGAGCTCAAAATTTTACATACTACTTTATGAACTATTTGAAACGAAACACATATTTACCAAGAAACTGTATATTCGATTAAAATTCATGTTCAAGAATCTTCATTTTATTCTTGTACAAGTCATTCTTATACAAGTTAATTTGATTCTTGTACAAGAACCAAATGACTTTTTCCTTGTTCATAAATGTTTTGGTGCTATTTTGAAAACTTTTAAGTCCGTTTTTCAACATTTCTTCACTCCTAAGAAAGTTATAAAAAACACTAGTTTTCCATAGTACAGTTGAATCCAGTATTATTTTTAAAATCACATTTTCAAATAGTAGAAGTTACAACATTGTTTACTAATAAGTGAAATGTCTGTAACTTGGCATGCTATGTAAACAACTGCCATGAAAATCCAATAAAATAAAAAAAGAAGTTTGCCATAATTTTCAATATAGCATTTTTTTTTTCAGTTCAGTTTAATTTATATTCCACTAGAAATTTTACTTTCTTATTTTCAAGAACACTTGTTACTTCTTTGAACAACTTGTACACTTGTCATTCACAAAGTTGGCGACATTTATTACTAAAGAAAATAAAATGGATCGTTTGAACAAATTCTTCCAAATTATCAACGCAGAATAAAAACCAAATAGAATTTAATTTTTTTATACATTTAATTTATTTGTGTTTGTATATTCCTGTTCAATTAAAACGATGATCCAATTTTCTTTGATCTACTTTAAAAATTTTTTTTTTTTAGTTTAGTAAGAACAGTCGGGCGGCGATGTTCGCATACAGTCCGCTAGGACGAACTCTTATTAACTTGAAAGGCTTAAAAAGCTTATATTTTTTATTACTTTTTCTCATATTTATTTCATGCCCTGCTATATATCTGCAGATGTATTTTTATTTTGCATTCGTCTTTAACAAATTACATATACTCAAGCTCACAAGCATAAGCAATGCTTTAGTTTCTGGTGAAGTAAATATAGCTTCTGCCATTACATAGTTAATACAATATTTATATTTTTTTCGGGATGATTTTAAATAACAAATGGATTATAAGAATAGCAAAATCAAATATTACAGACGATCGATTTTTTACGTTTCCACAATGCAAAAATTAAAAAAAAGAGCCAGAAAATAATTCTGTTACTGTGAATTCATCAGAAAATGTTAAGTCGAACGAACACCATTGTGGTTTTTTTTTTCTTTAGCTCTATGAATTTATATTTTTATAAAAATAAAATGATTCAATACTCTTTTTAAGTATTAGGTTTCATTCAGAATACATATAAAAAAAATATAGGAATTAATATTCAAATTCAATTCCAAACTTAAGAACTACTTTTTCTACACATTTTTAAACTGTACGAACACTTTTGAGAACCACTGTATATCATAGAATTTCAAAATAATTAGGTCATTATATAAAAACAAGAGTACTAGGTGTGCTATTGTCACATCAAAATGATCTTCACAAATGTGTCGAGAATTTTTGCAAACACATTGTTTCGTTTTATGACTTTACACCACTTCTTGCAGATATCTGCGCGTTTAGCAACACTGATAAATAATTTAGCAGTGTTGGAAATCGAAGAATTCTTACAATTTGGGACGAGGCAATGTTTGTATGCTGAATTTGAGGACAATTTTAAATCGATGAAAAGAATACAATAAAAAAAATAATAATAATAATAATCAAAACGCTAGCGCGTTTTGATTTTTTTTTTTTTAGCAATGTGAATAAATTCACCATACCTTCAAAGACTGTGCGAAGCCTAAGTCGGATTATGACGTAGGGGCAAGGTCTGATCATGACAAGTTGGCCCAAGGCCCGGACACTTTTAGGGGCCCCTTCATCAAATGTGAGATTTATTGGAAATGAGCTTAGCTCATTATTAAATGGATTAACATTAAATATAGAAAAAGTTGATAAATTAATGTCAACATATTGTCTTCTTAAGTTTGTTTTTTATCATAAATAAATGAAACAAATTTCAAATAACCAAATTTATGTCTTATCTCCATTGATGTAGAGGGCGCTGCTTATGTAATCCCGTAGCGGCGACTTCGTCGCCAGAGAGAGAGTATGATCGAAGGAGTGGAGGTGAACGGACGTGGAAGTTGCCTCTCCTAGTTTGGGTTTAAGAACCTATTTCTATCTAATGCACGAATAAACCTGCTGTCCATTTAATTGGCCTCTTTCACTTTTACCCCTTCATCATACAACATGGGGGCTCGCCGTGCTTTTTACCCGCGATCATACAACATGGGGGCTCGCCGTGCTTTTTACCCGCGAGAATACGATGAAAAAAATATTTAAAAAACTGCACTTCCACGCATCCAGAGGTCAAACCAAAATCCTCTTCACGAAAAAAAACAAACCTTTACTTCCACGCATACAGAGGTCAAACCAAAATCCTCTTCACGAAAAAAACCTTTACTTCCACGCATCCAGAGGTCAAACCAAAATCCTCTTCACGAAAAAAAAACTTTACTTCTACGCATCCAGAGGTCAAACCAAAATCCTCTTCACGAATTACCGCAGCAGTCAGCGACCACCAGTGGAATCTACAAATAAAAGGAAAACTCATCAACCAGCGTCGTCATTATACAACTGCATAACACTCGCTTCGCCGAACAAGTTCCACTTCAGCCGTCAAGCAGAAGTTCAACGAAGCTAGCATCGTTATTCCACATAGACAGCAAGAATACAGAATCCTGAGCCAACTCGAACCTGCAACCACAACACTGTCGCTTCGCCGAACAAGTCCCACTTCAGCCGTCAAGCAGAAGTTCAACGAAGTCAGCAAAGTTATTCCACATCGACCAACTACTACGAACCAGAAACCAGAAGCAACGAGTACTCTTCGAAAGAGCAACAACATAAAACGGATACAGCTCCAAAAGCGAAGTAAAATCAAGAAACGCAGGTAGGATCCATCTTATTATTAATTATGTTTAAAAATATCAAAAAGCAAGATCTCGTATTTGTCGCCGCTGAGTTAGATATCATTGTACCGGATGGTGCCACAATTCTAAAATTAAAAGACTTAATCGAAAAAAGTGAAGCTTTCGTTAAAGATCCAGATTTCGTTCAAGATTTAATAACAACAGTTGTAGCTGATAGAAAAACCCAAGAGGAGGATAGAAAAGCCAAAGAGGCTGATAGAAAAACCCAAGAGGCTAATGAAAAACTAAAGCAAATCGAAGATGATAAGAACGAAAAGCAAAAAGAAATTGAAAAAATTAAGAATGAAAATCAAAAAGAAATCGAAAAAATTAAGTTTGAAAATCAAAAAGAAATCGAAAATATTAAGCTTGAAAAACAAAAAGAAATCGAAAAAATTAAACTTGCACAGTTAGATGCTAAAATTAAACTAGCTCATTTAGAGAACAAAATCCAAATTCCAGTAACTGCAGAACCCTCTGATATTATTTGTGCTAACTCAATAACACCAACTAATGTAAACGAAAGCATAAAAACACTAGACCCACTTCCGATTGGAAACCCATTCGAAATCCACACGGAAAAAAAATGCTATGTTGCTTTAAAAAAGGAGGAATATATCACTTTTCCTGCTGAAAGAAATAACGAAATTTTAAATACTTCGCAAATCCTTCCGATTCCTGAAACGCAAAATGACACGTGTCAAGGTCATACAAAGGATAACTCAACGGAAAAAATAAGTTCTTCGTTGATGGGGGCGGGGCTTAATGTCCCCATGAGAAAAGATGAACGATCATTGGAAGATCTCGATGAAGTGTGTGTTGTAACAGAAGACTTAGAAAAAAGCCAACCAGCAGAAGCACATGGTCCAGAATGTAAACAAATTGAAACACGTGGAGCATGGAAACAAACAGAAGAGAATTTTTTTTCTGTTTACGATTGGGGATAGCGTGAGTTTAGGCGAAGCGGATTTCTTGCACATTAACGACGATAATTTACGGAATACTGTTATGAATATGGTCAAGATTTACAAACCAAAGAAAATGGAAAGTACAAATTTTCAAATGAAGCTTTTCCTACCAGTTGAAACTCCAATCTTCAAGCCAAAATACATCGATGGAATAATTTCCGAAAGTACTTATGACTTATGTAACTCACCGTCTGCTATTCAAAGATTTATGCAGATTGTTTTTCGTGAACTTTTAGTAGCTAAAATATTAATCTTTATGATGAAGTGCTGGGAAGATACTTAAGTTTCTTCAATTTTCTTCTACAAGAACTTTTTACAGAAGAGACCTTTTTTTTTCTTTTTATGAACTTTTGAAAGGAGAGACTTTTTTTTCTATCATACAAACTTTTTAAAGAAGATACTTTTTTTTCCTTCTTTTTATGAACTTTTGAAAGAAGATACTTTTTTTCCATCATACAAACTTTTTAAAGAAGATACTTTTTTTTCTTTTTATGAACTTTTGAAGAGGAGACTTTTTTTCCCTTTCTACAAACTTTTCATGGTGCAAGAACTTTTTCCACAGACTTTAAATTTTTAAGAACCACACATTGTGATCTTCAAGACATTAATGTTGTTTAAATTTTATTATTGTGCTGTATTTTTCAATATCTTTATTTACATGTTTAGTATATATCAATGAGTCGGTGGTCCTCCTCAATCAGGATGGCGGAGTGTCTTATCTCCATTGATGTAGAGGGCGCTGCTTATGTAATCCCCTAGCGGCGACTTCGTCGCCAGAGAGAGAGAGTATGATCGAAGGAGTGGAGGTGAACGGACGTGGAAGTTGCCTCTCCTAGTTTGGGTTTAAGAACCTATTTCTATCTAATGCACGAATAAACCTGCTGTCCATTTAATTGGCCTCTTTCACTTTTACCCCTTCATCATACAACATTTATAAATCAAAACAGGTAAAACTTTGTAATGTAGCATTGCATTTCACTATCACAATGTGAAGCAATTTCCGTGACAACAATATCTGCAGCATAATTCACAACTTCAAAGCCGACATTTGCTGATCTCGCAATAAATTTGTTAAGACTTCCTTTCAATATTTCTTCGAGAAATATTGTTTTTTTTTTAAAGCTTTTAAATGAAAGTTTCATGCATTTGAATAAATACACTCTGGGATACTAAAAACGGTTCAAGATCAATACAAAATTATTTTGTGTAAAAATTCTTTTATACAAATTGTAAAAGATAGTCACAAAAAGAATGAAAAGTTATAGGTTTACAGCCAATTTCGGGGCCCCCTAAAATCATGGGCCCAAGGCCCGGGCCTAGGCGATGATCAGGGCCTGCGTAGAGGGACGTTACAGCTAGGTTAGTCTTGTTTTTGCAGCGCTTTTAAAAGTGGGAAATTGAAACGGGTATAACTCGAGAAATATTGATCGGATTTCAAAACTTTTTTTAGTTTTGGTTGTCTTTCGTCACTCTTAATAAAATAATAATAATAAAAAAAAAATGCTCAACTTGTCCATTATCATTAAACTTCTTATAGAACCTAATTCACATGACTTTTGCTCTTCGCATGGCTTTTCAGAGAACTTTTTTCTCCATAGATACTGTGTGCTGAAATTTTTGGCAACTCAAAGTACATTGTGCAAAATGCGGATCCAACACTTAAGAATCATGAATTACGTTTCCATTTTTCTAATCAGCTTGAATTGAAAATGCATTTTCTTGGAATTTTTAATCAGTGCGCAAAAACAAACCAGAGATCTTTGTGATTCGATCTGAGTAAACCAATTTTCAGACATGTTGCGCCGCATTGTTCATTCGCAACATGCACAGCATTGCAAAGGGGGAAAGTGGGAAGAATGACACAATCTCGTATGTTCTTGTTATTTCCTGGTCGCTCATGGCTTAACTAAATTCAAATGATTTTGCTCATTTTATTAATTAAAATTTTTTGAGGGACTACATTTTTAGAAATAGAATTAAATTCAAACACTTTAAACAAATTTTTAAAAAAATTCAAGGTTTTCAAGCACTTGAAAATTAAAGTTTTTTTCAAGCACTTTTCAAGGCTTTTTGAAATCGTATGAACCATGATAAAAGCTAGAGGTGAATACTGCATTAAAGGGCTGATTAAAATACTCTTTACGTATAAAGAATGAGAAAGTAAAAATAAATAAATTAGCTAGAGATAAAATACAAAATGTGTATCTTTGCTTGGCCACAAGAATTCTAATGTTAAAAATAAATTATAACAATCATGGTTAAATGTGCTTCATTTACTTGGGTAGCCCTGTGTATATGCTTTTTCTATAATTAAAAAATTTCAGTTAATTATTAAATACTAAACATTATGATTTGATACTATCGTTAGTTTATTTCACACAGCCACAAACTAAGTACTTTTAGTTGAACTCTTGAGTGGTTTGTTAAGACTCAGAATCAAAATGGTACCTTTGTTGTAGGGACTTTGGTATTGGAAGAAGACCCCTCAAAAAAGTATTTTTGAGTCCAAAGACGGTAGATGTTTGAAGGTTCAAAAAACACACCACCCTAAAAAGAAATGTCACATCAGTCACAAATAACTTCCTGCAAAGGAATCAATTTGACAGAATCTGATAAAAGAGCTTACTTTTTTAGGCATATCACAAGCAGACTTGGCAAATATATGAACATTGGATTCATTTAAAATTTCAGATAAATAAGATTCAGAGTGTTCAGGTGAAGTAACTCTTTTGTAATCAATATCTGAAATAAAATTTGAAATTAACGTAATACTAAAAGATGCATCTCGTCAAAAATTACATTACTTCTTATAAATGTTCAGCTGAAATACTTTTTCCAGAAACAAAATTGAAAAGTTAAAGAATATAAGGTGTGGTGGCTACAGGTTCCTTGCTGAAATCAGGCTTGGCGGTGACAATAGCCCTGATATTTGGCAGGTGTAGGGGGTTCTAAGGCGTCTTTGATGGAATGAGGTTTGGATGCCTTATGTGTGTGCTCGTTTCAAATAAAAAATCTACAGTTTTATTCTGATTTTGAAATATTGGACACTTGATTTTCAAAGTAAGAGAAAGGTTGCTTGCTGCATAAGATTTTGAAAATTTTGCTTATCAAAGCTGAAAAGTGCTTTGATAAGCATGCAATTTAATTGAAAATAAGTAATTTTTCTTCTAATTACACTGTTTTAATAGTTCCATTTAAAGTATTAAAGTTATTTCTTGAATTGTGCAAAAGATGTATATCAGAAATCTGATGACCCGTTGGGATATTTTAGATTCATTACCCTGTCTAAAATATCCCAACTTCCAAGGTAATTTTTTGGGGGTACAGACACTTGTATTCATTAGATTATACAAAAGGCACTTCTTCTAATCAAATTGAGAGGAATTAAAAGAGAACAAGGTTGCCACTCAAAATGCAGCACAAAACTCCGTGACTTTTCTGGGAGGGTACAGACCCTCGTAGCCGTCAAATCATACAAAAGGCACTTCCTCTATTAGTCACTCACCCGGGGCAACACTGTGGCAAAAGAACAGGGTTCTCGCTATAATAAAAGCTGGCTGCGAGCGGTCGAAAACTCGGTCAATATAATATGCACTAATAATATTATAATATTGGATGTCTGCTGCTTTGACAACGGATTTGCCAACGGAACAGTGCCACGTTCATTGATAAACATAGTTCTCAATAATTAAAAAACATAATCTAGTTTATCAAAATGGCAGTAAAAAATTAAAAAGAAGTCCTTTTAAATTTGGCTCCCAATTTCTCACACAGGATAATTGGTAGGAAAATGAAACCACTATGGACACCTCCGCCCCATTACCATTTTCTATTAGCTATTCAATTGAAAGCCATCACCAATTTAACCAAATAAGAGACTTACTATTCATGGCTGCCTTGAACTTGGTGAGCATTTTTTTGTGTGAGCTTGCCTTGACTCTGGTAGCATCCTCGTTGTCCCCACACTTTTCGAGGAGCGAGAGACACAAGAGGAGCTTTTCATGATCTTTTCCACTCAGTCCAGTTAAGACATGTTGGCGAAGATGCACCTCGAAACTTTTCTTTTGAGGGAGGAGATTGTCGGCGATGTTGTACTTCGAGATGCAATCCGACAATGTGGAAGCGGACACACTGCAGAAAACACATTGCATTTGTTTAAAATGTTTTATTTAATAACTAGAAAAAAAGGTCAGCTGGGAAATAGGCAAAATTCAAACAAATATCATTGTGCATTTATATTACATAGAATGTTTAATAAAGGAATAAATTAGACGCAAAAATTTCAAAAGAAATACTTTAGCCTATAAAATACCCTATGGGTATCCAGAAATTAAGTTCCATTAAGTAATTAAAAAAAAAGGAAATGATTATTATTGCATCATGAAGAACAATGCATAGATTAGTTTTCAACATAGAAGAATCGTTGAAGCATTCATTATAGTAGGACACAAGATTTTGTAAGCCCTCGTTATAGAAAGATGCCGCTTGCAATAACAACCATGTGGTAACAGTGTGATCGAAAAACTTAAGTGAAAGGCATTGACAGTGTCTTAATGATGGCTTCGAATCTCTTTAATCTTTTCGACTTCTGTAAGAAAATCATCATCAATCAAAAATAGCCACCCACTTTGTTCTTCATCATGAACATTTTCACATTCTTCATTGACACTTTTTTGACACACTACTAAAATTGATCAGAAGAGAAATAAAGGTTGCTATAGGCCTTTTAACTGGACAATGCACCTTAAACAGACATCTTAATCTGTTAGGTGTTGTAGATGACCCACTATGTAGGGGTTGTCGTATGACAGAGGAGAGCTCTACGCACGTCTTATGTAAATGTGACTACTACTCTGCCCAACGATTTGAATATCTGGGATACCACTGCATCGATTCCTGGGAACTGTCAAATGTTCCAATCAGATTTATACTGAAATTTATCCATACAGGTCTATACTGATCAGATAGGGGGTTTCAGTACAATAGAGAATAGTGGCAGTACTGGTACTAAGCAGAGTCACCCCTATTCATAAGTCATAACTATAACAAGGGAAAAACACATAATTTTATTTTTCAGAGAGATGATATATGTTCTTGTAATAATTTCCATGCATAAAAAAATTATTTCTGAAGGATCACATGTAACTTTTTTTTATTACAAAAAAAAAAAAAAAAAATTCCTCTTGAAAAAATCAAGTATGAACGTTGGATAATTTTTTATAAAATTTTATAATATTGTAGAACAATAATATATTTTTTTCTGAATTTTGTATAGGTTTGTTAAATTGCAAAAAAAAAAAAAAAATAATAATAAAAAAATCATATAGACATAATTAGCACTTATTGGGGAGAGAAAAAAAAAGAAAAAAAAATTATTTCTTTGATATGTCCCTCTTTTTTAACTAAAAGAACTTTAAAAAAAAACAAAAAAAAAAAACACGCAATATTCAATATAAGTCCAAAAGTTGAATAATTTTTCTTTTAAAATTCAAGATTTTTCTGTCTGGTTTTTAGACATTGCAGTCTATTTCTGAATAGTAATTAAGGAAAGTTTTTTTTTTTTTTTTAAATAGAGGATTGGAAGGGAAGGGGATTTTCCTTTAATTTAAGCAACAACTAATTTCATGCATTTCAAGGTTAATGAAAAATAAAATGAGTTTTCTGTAAAGATGCTTCTTCATTGGACATATCCAATATATAAATTCTTATTTCCAAAAAATGAAATTTAATTGTTTTATTTTAATATGTGATATATGAAAAAGAAATATTCTTATGTAAATGGCGACATGCTAATAAAATAGATGTGTGAATTTGATAATTTTCCATAAAACATATTGAAGAAAACTTAAATGGATTGCAAACTTGGGAATATTGGGTAATCTCCTTTTAAGAATACACAGTTACTGCACTTGGGGAGACAGTTTAAAGATGTATAATACATACATGTGATTAGTCAAGCAAAAAATTAGCTGAAATATTTTTCGTCATTTTACAGCATAAAACACAAAAACATATATTAGCGCACAAAATTCAATACAAATTTTAGTTAAATTTTGGATATAAGATTGATTTCAATTATTAACTCTACAACAACCACGTCTCATTGTGATTGACACGCACACAATAATTAAATAAAGACAACTGTGTTCATGTATTAATCATAACTGAAAAATTTAACTTGACTTAAATGTTTTTGCACACATTCAGAAATTATAATACAGGGTGTCCAGCAAAATTTCTAATAAAAATTCAAGCATCATCAAAAAACGTTCAAGGACCCCTCTTGCGACCAATTATCACCATATTTTCCAGTATAAAAGTATACCCCACTTAATAGTGTGCTGAACTAATTTTAGAAATTAGAAAAATTGTATGAAAATAAGAAATGGCTTATCAGAAAAGAATTGGGTTGTTATATTGAAAATAGGAAGAGAGGATTTTTTAAAGGCTCAAACTTGAGATTGAGAAAAAAAAAAAAAGATACAAGATAGTTTACCAAGTCATAAATATGAAGGTCTAAATCTAAGCAGACAAAAAACACAGGTAATGTTACTAGGTGTACACTTTAATAGTTTGTGCTAAGCATCAGCCGCATTGGAACAAACAGCTTCATTTTGAGTGTAAGATTCGAATGTGGTAGGATAGTTTGAGACTTAGGACTTTTTTTTTTCAGGCAAACATTTCTCTCTAATTTGGCAACTTTTGCAGTTCTTTCTTTCAGTTTCCTTTGGCACTAGCTTTTTCTTTGAAAACAATTGCTTGTCACTAACATTTCTGTTGATAAGTACTAAGGGAGGGAGATTCTACAAGACCATAATACAGTACCCAAGCAAAAAATTTCAAATTTCCACAGTTGAAAAAGCCAATTTTAAACAATTATATAAAAAAATGCTTTAACTTTTTAACTTATTAATGGCTCTAGATAAAAATATTGTTGCACAAATTGTCTGTATATATTGTAAATAGTGACGTATTATTTCAAAATTCTATTGTAATTTATTTTTATCCAATTTTATTTAGTAATTAATAGCGATTATACAAGTTAAAAAAAGGTGGCAACACCTGAAGTAATCGAGACGTTTCGAGAAATTTCTTTCCGATGAATTGGCTGGAAATTTCGAGAATGTCTCACGTGCTTGTATATAAACGACTGGGGAACGGGAAAGTTTTCAGATGTACTTCGGATTTCGTTAAAAGCTGATTGCTTTGTTGACCTATTGGAGTGCGCTTGTATAATCGCTGAATTCGAAGTTATTTTTGTTGAAGCTTGTGTTGAAGCTTGAGAGTAGTTAAACTGTTGCCTGTGAATAGATTTTGTGAGTTTTCTGAAGAGAGAATAAATACTTTTAAACCGTGAAAACTGTGCCATCATTGCCTCAGTGGAAAAATTCATAACAGTGGTGTCAGAAGTGGGGTCTCGTAATTTTGAATGCCGACAACTAGAGGAATGATGGAAGACCAAATGAAGCAGTTGATGGAAATGATTGCTGGAATAAAAGCCGGACAAGAATCAACCGCCGCTACAATCGCCGCTGGTCAAGCCCGTCAAGAAACGACAAATGTCGAACTCGCCGCTACAATCGCCGCTGGTCAAGCCCGTCAAGAAACGACAAATGCCGAACTCGCCGCTACAATCACCGCTGGTCAAACCCGCCAAGAAACGACTAACGCCGAACTCGCCGCCGCAATCGCCGCCAGCCAAGAAGCAACATCATCGGAGATTAAAGCTTTAGCCGCCAAGTGTGAAACAACATCTGCAGCTGTGAATGAAATCAAAGAAGAAATGAAGATAGAGCTAGCCTCAATGGTGGAATCAACCATAATAGAAACTACCTCAAATGTTCTGCTATCCGTGAAAGAAGAAGTATTTAATGCAGTAAGAAAGGAAGTTGATGAAAAGTTTGAGGAGTTTAACGGAAAAGTTTCCATCGTGCAAGAAAAAGTTTCCACCGTGCAAGAAAAAGTTTCCACCATGCAAGAAAAAGTTTCCACCTTAAAGGAAGAGCAAGACAAATTCATTGACGTTGTAGAAGAAAGGCTGCGAAAAATGGAAACGCGTGAAGCTCTGGCCATAGCGTCACCTAATTGGGATAACGCTTCCATCCCCTTTATGGCGCCGCGCTCTAACATCAAAGTGGCCCCTTTTGATGGGAAGTCGTCTTGGCGCGTTTATCAAACGCAATTTGAAATTATTGCTTCTGCGAATGGTTGGGACGATACTTCGAAGGCATTCCATCTCGCAGCATCTCTTCGAGGTGAAGCTGCTGACATTTTACAGACACTACCTGAAGAGAAGCGGGGAGAATTCGTGGCGCTGGCAAGTGCGTTGGAGTTAAGGTTTGGGGAGCAGCATCTAAAGGATTACAACAGACTGCAATTGAAAGTGAGACAGCAGAAGGCCAATGAAACTCTTCAAGAATTGGCATCGGATATAGAAAGACTGTCGCTCCTCGCTTTCCCTGACTGTCCCCCGGATGTACGAGACGATCTTTCTCTGCAGTATTTCATCGACGCTATTCAAGATCCCGATGTGCAGCAGGCGGTAAGGTTATCCCAAAACAAAAACCTGAAGTCGGCCCTCGTGTACGCCATGAGAGTGGAAGTCGCGCAACTAGCTTCTGGAAAAGACCGACGATATGTGCGTGGTGCATTAGCCGAGGATTCGTCTAACTTTGTCACCAGTAAGCTTCGAGAACTGGAAAGCAAAATTGATAGAATGATAAGAAGCTATCCCGGAGCCAGGGATCGAAGGACCAGAGTCGTTTGCTGGCACTGCAAACGGGAAGGGCATCTACGACGAAACTGCCTTGATTTGAAAAAGAGAAGGGATAACACTACCACGAATTCTCCACAACTGAATCTAAGAAGATGTCATCTCGCAGGGCAGAAGCTGCAATGTAGAACAGGTGAAGCCCCGACCAGTCGTTTCCACGTTTCATCCCGACAAGGAGGAAACCAGGGTTTATTCGTGAAGGGGGAGATCAACGGAACTCCATGTCGTCTAATCGTCGATTCGGGAGCGAACGTAACGATCGTAAGGACGGACGTGGCTCGTCGCCTGAACAGCCGACTCCTCTACACAGCGCCCTCTGTTTCTCTACAAACTGTGTCTGGTGGTAATATCTCTGTTCATGGGAAATTGCAAGTGGACATTGCCCTTGGATTTAACACCTACAAGCACACCGTTTATGTTGCCGAAATTGTAGATCCGTGCATTCTCGGACTAGACTTTTTGAAGAAAAATGGAATTACGCTGAATTTTGAGAAAAGCCAGCTGCAAACATGGAGAGGCGAAGTTCCTTTGCACGATCTAGACATGAAAGAGCTGTGCGTATATCGGATTGTAGCTCATGAAGAAAATGTCATAGAGAATGCTGAAGAGTCCACATCTATGGAAAGTACCTCTCCAGCCTCGGAGAGAGAACCGAAGAATGCGACGTTGATGAAATCCTCCCAGGAAGTGGTGCATGTGGAAATGGGCAAAGTTAGTGACGAGGGAATCGACATCCGTACTCCTGTTACAAGCATCGAACGGAGGTCCCGGGATCTATCAGCTGCACCCGCGGATGATTCGGACGCAATCTCAAAATCATATAACCATCAAGATGGGGATCAGAAACTTTCACCGCTTCTGTTGGCATACGGGAGTGCAACTCACGAGACCACCGGATTTTCTCCATCTCTAACGATGTGTGGAAGAGACCTTAGGCTCCCCAGCAACCTCCTCATTGGACAACCACATGACACTCCTTCCTCGCCTGTCCAGTATCTAGATGATCTGCAGGCACGTTTGGAAGCCGTACTTCGGTTCGCCAGAGAGAGAAACAACATCATGACGGAGCGCATGAAGATCCGGTACTATGCCAAGGCCATGGACCGTTCATTCCAGGAAGGTGACAAACGTCGGAAAGGACTCTCCCCTAAGCTCCAGACGAACTGGGAAGGGCCGTATGGGATCCTTAAGAAGATCAACGACGTCGTGGTGAGAATTCAACGGACACCTTCCTGTAAACCTAGAGTTGTACACTACAATAGACTAGCCCCATATTATAGTAGAAGTGATTGAATTGCCTTTCCTCTTAAGGACTTCACTGCCCGGGACGTGCAGTCTTTAAGAAGGGGGAAATGTTGCACAAATTGTCTGTATATATTGTAAATAGTGACGTATTATTTCAAAATTCTATTGTAATTTATTTTTATCCAATTTTATTTAGTAATTAATAGCGATTAAACAAGTTAAAAAAAGGTGGCAACACCTGAAGTAATCGAGACGTTTCGAGAAATTTCTTTCCGATGAATTGGCTGGAAATTTCGAGAATGTCTCACGTGCTTGTATATAAACGACTGGGGAACGGGAAAGTTTTCAGATGTACTTCGGATTTCGTTAAAAGCTGATTGCTTTGTTGACCTATTGGAGTGCGCTTGTATAATCGCTGAATTCGAAGTTATTTTTGTTGAAGCTTGTGTTGAAGCTTGAGAGTAGTTAAACTGTTGCCTGTGAATAGATTTTGTGAGTTTTCTGAAGAGAGAATAAATACTTTTAAACCGTGAAAACTGTGCCATCATTGCCTCAGTGGAAAAATTCATAACAATATAATTTTTTTAATTTTTTTTTATATGATAAAATACATTATTTTATATATTATAGCAGTTAAAATTGCAATTATAAATAAGGATATACAGTAAAATTGGACAATTGGGTCGAATTTTTTGCCCAAAATTAAATTAAAATCTTAGTAATTCTGTATATATTCAAATCAAAAGGCAAAACTGATCTTCACACAAACACTAATCACGGGCATAGCGGCTATCACATCACCGGAAACCTAGGCGAATGACACCTAAAGAGGTCAGCAAATTTCGCAAAATCTACTATTAAAACGGCTTAGTCGAAAATTACCATTACTCCAAAGTAAATATCGGCGATAGCGGCCACCGCATCGGCGAAAATCCGAGTAATTACATTAAAGCAACAATCGGAAAAAATTAACACCACAACAACGTAAATTTCGACGATATTGCCCGACGTTAGCAGCGTAAATTTATGTAAATACAGACCTTAAGTCAGCGCAACGCTCAGCGAAACTAAGTACCATACACCAACGTAAATAATGGCGATAGGGATTGGTAATCTGTAGAAAAATTGGAGGTTTAGGAAGGAGGGTTAGGAATTACATCGGAGGTTTGAGGAAGTCTGAACGGACATAAGATCCATGGCTGTCAGATTTGCTAGCAAGCTCAATAAGATTGTAATGTAGATTTGTATCGATCTCAAGAATAATCGAAATTTTAATAAGAAAAGAGCGGAAATCCGAATTTCAGACAAAATTTATCATCATGCAACAACGTAATTCTCAGCGATAGCGTCCGCCATAATCACGGGAAAACGGCCATTTCATCACCGTAACATTCAGCAAAATGTCCATCGCATATCAACGTAAATAATGCACATAGAAGCTATGATATTAAAGAAAAATTCTGAGGAAAAGTATTCATTCCATCGGTGGTTTGGCGGAGTTTAAACGTGTGCAGATTTCGTGTTTGTCAGGAAATTCCATCGATCTCCGGCATTTTCGAAATTTCGGTCAAAAATCTTCGAATAGAACCATGTTTAAAGAGAACATTTCTGAGGGAAGGAGAAACTACTTTCGATCCGCGAGATCAATGGGAAAATTGTGGAAAAACGCCGATATAAGAAGACTTTTTCCGATACTGAAGAGGAGTGAAAATTTCTGAATTCAACCGGAAATTCCAACATTAATACGAATTTCAAGCATAATCCACGATTTTCCCGAGATGCAAAAAATTCAAGTATATTTCCCAACTACTGGACACCCTGTAATAATAGTTAAATACAGAAAAAGTCCGATTATCTGGCATTCAAGATTCAATCCACTGGAATTTTTAAAAAATCACATTGGTGAGAATACCTTTTTAGCAAAAAAAAAACAAAAAAAAAAAACACGGTGATAAATTGCCAAATTTTATACTTTTTATAATTTAGTTTGAGACTTTGAATTTGAATAGGATTTTTATTATAAACATTTTAAGGGAATGAAGGACGAAAGCAGACTTTTCAATACGATTTCCGAAAAAAAAAATTGAATACATCCATTTTCAAAATTGACACAAGTTTTTCAGTGGATGATGGATAATTTTGATGCAATTCGCGGATTTCCGCAAATTCGCGGATGAATCACATGTATGAAGACCACGTGACAAAGGCAACAGCATCGAAAACCGGTTTAACTATTCTTTAACCAAGTTAGTTCAGACTAAAACAAGTCATGAACTACAGTGGAAAAAGGACAGTGGGAAACGAGCGCACTGGGCATTCTTTTTATGAAAAAAGAAGGCCTTGACACATCAGTTGAAATAAATAAAACATTTTAGGGAATGAAGGAAAAGGCTGACTTTTCAAAACGATTTCTGAATATTTTTTAAAACTTATCTAATCTAATTCCAAAATTTTAGCGGATAACGGGATTTTCAGCCGATGATGAATTCGCGGATTTCCGCTAATTCACGTAAAAAAATTCGCGGATTTCCGCTAATTCGCGGAAGAATCACATGTATGATAATAATCTAGTTTATTCAAGATATTTAAATTTGGTAGCAAACAATCTAATTTAAAATATGCTTAAAAATAGGTGCATCCAAATGAAACAGAGACTTGTATCAAATCCCATTTAGTTATGTTATGTGTTAGCTGATAAATGGCATGGGGGCATTTCCAGTTTCACATGCATAGTTTTGCATTCTCATTTCAGGAGAGTTGTTAACTGTCAGCAACTCAGGAAATTCTACACTGAAGCCATCCACTACCTTTCTACGCACAGAGAATATTATTTCAGTGTCAATTATTTATAGTCATACTGTTCCACATGAACTGTAATTCTAATATTAAATAATTATTATAATAATAATAATAATTATGATAATTATAATTACAATTTCTTTACATATAGCCTCCTTTTCACTTGGATGCACCTTATAAGACTGAATAATTAAAATAATTTTTCCAATTTTTGTAGCAATTACGATTTTAGATACGATTTTTAACAAACCTAAAATAATAAATATCAGAGATTGAATCCTAACAAAGGAGTGAAAGAAGTGTTTTATACCTAGATTCAGAAAATAAGTATTCCAAATTAGTCATGTACACGTCCCATACAGGAACGTTATAATGTTGTGCCAAAGAAATAGCAGTATGAAACACACTCTCATCTAAAGTCCTATGGAAGAGAGATAAATATAAATATACATGAAACCTTTCAATATTCGAAATTTTAGTCACTATATTTTACTAAAATTGATTTTCTAAAAAAATTGCATAATTTTTTTTTTGCATGCATATATAATATCCTATAACGACTACAGAGTTCCCACTCAAATCACAGAATGAAAATCAATAACTTTTAAGGACCTAATTAAGGTTTTTAAGGACCTGTGAAAATTTGTTTTCAGGCATCATGTCTGTATTTAAATTTTTAATAAAGTATATTCTATCAAAAAAGTTACAAGTTGGTGGATGCGTAATACAAATATGTCGGAAAATTCCTATAAGGTGAAGATAAGTGGCGATCACGAGGGAATAGCAAGTCCGAGTTGTACTTTTATGAATTTTGCAGTTGGACAACAACTGTAAAAATTAAGGACTTTTAAGGACCTCTAAACATTTTCAAGGACTTTTAAGCGCCTCTAAGCATTTTCAAGCACTTTCAAGACCTTGAAAACAAGTTCAAAAATATTAAGCACTTTTAATGACTTTCAATGACCGTGGGAACCCTGGACTAGGAATCATTCATTTTAGTACATAGAGAACATTGCAATTTGAATATTCACAAAAAAGCAATTTTTATACTTCACTTATATTTAACTTAAACGTATCAAGATAGAAATTTCAAAAATAATCTTTGGTTATGAAAAAAACCCTCAATTGTTAAGTGCCTCAGAAGCAGGAGGTCTAGTTATAAAGTTTTGGTACAAGACGGATTTGTTAACAAGAATGCTTTTATCTTGTTTTACTTACCAAAATAAACAATTAAGTATAGCAATGTCGATATTCAAATCTATTAGTAATGAAAATTATTAATTTATTATAGCTTACATGGAAATGCCAAGAATTGTATCCTTCTTGTATTCATCATCGTTTGCAAACCTTGTAGCGTCCACTCCTCCCCCAATGCTTTGCAGCACTTCAGCTTGCACGAAATCATGAAGCATCTTCAGATATTTTTCCAACAGGTGCCAACATTTGTTTTCCTTTTCTTCTTGAGATATATCTGACTTTCTTAAATCTAAAGTCTAATCAAAGGAATAAAATAAGACAGCGTATGATAAGTTATGGAGTAAGAAGGGTTCCAACTCTTATTGAAGAAAGGACTTTCAAGTAGGTTATTAAGAAAATTCAAGGACCATAAAATTACACACTTTAGACATAAACATACAAAACGGAAATGGGAAAAAAACAGGGGCGGAGGTTATCGTTGGTCACTTAAAAATTCAAGGACCTTATCCTTTTTTCATGGACTTTCAAGGACTAAATTTCAACAAGAATTTTTTAAGGACTTTCAAGGACCATGGGAACTCTAGTAAGAATCATTAAAAAAAAAAAAAAAAAAAAGTGGCAAGGTGAAGTACAATATTTTTATTATTTAAAAAAATATTGTATATCGCCTCCCAAATATTTTCAAAAACTTTCTAAGCCTAACAATATTTTGAATCGTTTAATGTAAATGAAAATATATATATATATACCTTCGTAAAACAATATCTTTAAATTAAAACCTACATGGATTAACAAACAAGTCAGAGTGGAAAAATATGGCGAAAAACTTCAAACACTATGGCTTGACCTGATTATGTAAGACGTCTTTCAAGTGTCTACATTTTGTAAAGCCAATATGAATAAAGGACTAATAAAACCTTTTATTGGTCCATTTAAATAACTTTTTATTAAAAAGTATTAATTACTTTTTGATAAAAAGTAATAAAAATCAAGAGAAAAACCTTTGTTTTTATAACAAAATAAAAGTATTTTAGTTTTAATAAAAAGAAAGTAATAAAAAGCTGGAGAAAAACTTTTTGTGTCCAAAACAAAAAGTATTTTTTTTTAGAAATTCTTAGAACTGTGTACAAATAGGTAAAATTTTTATTTGAAGTAAATTTATATGTGAACTTTAGATGTTAACTACTAGGACAATAGTTGTCAAGTAAAAATTAAATATATATTGAAAAGGATAATTTGCATTTGTATTCTTAGATTATTCTATTTTTAATTAAAGTGTAAACATGTTTTGACATTGTGCAAGTAAATCTCCCAGACATGGCGGCTTTAGAAGAGTACACAGGGCGAAGCTGAAACTAGAACTTTTGAGCACCTACAGATTAAAATAGTTACAAATTTTTAATATTTCATAGAGTATTTTGAGCTGAAGATTCTATTTTTACATATTTGTTTGCAGAGTAATGGATTTTTACGGATCTTTAAACTTGCTTTCCATTTGCTACTAAAATTCCGAGTTTATTTTTTTAAAGGTGTTATTGTGATTAGTCACAAGTTTTGGTTGATGAAGCTTCAAATAATCACCTCTTTGCAGAAAGAGAGAGGATCCAGGCACTCCTTGAAGAGTGGCAGTTTGAGGCGGATGCGGATCTTGAGTGCATAGTACAAGCTTGCAAATTGAAGCACTAAGGGAGAACTGGGTAGATGGGAAAACAGGGATTCAGCCTTCTCCACCTGACACAAATTGTTAGAATTAAAATGTATCCATGCATAAATAGTAGAGATTCTTACATATGTGTAGATATACCTTATACCAGTGATTCTCAACCTTTTTTTTGTCGCAGCACACTTTTAACGATTTCAAAATTTGGCGGCACACAAAGAAAAAGATAAGTTTAAAAGTTGTTTACTTACCTATAATACACTGTGTAAAATAGTTTATGATAATTTGGAATGCAAAATAAAATAATATAATATGTACTACAAAAACAACAGTACGTTTATTAAGGGATTAATTACAAATGAATAATAAGAATACTATTAATGAGAAATTTGAGCTTGATGTTTTTTGATAACTTCATTTATATTTGGTCGTAAAAATGACAATGCTACTCTCATATGGTCTTCTACAATTTAACATTCTCGATCTTTTTTTCGTTTTTATGTTGGTTAGTACTGAAAATCCGAATTCTCACAAATAAGATGTAGAAAATTGAAATAATATTTGTAAAGCTTTTTTGGTTATCATGGGATAATCGCATCTAATGTTTAATCCAAAATGAATGAATTGATTCTTCTGAATATTTTAAAATTAAATTGATCGAAGTGATCTTTGAAATCGGCCTCGGAATTCGTGGGAAACAAAGTCGCAACGGATGTGCTTTCCAAACATCAGACAACAAGAAGCACACTCACACACCTGCAGGGGGTTGTATGTAAAAAACTAGAGTAAAAAATAGGTCAAAAACGAGACACAGAGAGATATGCAACGAAGGGGTGAAAGTGAAAAATCTTTGTTACAATATTCATACATATATATAAGTACTTTTCTTTAATTTAAACTTTACTCGTAATAAAAAAAAGCATTATAATTTTTATTATATACATTTCTAAAATTTGGTGGCACACTTTAAGAATTTGGCGGCACACAAAAGTGCCGCTGCACAGTGGTTGAGAATCACTGCCTTATACATTTGCCTTATGCAAAGTGTCTAACAAAGGACTCCCTGATTTTAAAATTAAATTACCCAAAATCAAAGATTGATAGAAGAATGAAACAAAAAGCATAGTTATTTTGAAAGCTGTAAAAATCTTATACTAAATTTTCCAAATTAGTTACAAATGTCAGAGTGGTGCTATACACTGTATTTTTTATAAATTACGAGTGCTTTGAAGCTCAGAGCGATCAATCTTTGGACAGTTCCTCTGTTTAATCGTGAAAGGAAGTTAGCATGATTGCAAAGGACAAATTCATGACATATTTCTAGAATTTTGCAACTATAGCACCATCTGTTGGGAACATTTGCAACTAATTTTGAAACTTCTGTTTCAAATTTTTACAGCTTTTAAAATAACTTTATTTTTTGTTTCATTCTTCTATCCCTCTTTTATTTGTAAGTTAATTTTAAAATCCAGGAGTCCTTCGCGGTACTCAAATATTAAAAGGCTTCAACAATCCTATCAAAAACTGTTCTAAATTAATAAGAAAAGAGAGCCAATATTTTTTTACAAGAGAGTTTTATCAAAAATTAAAAATGTGGTTTAAATAATTAAACCACAGATAAAAAATGATTTTTATTAATTAAGAAAATATGTATTAGACATTAAAATATTATAATTGTGTATGATATTGAATTTGACAATTTTTAATTCATAAAATATACTAAGATCTTTCAGCTAGAAAAAATAACCAGCTAATTTAAAAAAAAACCAAACCTTTTGACCAGTTAGGGAAACCACCACAGGAAAACATAAAAACGTTATTATTTAAATCTGCAATATTTCTGTTGGAAACATTAAATCAGTAAAAAGCGAGTAGGATTTGCAAGCTTTGTTATAAGTTTTATCCTCCAAATATAAAGACTAATTTAAAAATATGCCAAGATTTCTTTTAATTTACCTCTTGTAATGCCAATAAGATAAAAAGGCTATAAGCAGTATCTTCAGGTAAATATGACTTAGCAACATCCAGCAAAACTAGAACATAATTAGAGAAAAAAATTAAAAAAGAATGTTGCAGAAGAAACTTAGCTCTCTATATAACTAAACTTAAATCAGTGTTACTCTGTAAGTAATCCTTCGACTCATAAACAACCAATTAAAAACAAGTATATTTTTATATTTCCTTTATTTATTTCAAACAAATTAATGCATTTCAAGTGAAGTATTATAATATTTTAATTAAAAAATAGAAAGGTGGTAAAAATTAGCATTTTCATTCTTGGCAGATATTGAAAATGGGATGAGAACATTTCAAATTTGCCAAACTGGCAGGGGTGTCTATTTGTCTGTTAGAGGGGTGAACATTTGTATATTAGACAAATGCCCAGTGATCTTGGGTTAAAAGCCTTTTTGTAAATAATCCTTATAAAACCAAATAAATTACTTTTTGTTTGAGTTATTGATAAAGCAACATTTACAAACTAAAATACTCTATCAAATTAGACAGTCAAGTAATCAGTTGAAGAAAAAAGAAGCAGAGTCAAAGAATTTGATCAAGTGGATATACAAAACTATATTTAGGTTAGTTATTACAAACTAATAAGAATAACAAGTTGATGCTATGAATAAATAAATATAAAAGTTTTTTCAAAAGCTTATTTCTCAGCACAAAGAATGAGTCTTTCTGTAACTGATACATTTCAGAAGAAAGTATAAAGAAATATTACTTTAAAAGATGGTATAAATTCAAACTTTCAAAAGAGAAAAGTCTACAATGAGACATTGCAGTATTTTGAGATGCACGTTTTTAAAAACTAAAACTTGTCAACGATTAAATCGACAGCTAATCAACGTATGAAAAATAACAAAATGTACTAAAAATGTTGCGAGTGATATATTTGTACAAACAAAGTGCTTCTATATAGTGATGGGTATAATTAATGTAATATACATTCTATCCCCCCCACGTCAGAACAGCAGCGTCACCAATTGATATAGACAGAGATGGAGAAGAGAGAGATTCCAGACAGGGATTGATGATGGCTGATAGTTTGGTGACTGACCTCTCCGGACCTAATAATGCACGCGATACCTTAATCAAGGCTTAACAGCCTATCTTGTAATCAACCTCAAGCTTATTAAAGAACAGTGCAAATGTAAAACTGCCTTGTTATTGACCAACACACATTCTCCTACACACAACCAGTCAAAACATTAATATAGTAATAAAATTACTGTAAAAGTGAGGGGATTTGTTACAATACTAATATTAATCCATATATATATATTGAATTTATATGGTAGTCTCCCTCACCTAAAAACTTGACGAAATTACAGTTGGACTCCCTGATTTGTAGACTAAGGTATTATTTGGAGCTACATGCAGGTTACACTGTACTGAAACATTGTTGGAGCAAGATAAGGACTATTAAAATAGTAAAAGTGTCGAGGCGGAAAAGTCTTCTGGTAAGGCTCCGTGTTTTATTGCTCTAAATTTCCATCTTGAAAGGTTTAAACCCCAAAAAACTACAAACAGACTGTCTGACAATGACACAATCTTCTCTGTGTCAACACATTTCAGAAACAGAGACTAAGCGGGGCCTGATCTTAAGATATCTGTGTGGTAATTGAGCATTTTGCTTCTGAGCCATTTATCCGGTCATTTGTAATTCTTAATCATGCGAATAGTTATGTTATGCAAACTCACAAGTAGTATTGATTTCCAGGATGAATCAAATAACACTGAAAAATGTGATGTGAATTACATAGCCATTTAATATTCTTCGAGGTAATTATCTGCCATAATGCACTTCCATGCATGGCTGCTTAAGTTTCGGAAACATTTAAATTCCTCTTTTGGAATGATCTTCAATTCTGATCTCATGGTTTTCTCGATGTCTTCGACATTCTCAATCTTGCTTATTCGTCAGGAATTTATTCCATCTATCATAGGGCGGTTTTACGTAGAAGTTCTTAACCCATTTCAAGAAAGAATTGCTGTGCAAGACCTTGTTTTCAACAGAAAAGAAGTTGGCTTTTTTTGCATGGCAATGCCTGGTCCCATACTACATTGTATGTGAAGAGGTTTTTGGCCCAGCATGAAGTTGTAGAGATAAATCATCCTTCATACTTTCTGCACTTAGCACTCGCAGACCTTTTCTTGTTTCCGAAATGGAGAAAATTGCTGAAGGATATCGAAATTCGCTTTGAGGATATCGAAGACATCAAGAAAACCTTGACATCAGAATTAAAGAGCAATATAAAGGCTTGATTTATTGCATTAATTATGCATACAAGTTACACATCAACCATTTTAGAGATCAACCAATTCAGGACATCAATTAAATTTATACTTATCAAATCATTTAAATTTTTGATGAAAAAAAATTGTAATTGCAGGATGTCTAGTAAAATTCCTGATAAAAATTCAGGCATATTTCAAAGTTATTAAAGCTCATCCCAAAAACTTTCAAGGACCCCTCTCACGACCAATTAATTACCATCACATTTTCTAAAGTATATCTAAGCCCAGTTGTGTGCTGAGCTAATTTTTGAAACAAAAAAGATTTAAGAAATAATTAATCATCTCATAAGAATTAGATTATTTTGAAAATAGAAGGAGAGATTTTTTTAAGGACCTTTTTTGAGGATGAGAAAAAGAAAGGTATCAATTTATTTATTAAGTGAATTTTTAAGCTAAAATAAATAACTTTACACACAATAGAAGTTTAAATTATAATTTTATATAAGGATATACAGTAAAATTGGACAATTGAGACTAATTTCTTGTACAAACTTAAATTAAAATTCTAGTAATTTTGCATTGATTCAAACTAAAAGGCTACAGACACTAATAAAGGACATAACGGCTATCACATCAACGGATGCCTATGTGAATGACACCAAAACGGTGTCGCAAATCTCAGGAACAACTTCTATTAAAACAGCTTAAATCTAGTTGAAAATTACCATTACTGCAACGAAAATTTTGGCGATAGCGGCTACCATACTGTGTCAAATCTTGATAATTACATTAGAGCAAAAACATTACACCAATGTAAATAACAACGGTAGCGTCCAATATATCGTTGAAAATATTTGCAACAGATGTGAATATATCGAAGTAGCATTCTACGAAATTGTCTATCACAACCACACAAATTTTGGCGATAGCGACAACTCCAGGTGCAAATCATCAGAATAGTGACTATCATGCAACTACACAACACTTACCAAAAATGAACAATACAACAACACAAATCTCGGCGACAGAACCTGATGTAGCAGCACAAATTTCGGACTTTAAGTCAGCGTAGCCACCGTACACCAATGTAAATGATGGTGATAGAGGCTGGCAATCAGCAGGAAAAGTGGTCATTAAATGGGAAGTCTGAACATAAGCAGGATCCAGTGTTGTCAGACTAGTAAACCCAATAAAATTGTAATGCAGATTTGTATTAATCTCAGGAATGATCGAATTTTCAGAGAAAAAAAGCTGAAATCCACGTTTCAGTTGAACTGTACCTTGTCTGATAGGTGCATATCTCTGCAATAGCAACAGTGACTATTATATCAGTTTAACATACTACGAAAATGATCGTCATGCAACAGAATTTGCAGTGATTATGATAATAGCGCCCGTCATAATCACAGGAATAGCAGCCATTTCCTCACAGTAAAGTTCAGAAAAATGCCCATCACATACTAATGCATGTAATGCTGATAGTACAACTTTGGAAAAAAATGTGAGGAAAAGTGCTCATTCCAAAGGCTGTTTGGAGAAGTTCTCTGTAAGCTGTTGAGAACTGGAGTGCAACTTTTCCCACAATTTTTTCTAAAATATCGACTGTTTTCTCTTTTTCATTTTCTAAACACAAACTTTTGGATTATTCCTTTTAAAAAAGGATGCAACTAAGAAATACAAGAAAAAAATAAATAAAAAATGATTTGCACTCAGAAGAAACAAATGCCCCTCTTTAACACAACATTGGAATTAATAGCAAAGAAGACTATACCAGAGTTTTCTAAAGTTGAAGATGAAGATTCCACCTTCAGTCCATCTTGAATCAAAGATGCACGTAAAATAGAAGAGGAGATTTCCAATGTCTGATTAAGGTCTGGTCTGGCATATCGTTGATAATTTGCCTCAAACTGCAATTTAAGGAGAAATTTCAAATTTAATTGTACTGTTCTATTATGAAACAAAAACGGAAAAAAATATTTGTTTATCTCCTTGGAAATAACACTACAATGATATATAAAACTATATGTATTTGAATAATATTAAGTATTTAAATAAGAAATAAAGATTTCTTATAATAGAAAATAATCACTACTTATGAAAAGTTACCATATCGCAGTGAGAACTTACTGTCAACGTTACTTTAATTCAGATAGGAGATCAAATAAAATAGTATAATTTTTGTATTTATTATTTGCAGGAAATCTATTAAGAATTTTTATATATTATTAAATAATATTACTTTTATGAAATAATAAAAAATGGATAAAAAGAAGTATGGAAAGGGTTTCAAACACAACATAATTTGTATGGTTTAAAGTAGTGTTGGTACTGTATGCCTACTAGGTTCAATTGTTATGAAGCAATATTTTTTACATTGATATTACAATATTGATATTATCCCTGCAGCACAATTGTTTGGGATTTTTCACACAAACTTTTAGATCTTCAACTTTATCAGCAGAAAATAAATATAATTTTTTAAAATAGATATTTATTACTATCATAATTAAAAAGTTTGTGTCTTGTCTGTCTATGGCTGAAGTGACTTCCACAATGTGGAGAATGAAATTTTAAACATAAATAGTATTTGACCTCCAATTTTGTTTCTGATTGTCAGAATGTCAAAACCTTATATTTTTTTTTTTACACAAGTTTAAAAATAACAATTTCTGCCATCAATTCTCAGAACTTCCACCTGATAGAAGCGCTACATTCTTAGTTGGTAATGCCTTGCTAAACTTGTTTAGAGAGAATATTTTTAGTGAGCTCGGTTCGCGAAGCATTCAAAGCAAGAATCTATACATATTATTAGGTCTCTGTAATGCACAGCTAGTACATATCTATTGCTAAGAATATAAGCACAAGATCACACTGAGGGCAGTTAAAAATTGATTCAATGTAACTTTATATACTCTTTCTGCACTGGTATTTTCAGCAGCAACATTGAGGAGTATTTGGTATATTAGAAAAGAATTATCAAACTTTGTCTTTTCCATACTTTCCACTGAAATCATAGATTGAAAATGAATGACTTTTTAAGGACTTTAAAAAGGGTTACCACTGAAATCACAGAATGAAATTCAATGACTTTTCAATGACTTTTAAGGACCTAATTAATGTTTTTAAGGACCTTTGAAAATTTGTTTTCAGGCATTATGTCTATATATAAATTTTTAATAAAGTATATTCTACCAAAAGAGTTTCAAGTTAGATTTGTTATACAAATACGTCGGAAAATTCCGATATGGTGCAGATAAGTGGCAGTCATGCAGAAATAGCAAATCCAATTTGGAATTTTTATAAATTTTGCAGTTGGACAACATTTGCAAATATTAAGGACTTTTAAATACCTCTAAGCATTTTCAAGGACTTTTAAGTACCTCTAAGCATTTTCAAGCACTTTCAAGGCCTTGAAAACAAGTTCAAAAATATTAAGCACTTTTAATGACTTTCAATGATCGTGGGAACCCTGTTCTAAGAATGAGATTGAACCTCACCCTACTGATGTGTACATCATTGAGCAGCCCCTCGAAGAAGGCGCATGCCCCTTGTTTTCTCAGGTCAGCGTTAGAATCTTCATCTGATTCAAGTGTCTTTCCATTCCAACCCAAAGCAGCAGGTTGGATCCAACTGGGAAAGAAAAACAATCAACATTCAAAAGCAACAAACATTGAAATAAATAGACAGGCAAAGATAACAAGTAATTTTTCACACAATGCAAATAAAAAAAACCTTTTTCATCTTAATCCCTCTTTAGTGAATAACAGTTATTTTTTTGCAATTAGTACCTTTAAATTAAACCGTTTGCAGCCATATTTATTTTATTCACATTTTTCTGCAGTAGTATTTTGATCAACAAGCAAAAATTATACAATGCCAGGTTTTAAGTAAATTTATTAAATGTTTACTATAATTTAGTTATTACTTAATGACCTTTTATTCAAGGCAAAAAAACAACAACAACCCAAAGCAGCAAAAGTTCTTTGTTGGTTAACAGCAGATATGTGACCATAAAGGATAAAATAAACTGTCTTATACAGTCAAACCTCAATAAAACACACTTCAAGGGGCCTTTAAAATTAATTCATCTTAACAGTAGTTCGATTTATCCGAAAAACAATAAACAATTTTTTAAAGACTATAAGAATTTTGGACGGTTTTCTGAAACAAAATTTTAGTTCCTAATGCATATTTATGTAAAAGCTACAAATTTCGAGTTTGACGTAGAAAAAATACAATGTCTTGATCTCTAATATAAACAGTTCTAAAAGTAAAGATTTAAAATTTTCAATATTTATTAATTGAGATTACATGAGAAATTCTTTGAAAAATATTGTATGTTAACAGGGTAGGGTACATACCTCATTGTTTTCTAAAAAACTCAGTTCTAACACATTGTTTCCTGCTCTTTTCTGAGCAATTAGTCCAGAAGTCTTTAATTAAATCCAAACTATTCAGGCATTCTGACGAATTGTCTTTTACTTTTTCCAAGAAAAATTGGCACAAAGTGTTAAGGGCAATGGATGCCTCTGCTAAAGATGGCATTTGGGTTCAAATTGGTTTGTTGTATAAGCAGCTTCAATTTTTTCAAAATTCTTTAAAATGTGCTTTTGGAAATTTCAAAATTAGCAGCAATTGCAGTTTTAATCTTGACTCCATCATCAACTTCAATGAGTAAAACATATTTTCTTCTAAAGTTATATTGTTTTTTAACTTTTAGTACTCATTCTAAAATATACGCTTTAATTTCGATCTATCCACAAGAACAAGGTACAGACTACAACTCATGAATGGCAACTGAAACTGAATGTGAAATAACCAATCCAGTGTATGGAAAGTTGCAGATTCCAGAATTTTAACGAGAAAATTTACAAAGGAGGAGACAGCATTCCAAGGAGACAAGAAAAGGAAGGGTTCTGCCCTGTCACAGAGTCGCCTGTACAACGCAACACCTTCTATAGGACCCTCTTTGAACCCCTGGAGATATCAACAAGTTAAAAACAAGTGTTTGTTGAAGACAAAGTGGGTAACAATTGAAAAACGACTTTGTTCGTTTTATTGAATGGAAGTTTGAAAGTTAGGACTTCAAATACAAGCTCGATTAATCGGATAGTTTGCAATATGCTTGTCTTAAACAAAGAAAATGTTATTATTTGTGCATATAATAGGAAGGGAATCCCGAATGCAGTTCGCTTTAACAGTAATTCATTTTAAGAGTGTTTGAATTAATGAGGTTTGATTGTATAATCAAATTTCAATAAAGCTCAATACGAAAAAACCAATCTGTGAATGCATGAGTAGTTAAACAATCTAACTAGAATGGGGAACTCGCCATTGTTGCCAGTTATAGTTTAACTAATTCTCGCAAAATAGATATTGATTAATTTTTTTTACTAATGTTATATATTAGGCAATTTTGTTCACCTAAAATAAATAGGAAATATATATTCTTGCCCCTCACAGTATTAAGATGCAAGATCAATAGATAATAAAATATAATGCTCCTTCAATCTTCTTTTGAAATTTGATTCATCACATTTGGTTTTACTTGTAAATATGTTTCTTCTGGAGAACCATAATTAGATTTAGACTACCAGCAATGCATTCACAATTTTTGTATTAATACTGAACAGCATATTAAATTAACAATGTAATATTTTTTTTTTAACATGCTTTAAACTGATATAGCTGGAAAAAAAACAACAATAGTATTTGTGTTGAGAAGTTTAGAAATATTTTAATGACCCAAAAGACATACCATCTTATATAACTAAATACCAAAGAGCTTGATTAAGTGAATAATGAGAGCCACTTATAACAAACCCTTCTTTTAATTTTATTGATATAGTGATTGTTCACAACAAATAACAAATATTTGTTGCATGAGATGGTCTCTTGCAGTCAATAAAACTACCAGCAAGCTTCAATTTAGTTTCAAACAAATTATGTGCACTGTTACTTTGTAGCTATTTTAAAAAATGTTATTCTGAAAATGGAATGAAGTTTAAAATACTATTTGGAAATAAAAAGCAAAAGTGCTTCCTTTTATCTTTTCCGTATAACAATTAGATTGACGCTTTTTTTCTAATTTTTTTTTTTTGCCATCCTTTAAAGGAAAAAACATTTTTTTTAAAGAGAAGGGAGGCAGTGGATTATAAGTAGTTAAAAAAAAAAAAGAAAAAAAAAAAAAAGGAATTTTAGAAATTAAATTTGAAACATACAATAAAAGAAACCACAATTTATAAATAAATGTGTATCAGTGACAGGAAGCCAATAATAAAGATTCTTCAACTGCACTTTAACTTGTTTACATTTGAAACTTACCAAAGATGTTTGGAGGTTATATTCTCCACAGAACAAAAAAGCAGCGAAAAGAATAAAGATGGTTGCGATAAATATCTTTGGAAAGAAATGTTAAAAAAATGATGAACTTTAAAAATAAAATAAAAAAAGTTACAGATAAATGAAGCTACAAAAAATTATCAATGTATGTACTTCAAGGAATTTAAGACGATTAAGACAAGCAGACAGCACATGCAAGCCTATTTTAAAAGTCAGTATATAGAATAGTAATTAATATAAGAAAACAGAAAGTTATAAGAGAAAAAAATAGTTTTTAAGTTTAAAAGTGTCAAAAATTCAAGTTATATAAGCTAATATTGTTACTTTTGAATATTATAAACTACTTAATTAAACAAATTACATAAACAATTGTTAAGTGGCATTCTGATACATCATTAACTTTCTTTCATGTGTATTTGATCTGATAGGGCACAGGTGAGTTTAGTTTGTCTCCTCACCCTGTTGAATAGTTGCAACTCAGAAAAACGTTTTTTTTTTTTATAAATTTGTATATATATATATATATTTTAATTATACGTTCATCTTGCTTTTTGAATGTGGTCCATCAAGCACATAGTTCCTTAACAACACAGGGTGGCCACAAAATTCAGGAACAAAAGTTCCCTGATATTTCCCCGATGGATTTAAAAAAAAATTCCCTGATTTTATGGCAAACTTTCTTTTAAATTTTCCCAATTTTTCCAGATGTGTAGACACTCTGATCAAATAGAACATTATGCTAAAGAGATAATAGGCCAATTTTTTAAAAATGGTTTTGGCAGTAATGAAAAGTTTAAATTATTCTGAAACAAAAAACTTCTAACGATTACCACCACAATTCTCTGGGTAAATAGGGCCAAAAAAAGGATGAACGGAAAAACGTGCATTAAACAACGATCGAAAATTACCCTTATTTTCGTGACATTTTTTAAAATTCCCTCCTACTTTTCTAATTTTTTCCAGAATCAGAAAGCTCCCAGACATTTCCCTGATTTCCAGGTTCTGTAACATATTGCACCTGATGGAAAGTTAATATTTTCCTTAGTACTTAGATAGCTATACATGACTGCTACTAAAACTAAGGTGGAAAATGGTGGGTGGCTAAGGTGGCTACTATGGAAAATTAATATTTTTGTGGAATAGAAAGCAAGCTGTGGCAAATTTGAACTATCTTTTGAATGAATAAATTTGCTATAGCAAAAATATATTCTATATTTTTATCAAAGGGACCATCTCAACCAACATATAAGAAAAAATAGCATAATTTGCCAAGAAAAAAAAAAAAAAAAAAAAAAAAAAAAATGACAGTCTACCTTTTGTGACAGTTAGGTATTTTATCATAACCATTTCATATGCCATGTGTTAAACCCATTGGGTATGAAAAAAAATAATATTCCAGTGTAAAAAAAAAAGAAGCAAGACATTACAATATTTAAAAGCTCATGATGAAGAAACATTTTTCTTTAGAAAGAAACAGCTGAAAGTGAAAAACAGAGTAGAAAGGCACTCACTTGATTGCATCCTTCCAGAAGCGAACACTCTTCACAGATGTCAAAACGACCTTGGCAGTCTGTGTGGTGGTGTGCAATGCATGGAGGGTAGTCCTCCCACCTGCTTGCCACAACGTATCGTTGTGCTCCTCCTCAGAGGCCTAATCAATGAAATTGTTGGAAACGACTTGATTGAGTATTAGTGTATATACTCAAGGAAAGATAAATAATATAATATTTGTCCTTTTCATTAAGGCACATCAGGTAGCTTTCAATAAAGCAGGAATTTATATTTCAGATTATACCACTCTTATATATAGTAAACTCATTAGCTCCCTCCCCAAAAATTGAAATTTTAGGAAATCTTATTGCTTAACATTTTAACAATAATTGTGTAATGACAAAAGCTGTAATTATTTCTACCCCGAAAGCAGAAAGTGCCTAAAACTACGACGTACGTCGCAGAACATTCAGAGACCTTGCAGAACAATTTTAAAATTGGAACAAATGCCCGCGAGTTAGAAAAAGAATTTCATCTACGGGATGACATGTTCTGCAGAACAAAACGACTTTATTGTCCACCCTTAACCTCCCCCCCACCTTAGTTTTCTCGGAACAACATTTCCCCAAGCTTCAGTTTCTTAGAAAAGCTCCCCGCGTTCATAGGGGGATCAATCACGTGTCCGTTTCCCGTTCTGGAGCGCTTTTCTTGATGAAAGTCATTGATAAAGTTACAAATTTTGAATATATGCCTTGGTTTGAAAAATAATTTTTTTCGTCATTATCATTTTGTAATAAATGTGTAGTATTAATTTTAATCGGTTTTTTCTTATATATCATACTGGAAATTTTGAAAAAATGTCTGCAGAACATTTGTAACTATCAAAAGTCCCGTTGCAGAACATTATATATTATTCTGCTTACGGGATTTCTACTTTGGGTGACTAAAAGGAAAATTAAAAAATATTTTTTAAATCCCTATTTTAACTAATCAGAACTTGGAACGTTTCAAACAAAAGGTGCAATTTGTATAGCTTTTTTTGTAAGATAAACTAGGAACTAAATTGATCAAAAAGCAGTTTTAAATCATCTGCTGCAAGTGCTGGTTTTATAAGTTTGTATAAAGGTAGAATATAACACTATCGAAGCACAGAACAAGAGTCTAATATAACTATGTATCTAAGTATTAAGTGTCAAGTTTCTGATTCAGAGGGTTTTATTGCTACTGACAACCTCGGTTCATAAGGGATGAAGCACTACTAACACATTGAGATGCACGGATACACCTTATATAAGAAACCTTGTGATGGTTCATCTTGGTATGCGTATCTCCTCTGCACATCTTTACCTTGATTGGTCTGCCAAAATAACGGCAAGGCGCATGTCCAAGAGGTGTTATAAAATGAGGCTTGGTACAGGGCTTTTAAGTTACACTCTTAAGTTACTCTTTTAAGTTGCTCTCTCAGGTGTTTGTGTCCAGTTGTCGCGTGGGTTACCCCTGGCCGGTAGACCCTGTATGTTGGTGTTTCCGGAGCCGTCACAGCCTTGCAGTCGTGGATCCGCCCTGGTGAGCTGTACGGTTCCCGTTACTTCCCCCCCCCCACTCGATGTAGCCTTTGCCACCTTTTGCTTGTGCCTGCAGTGTGAAATAAAACCCAGTGAAATCTTTGAATTTTGCCTCTGTGTCGTTTCTTGACTACCAAGGTGCGTTATAACCTATACAATTCTAAAATCTCCCTTCTTTATTACCATTGAACATTTTCAAATAAAATAGACAACTTTTGAAATATAGAATTAGGAAAGTAAGTAATGCTTACAACAGCTTCTGAATCCTCTGATGAAAGCTCGAAAGGAATGTCTCCAACAAGGAACTTGACTCTATCTTGCAATACCTGAAAAAAAAAATTAATTTGTTTACTAAAATAAACAATAAAATAATATTGCATTAAGAGAAATAGAATTTATCCATATACAACAAGACATTACCTGCAATTCTAATTCTGACCTGCTTTTCAGTATTGTTTCGATCAAGTCCTCAGAACAATAGGCAAGAGCAAAAGACATAAGGGAAGATCTAGATGAAGGAATTCTATTTAGAACTTTAGTCATGAAATGGACAAATAATTCTTTAAACTGAAGCAGGCAAAGTTTAGAGTAAATAAGCAGCCTATTTGTGAAACAGAGCATTTATACAAGTTTGCGGGAATTTTAAAGAAATGTATTGCCATAGCTTTAAACAAAACAGACATTATATATCTACATTAAATCGATAAATAAGAAAATAAATACCTAGATGCATGAATTAGTATAACATTAACCCATAGGATATTGAAAGAAGTGCATGACAGATTTTGCAAGTGTTATTATGAACTATTGTGTTTTGCAACTAAATGGTCAACTAATAGGATTTTTTCTTGTAAATTAAATTATATGATTACTTAGAAAAATAGTGTGCATTAAGGGTACATTATAGTGGCTTTTACTAAGGAATTAAACATTTTAGAAAAATAATTGACAACAGGGGGGGGGGGGGGGAATGCCAAAATAAAGGGATTTGCATTAAATCATAATTACATTTTTTATTTTAAGGGTTTTAAAAGTAACTTTTATAATTGCAAAACCTGTACTTGCAGCAGATGATTCAAAACTGCCAATTTTACCAATTTGGTTCAAAGTTTTTCTTACAAAATAATTTAGTTTTAGTTAGCATTTCTTCCTATAAAGAACAGAACAATAATATCTCGAAATGAAGATTTCACTTCCACTGATTGAAATATTGTGTGTCATGTAATATTGTGCCGAGAAATGTATTGAAAATAATTAAGAATTACATTCTTAGTTATTTTTAATACATTTTTTAATTTAAAAGATAATTTTCTAGAATTATGTAGTGTTCCTTACCTAGCTGGAACATTGTCAAAATCAGTGCAGCCTCCCAACGTATAACATATGAGCCATCCTTCTTTGTGACCTCCGTCCATGAGTTTTGTACAAGCGGACAGACACTCATTGTAATCTTTTGCCTGAAGAAACAAAATTTTATTAATATTTTATATCCTTCAGCCCAGTGTACCCAAATGGGAACATTTGTAAATTAAAAAACTTACTTGAAATGCGTGTTCACCAATTAAAGTCAGAACTTTTCCTTCTCTATCATGGCTGCTAGAGTTTCCTGCTCGCAAAAGATTTGCCAACTTCATGATCTAAAATGATTTGTAACAATTGCAAATGTAAATAGGAATCTCGTAAAAATATGACAGCAAAAATAACATTTTGAAAACTACTTTGATAATATTTTTTTATTAGGCTAAAATAATTAATGAATGAAAGGTTAAATAGAAACTTTGTCAGAAGGAAATGATTTTTCAATAACAACTATATGATTAAAATGTAGATGAAATGGATAAAGCAAAGCAAGGGTAGAAATTCAATATACAACATGAACTTTAAAATACTCTCAGCACCAGAAGAATACCTTTTGGGATTTTTTGTAGTTCCTTCCCTTTTTCTTTAATGCTTCTTGAACAATAATCATTCTGTTTTCAGATAACCTCACTAAAATAAAAAGCAATGTTATTAAAAAAAATCATTGTTCCTTAACATTTAAAAACTTTACCAATTTTAAAAATCTTAGAAGAGCATATATTTTTAAAAAGAAATAAAGAATGTTTCAACATAAATACATATTTATTTAGACATAAGTTTAACACGAGAAATTTAAAGTAAATAAATCTATAACAATAAGTATGTCCATGCTAAAGATTTATTTACTTTAAATTTCTCATGTTAAACTTATGTCTAAATAAATATGTATTTATGTTGAAACATTCTTTATTTCTTTTTAAAAATATATGCTCTTCTAAGATTTTTTTAAATTGGTAAAGTTTTTAAATGTTAAGGAACAATGAATTTTTTTAATAATAATAATAATAATATATATATATATATAATATAAACTTGAAATAGGAGAGTGACAAACAAGACAAACAATGATATGCAAATAAAGAATGAAATGGAAACAATCCTACCTTGCAGTGGCAAAATAGAAACACTGAATTCTTGCAACAGTGATATGGAAGATATCAAATCATATTCTTCTTCAATACTGGAAGGGACATCTTCTATCAGATTCAAACAGGCCCTAAATAATAATAAAAAAATCCTCAAATAAGTATACTAAGCATGTTTGTAAAAGTTGGTTGTATTCAGATTATCTGGCGCCGTCAGCAACACGAGAGCTATGATGCGCCGAAACATTCGTCATTAGACAAGCCCAACATACATTTACAAACACCCATGCCAAACACGGGACTCGGAACCCGCAACCTCGCGGTCCAGAAGCTAGCACGCTAACCACTAGCATGTAAGAGAGTTACAAATAAATAGATCTTAACGCATGGAGTTAAGATATATTTATTTCTCTTCAGTGCCAATCTAGACTTCCTCAAATCTTCATCCCTAGTACTAGGCCATAGACTGATCTTCTTATTAGTAATATTTTAGAGAGGTACAATTGGCCAACAGGCCTAAGTACACATGGCTCTGCCACTCTCTTTTCAATCTAATCTAATGTTTGCCCTTTGGGTCTCTCAACAGATGATGACATTGTAAATGTGAAGTTGAACAAAACAAAGTTGTAGAAAAAGAATTTGAAATTGTGACATCTTCTAACTCAGAAATGAAATCGGCCGCGAATATTCTGAACATTTTTTAACTACAGAAAATGAGGACAAGAAAATAATGGGTTCTTTGCTAATTGTTGATAACAAAATTGATGAAATCTACATAAAATCGAATTGTATTTAACCAAAAATAACTAATTTCTTCTATAGAATGTGAAAATAAAATCAAGTTTTAGTTGTATAGTTATTTTTCCTTTTAATATTCGATTAATTATCTATTTAATTAATAATTTAGAAAAAAATTTTGAACTATCACAATCGCTATTTCCGACAATACTACTGCCATATGTTAAAAAATATTTTTTCAAAGAATATGGATATAGTGAACTTAATGTTGGGTCTGCAAATGGTTCACTATAGCTGGATTTGACTGCATATACTGATAGAAGAACCTCTAACCATGAGCTTTTTTTTTTTTTTTTTTTTTTTGTTATTGAGGGTCATTTACTTTCTTTATCAGACAATTAGATGTAATAATACTTATTGAATACATTCCAACCAAGAAGAGAAATGTAAAGCAAGAATAAAAAAAACCCCAAAAAACCCCCCCTGTTAACTTACTTTGCCAGGGACATGCAAGGGTCAGATCCATCCGCAGAAGAATTGAAGTACTCCTGGGATGCAGCGAGAACCAGAGAGACAGATTTGGCATAGGGCAGCTTGAAGGACTGTGGACCAATCAGCTTCCTTGATTTGTTGTTACACTCCATCATTCGACCAGCGAATGTAATGTTCTCCACTTTTCCAGAACACAGCAGCGAATGCAGCACAATCTGGAATTGGACAAAGCCAGAGAAAATATTGGAATATTAATTCAAGAAAAAGGTATGATTTTATGGTTTTGTTTTAATCTTGAAAATGAATGTGAGGTAGAGATGTGCCGATGTGAGAATCTGCGGAAAAAATCTTGCCAATAAAAGCCGTAATGATAAAAACGTCACACTGAAAATTCCGAGTTAAAAAAAAGTAAACTATGATGATATACAAATTCATCTAAAAACATTAATAGATCACTTAGAAACATGGTATAAGAAAAATTGTTAAATTTGGAGATGATATTTAAATTTTTTTTTACGACCATTATAGAATTTTAGAAAATCCTAAGCTGAAATCCCCAACATTGAAGTATATGCTAGATATTTCTTAAATAAAAGTATTCAACAACTAGTTTAAGAATTATCTTTTTCTGTTTTTTCCAATTCTTTGGGATTAGTTATAACTATACACATTTCCATTTTATATTGTTGAACAAATTGTCTGTATATAGTGTAAATAGTGACGTATTATTTAAAAATTCTATTGTAATTTATTTTTATCTTATTTTAATTTATTAACAGGGATTATACAGGTTAGAAAAAGGTGGCAACACTTAAAGCAATCGAGAAATTTCGTGACGTTTCTTTTTCGATGAATTGGCTGGAAATTTCAGGAATGTTCTCACGTGCCTGCTATAAAAAGACCGGCGATCGGGAAAGTTTTCAGATTGACTTTGGACTTCGATGAAAGCTTATCGCTTGTTAACCTATTGGAGTGAGTTTGTGTAATCGCTGAATTCGAAGTTGTTTTTGCTAAAGCTTGTGAGCGATTACACTGTTGCCTGTGAATTAATTTTGTGAGATTTCTGAAGAGAGAATAAATATTTTTATACTGTAAAAACTGTACCATCATTGCCTCAGAGGAAAAATTCATAACAATATGCTTTGTCATCATAACATTGAGGAAGAAGGAATCGAATGGAGAGTACACAGCTAAAAATTAGGAGGGAGAAGGGGGGGGGATTTGTGAATTTAAATTCAAAGGGGACATGTTAGTCATAGTCATAGTGAATGGGGAGGTCAGTTGAGCCTAGGTGCTGATTCCACTAGGGAATATTGCACCAACCCCTTTATTTTACGACCCACTGTCAAAGAAAACCAGATTCCTTAAGAAAGGTCAAAAGGCTTTTGACAGGTTCCTCGTGGATTGTATCAAGTTCTGTTCCAAGACCTAAGCTTGAGTGCCTAATGTGAAGAAGAGCTTCACATTCAAAAAGTATATGGTGGGCTGTTTCCTCTACCATATTGCACTTCCTACATAAAGGTAGGGGACATGTTTATATAAAAAAGTAGCTTTAGTCCAGTGCCTTTAATTTTTTACATCACTTCATAATTCGTCTTACTGGACAAGGACAAGTTTTGTTGCATTGGGTTCTAATCTCAAATGTTCTTTTTGGCCTTTCTTTGTGATTAATATTCACGACCAAAATAAAATACGAACTTACTTCGTAGCAGTCTTCGTACGTCACACTCTTGAAGAGCACTTTCTGCATTTCTAGGATATCAGAAAGGAGACTTGTCCACTCAGATTCATCCAGGATCGGAACCCTTTAAAACAGAAGTCTGGACTAATATGTCTAAGTAATAAATACTAGAAGCAAGGTGATATGAAAACATTATTTAAATCAGGGATCTCAGTCAAAGTCCCAGTGTTTGGGAATGCTATAGTATTCTGCATCAGCGTTATTACTTTCAATTACCCATATTGTTACGAATTTTTGTATATTTGTAAATATTTCGTAGTGCTAATTTTGTAAATAGGAAAATTTATGTACATTTCGCATAAGGCAGTGCAATAGTTCGTTGTGAGCTTGGCTTCCCTGCAATATGGGTCTTGATGCTTGATAATGAGTTTTTCAGAGGTAACTCTGGGAAGCGAGTTTTAAGGAGCAGGGCATTTAACATTATGCCAAACTTGGCCACCATTTGACGACATTTTTGGTCCCCATGTACATGTATAGGACTTTTCGACTAAGACCTGGAAAGTTCTCCAAATGTCTACCTCTAGAAGTTTCAAGTATGTTCACCTCCCCTATATAAGTCAGCCAAGAGAATGGGAGAGTTAGTTGTTAGCTGAGTCCATTAGTTGACTGGAATTACTGATACTGAGTCTCAGTGAGCGTTCAGAGAGTTCCGAAAGCGAACTGTATTGCATTGTCTTTTGCAGCAATTTGTGCAGTTGTGTTGTCAAGTTTTTAACTGCTGTTTTGTGCTCTATTGTTGTGAAAAGAGCTGTATCCTCTCTACTAGAACGAGAAGTTCTGGAGTTGTAAGAGAATCTGAGAAGAATTATATTGGAATAAATTTCTACAACTTTTGATCTGATTTGGCTTCAAATCTTTCAAACCCGTCCACACAACAATATGTTAACATAGGGTAATGAAAGTATTGTATTCGGTAAAAATTTGTTCCGATTTTTTTTGCATTTCACCACGTTTTGGAACATCCCGACTTCAAAAAAGTGGTCTACAGAAAAAATGTATGTCAGTGGGTACGTTGTCAGCATAAGTCTCGAACAAATTGACCTACAACCAGGGATGGCACAGCTTCATGTCCCATTGGTATCAGCTTCGTATCAGTTGAAATCCGATTTCATATCAGCCAAAATTGAATTTTGTATCAACTTCAGATCAGCCAAAATTCAATTTTGTATCAATTTCGTATAACTTGAAATAAGATTTTTTATCAACTTCATGGCAGGAAATATCACATTTGGTTTATTCCTTGTATAAGTTAAAATCAAAATTTGAATCAATTGAAATAAATTTTTATAATAAGTTTAAACCAAGATTAAGCAATTGGACTGCCTTGGACTGGACTGGGAGGACATTTATAACTGTCCACAACTAGTGTCAGACTTCATTAATGTCAGTGGCTTCACTGATATTGTCTGACGAAGTCAGACAAAAGGGAGATTAGAAACAACAACAACATCAATTTTTCATACAATTGTAGTAAAAATTACAGTTTTAAGCATAGACTATATACTTAAATTTTTTACAATTGGTATGAATTTTCTTGCACAGATTATTATACAGTAATTTGGAATCGATATAAACTAAATAGAGTCCTCATACACAAGACCCTTTCCTATAGAAAGACAATCAGGCATTTCAAGGCAGCCAAACCTAACTTTATTTCCACTATTAAACATATTTAATTGGGATGCTTGTAATAGGACTGGGAAGTAACAAACTAACATTTGCTAGTAAAGACTGGCACATCCGAGGTAGCACAGCTGTATTGGAGGAAACAGGGGTTAATTCTGGCTGTGCATAATTCCAAAATACACGATTTTTCAGCAAACAAACATGTCAAAACTACCACATAGTTTTGTTTCTCATAAATACAATATCCCAATTTTAAAACTGTGCATCAACATTTCAAAACATCTTCAATATTTTATCCAGAATTGGGCAAGATTGGGTAATATTGTTTCCAGCGACTGATTTAAAACGTTCTACATCGGGATTGGCCTATGTTTGATGATATTGGCCAGAGTTTCTGTGCTACTAGGGACCATTGAAATCAGACTTCAGCTCGTTTCCTTGTCACTCACAAGCTGTGGAACGCTTAAGTAGAGACAAGACAAAAAGTAGGTGGGGCTGACACAAAAGATGTTAGGATAACACTTTTTTTTAAAGATCTAAAACTCCGAATTTTCAACAAAAGTTTCCTTCAAAGTGTATCACTGGGATAGAAAGCTCGAGAAAAAAGTGAGCCAAATGAATAATAGCATGTTTTTTTAAAAAAATTTAAGAAATAACACTAGTACCTATTTTACAGAAAAATCATTATTTCTTACAAAAAATTTTACTTTTGAGTACTTTTAATTATTAATATATGTTTTAAAAATGCATAAAATAGTGTTTTCCTGTGTTATACCGCCCTTTCACTACACATTGCAAACTATTACCTTTTAATTACATAACATTTAGAAATTTAAAAAAATGTAGGAAAAAGTTTATTTTTTTTTATTTTCTCCAAACTTTGAAGTGAATGCGCAATTGGAAGATATTGTTTTTTTTCCATTTTTTTTTACAAATTTTCTTATTAAGAAGTGTATAAACTTTTTATACTTCATGTGTTTTAAAATTTTTTCTGGATGAATGAAGAAAATATAAAAATGGTAAATAACACCAATCCATGTCATTATAATAGTATAACTGATAGTTGTGCAATGTTTCACAACCCTATTTAATATTAATAATTATTCAGTATTCTGCATCCACAATTAACATTTAAATAACAAAGCATTCAACTTTTAAGTTTAACAACATGCCAAAATAATATTTCAATAATTTTGTTTTCATAAAAGACCAGCAATTCTAATTAAAACCAGGTTTTACCTGTGGCTAGCCATTCTTGTAAGTTTTGTTAAAACTTTTTTGATTTCATCTGAACTTTTGGAAATTTTGTCCACCACTGACAGAGGAAGGGACAAACCATTTCTATCCATGAGTCCAGCAACCCTGAAATAATTTACATAAGGGTTTAGAATGAAATTTAATAGTCTATTTTATAAACTGAAAGTCAATAAACTAAAAAATAAAACATTTAACACAAAAATTTAATGCACACATTTTTCACAGGGACACTAGACTGCCAAGCAAACAATGTTTTCTGGATAATAAGGAATCACAATTTCTTTAAAAAATTACTTGCTTAAATATGTTAATTGTAAGTTGTTATTTTGTAAAACTAGAATGAAAGTTAACTCACACAAAATATTTTTTTTTTGTAAAACAATTGAAATCGTAATGGCAAAACAGAAACACCATGCAATACTATTAATTATAAATTGCAATATTCCGATTGTTAAGGCAATTTAAACCAGCAAGAATTTTTTTAAATATTGAATAAAACTTACCAAATATGTTTCTTTAAAGTTGCAACTGAAGCTGGTAAACTGTGGAATTTCTTTGCATTTCTAATGTATACAAAAATACAGCATGCATTTGATTATTATAAAGATCAAAGTAAAATATTGTAACTTTAACAATATCAAAAATTGTTATAAAATACATTAACACAGAAAAGTACTTTAATTTTTCAGTGCACAAATTTTTATAGGAAAACAGTGGATTTATATTAGTGGAATATCACTCTTAAAAATGCTTATGTGTGGACAGTTAAAATTATTCGTACTTTACAATACATACAAAATAATTGAGAATAATATTTTTCAGTTTATATTTTATTGGACCTTGTAGCACACGTACCTTGAAATGTACTGAAGTGAAAACATTTAACATTTAAACATATTATTAAAGCAGCAAAATAGGGTTTTTTAAAAAAGCAAAAATATTTATATAAAATAATTCGAGAAAAGTTTTTAACATAAGTTTAGATAAAATGTTCCGTAAGATTTTTGCAAAGAAAATTTACCTGTTAAAGCTGTCTGGTAGTGATAAAAGCAGTTCATATATTGCATTAGCATTTTTTAACTCATCTGTTCTGAAATTGAAAAAGAAAAAATAAAGTAATGAAAGGAACTTAAATGTTCTTCTTATATTAGATTCCTAAAAATTAATATTAAATATAATTGGACCTTCATATTTACAATTTTAAAATAGTATACTCTGTGTGTTTATTTAAAAGGCCCTATAAGACAACTATTTAAAAATTTATTTGAAAAATAATCATCCATAAAATTATATGTTCAAAGAGACTGAATGTTACATAATTGAGCAAAGTTATGAATAGCATTTGCGAACATGACTGCTTAGTGTACATTGATAAGACTAGAAGCATATTTTATCTAAAAATTGCAGACATATTCCAATGATGAATGATAAATATTTGTTTTATTGTACAATTACATGTAGCTCTACAATTTTGCATTCTGTAAATCAAACACTTTTACTGTGAAAAATGTACTGTTTCTAAAATGTTTTAGAGAACAATTCTGGAGTTCTTGATGGTTCAACATGAAGTGAATAATAATAGGTTGTTACAAAATATATGATAACCTTCTAAAAAAATGTTTTTATTATAGATTACTTTTGTAAGTGATTACTATGTGATTTCTTGTTACAGAATGATCATTATAATAATTATTAAGTAGTTTGCTTAGAACTGATATACTAGTCAGTGAAATCGATTGATATAATTTTTTAATTACTTGTATTATTTGCTTAAAATGAGCTTTTAATTCACAAATGTGATTTATTTAAAATTATCCGTTTTTTTCCTTAGTTTTATTTTATAACCTATTTCAAAAATCAGGGTTCCTACACAAAATCTAAAACAAAATTCCCTGACTTTTCCCTGTTTTCCAGATGATATTTAAAAAATTCCAGTACTTTCAAAAGAAAAAAATATAAACACGAATTTGAAAATTTAACACCAGATATTTAAGTTCCTAAGTGATATTTATATTTCTGATTGAAATAATCATTGTTTATAATTTACTGTGTGAAACAGATACTAAGTAAACCTTATCTATACTAATAAAACAAAGAGTATGTCTACTCAATAGTCTATAGAAAGTAACTTCCAATATGAGCAGAACTCTGAAATTTTAAACATGAGTAGTTTTTACTATCCAATTTTGTTTATCAAAGACAAAATATTAAAATTTTTATTAGTTTTTTTAAAAATTGTTTTAACTTAAAGGCAATTGGAAGTTAGTAAATAAAACTTGCAGCATATGGCACTGCTAAAATCTTTGCAATTGTTATTTATTCTTATCTTGGCTGTTTTATTTATGTTTTTTTTTTTTAATACTTAGAGGAAATTCGTTAGTGTGAGTGCTATATTTTTTCAAATCTAATCTTGGCTGTTTTAGTTGTTTTGTATTCCTACAGATTTTTTTTTTTTTTTTTTTTTTTTTTTAAGGGGCGGCGGTATTAACGGGGAAAAGGGTTCAGAAGGGCAAAGGTTGAATTAATGGGGGTTATGTAGCATTATACTTTTTATAAAGACCTGGCATATTGACAGGTCACCGCAACGCGAGGCCACGCAGCTAATTACTAATACAAGCTTGAAACAAAATGAAGATTGTTTGCCAAATATGATTGTCTGCTCAAATATTTGACTGGTTGCTTAAAAATATCTCATAAACTTGCAGAAACTCAGTAAGATTAGAAAACTTGCCCCAAGTCAGCAATTAAGAATTTTGTCTTAGTAATCGGGAAAAACGTGGAGCACCAAGGACAATATTTTGAAGTATCCTAGCGGCAGAGTGCTGACTTGAAAAGGCCGAGTTCGCAATAAAATCCGAAATTTTCATCTTCAAAATCGGAAAGATACACGCGGCAAAAACGGCGATTGCACCATTAAACGGCTACAAAACTTCCTCTAAAAATAAAGCAAAGTCAGCAGTTAATTCGTAAATTTTTGTTTTCAATACCAGATTTCAGCGATCAGTACTCATGAAACACTTATAAATTCAGAAAAACTAATTAAAGTAAGAATTTTCCATATGCGTAGTCGAAGTAAACTAGCGATTTTCCAGAAAAATTGACAGTTCTTGTAAACTGATCTCCAAAGTCGTAAATTTGTCAAAAATTATGAGGAGTACAAAATCAGATGGAAAGTGACATCTTGTTGTTAATAATATTTAACAAAAACTATCAACAAAATTGAAAAAGGTGAGTGTCGATTAAGATCATACTCTAGTTTTTAGAGTCAGCGAATATGAGTTTTCCTTAAAAAAAAAAAAAATGCGAAGTTCGGACAGTTTAATGAGCTATTCATAAAACCGTACCAAAATGGTCGAAATCCGTACATGTAAGGCTAATTGGTAAAAGTTATCTACAACGAATATACGCTATTCAATTAATCGAAACTTCCAACTTTCATATGAACTTTCACGGCCATTCATTGCGGCGGACGTCCAATTCTTTGGTGTAGCATAAACTCCATAAACTGCTGTCCAGTTCCAAGCCTCTGTGTTCCAAGTCCAATCCAACAACCACTTGAAGAAAAAAACTGCTCCACCACTAAAAAATGAGCCATTCCCCGAAGAACCGGTTTTGAATACTGCCGTTTTGCGGAGCGGTCAACAATAAAAGATGAAGTCCACTAAAAATGAGCCATTCCTCGAGAACCGGTTTTGACTATTGCCGTTTTGCTGCGCGGTCAACAAAAGATGACGTCATAGATTAATTGAAAATTTCTATTTTTCTGCTTAAATTTTAAACTGAGACGAAATTCCCTGACTTTTCCAGAATATTCCAAATATTGGCTATTTTCCCTGACTTTTCCCTGATTTTTGAGGGCATTTTCATTTTCCCTGACAATTCCCGGTTTTCCATATTTTCCCGGTGTGTGAGAACCCTGAAAAATATTCTTTGTAATTCCCAAAAACTAATTAAATAGAAATTCTTACCTTTCGCAACAATAAACAGATTCCAACATGAGACTTACAATTTCATCAAAATCATTTATGATTAGTGGAGGCTGTTGGGTGAAAAGAAATAATGTAATTATTTTTTTTATGAAAACATTAATGACATTTAAAAAACTAATAAAGTAAAACTTTCAAACTAATCTTTGAACAAAATTCAATTAAAATTATTAATACAAAATTGATAAATTATTGTAAGAAATAGTTCAAACAATAAAAAACTTTAATGACAGCAAAAGCATTAATATTTCTAGTAAAAAGAAACATTTAATATTAAAACACTTATTTTGTCAAAATTATGTGCATTAAATAAATATTCAACTTACATCACATTTAAAGTTCTCTAATATTCTCCGGCAATAAAATAAATCATCCTTGGATATCGACAAGACATAACTTTTAAAGAGTGATTTTCCAGATGTAGGCTCATACTTCACACATTGATAGAGGAAAGGCAACAACCATTGCTGCATATTTTTAAGGAAATTGTCTTTTGAAGTCTGAAAAGGAAGAACCAAAAATACTCTGTAACAAGTAACAGCAAGTTAAAACTATGTTTCATATAGAAATTAATATTCAATAATGAATTAAAACATGTTTGTATAAAGTAACAGTGGCATTGCAGGCTCTAACAGCTGGGAAATTTTATAAATAGTTCATAGAAATAACCTACAGAATTAAATCAGTTCTTGAGAAAATAATTTTTTTTAAAAATATGAAAAAGAAATTTTTTTTTAGAGAAACAGCAATAATATAATCCTAAACAGTGTCTGAATGTTCTTGCGCTTCAAATTCACCACTTTGTTTTTAAAAAAATGACCGCAACATGATACAATTTATTTTCAGAAGAGGAAAAAGATATAAAATTGATATTTTTTTCATTTCATTAAAAAAAATTTAATATTTTGTCTGATTTTGGGTATCTATATACAAAAGGGTGGTCTTTATATGGAATCAAAAATAAAATTTTATCCGATTTTAACTCTCAACACCTCATTTTTTCCCTTTTGATTTATTTTGACGGTGTAACAAATTTCATTAAGATGAATTAATATTATCCCATGCCATAATGAGCTGGAAGTTGTTAAAAAGATTGCACAAAATTATATTTTTTGAAAAAATTAAATTTCTTCGGATTTGATTTAACACCCCACGAATATTTTTCTTTTGACCTAATTTGACAGTTGTTATAATGAACCCCCCTCCTCAACTTTTTGTAACTTTCTAGCAACTGGCTTGCTTGTAAAGAATTTATTCTTTATTCGTAAAGTTTTGCAAAAGAGATTCTAGATTTGGGCGGGGAAGAGAATGGACTAAGTTTTATTTGACACAATCCCTTTTTATTCTCAGGTTTAGTTGACAGTCCCCCCTTAGCACCAAAGAATGACGTCCTCTCCCAGTGACGTGTTGCTGGCTGATTGGCCTAAAGTTAAAGAATCCTGTAAAATCCCCTGCACGAACCTTTGCAAAAAAGTAGTATCACTTTTGACCGAAACCTACAGGAGAGAAGACATGCACGTCTGAAAGGAAAAGATGACACGTACTGTGAGAGACTTGTGGTCATTTCTGGCAAAAAGTAGGCCCGATCCTGTCAACATTGTTAAATTTAATTTCCTCAGGCAATCGCCTGAGCTTCTTTTTACCAACTGCCGTCACTCCATGTAACCACCTTGGCAACCAGGTCTTAACATGCGAAGGAGAAATCCAACAGACCAGATTCCAGTTCTCCGCAACACGGTGGCTACCAGTCTGGGCAATGACTTTGCATTGTTAACTTCCCAGAGAGGCTCCCCTGCTCTTTTTTTTACAAGCTGACACTGCCTCCAAGATCACCTAATAAGAACGCACACTTCAATTCCCTTTCTGGACATTGGTTAGAGACAGTAATTGACATACTTTCCACTATAACTGTCCCACTTATAGGGACTCTCTGCCATAATTGACGGACTTGTCCCGGCAACTAGGCCGACCTTTCCCTCCGAGGTCTTTCTTCGGCACAACCTCTGCGGAATACGTCTGCCACAGGTATCTTCTTGGTATCCAACCATTGTTAATGTCATGTGTAAAGATGTGAACTCTTCTCGTTTTTTTATTATTACTGGGTTAACTGCCAGAGTTTGTTTTTCTCAGCCATAACTTTGTTTTGATATCGGTTTAGTTTAGTTTTTTTTTTTACTTTTCATCCCAAGTTAAGAATCTCTTGCTTTTCTCAGTCTTAAATTTTGTATTCAATACTTTTAAGTTTTTACTAGACTGAGAATCTTTAGATTTGATATTTATATGTATTACCTTAATTTACGGAAAAATAAATTTCTTACTTTCTCTAGGCAATTCTATTTTCTTGACTAATGTTTTTGAGTTGTAGGTGGTAACTTAATTTTTTTAAATTTTGCTCTTGGTGCTAGGAATTGGCGAGTTTTAAGATTACGATCAAGGGTCCTTTTTAATTGTGGTCAATAGTAATTTATTAAATTCTTCATCTATAAATAACAACAAAACTGGGTACTAAGTATTATTAAAATAAATTAATACTAAACCGTGCCACATTGATATTGAAGTTGGTAAAAATGGACACAGAATTGGTAAAAACAAACAAAAAATAGTCAAACATTGTTATTTCCTTAAATAAAAAATTAAAAATGAAAGTTCCAATATATTTATACAATATAACAGAAAAGGTAGTCTAATATTCACATAACAAACATTTGGTAATTTTAGTGATAATTTTTTAATGTTTCTTATTTTACAATAAGGGTACTGTTCACAGTGATTATTCACACATCACTAAATGCACTTGCTGATTTTCATCAACAGTTAAGAATCCTTTAATTTTTAAAAAATAATTTTAGTACTTTTTCTAGAGTAATTTGCAGCACAAAGACTTTTAAATGTATGTTTAACATGCTTATAAGAAATGTTTGTTTTCCGAAAGGTAGATGATACATTTGAAAACCTGAAATAATTTTAAATTTCTTAAATAGATTCACGCTTTTTACTGATACAAACTCAATAATTTTGTAATCTAAAGTGATAAATATATTAAAAATTCATCAGATAGTATATATTTTCATTATTTATAGTATTTCATCTATGACAGGATTAAAATTTAGAAATCTGAGCCCCCTTTCAAATCATTTTCTTTATTACATTTAAATATCTTATTTACCAACAATTACGATGTGTTTTATACATAATGCATTTTAAAATATAACAAATACAAAATAACTACCATCCCAAGGCTCAAAGTTGTTAGCACAGGTTTGGAAAAACCACTCTACTATGCACCAATATAGAAATAAGGTAATTTTATTAACAGTTAAGAATTCTTAGAATTTGTTTTTATTAACTTCTGTCCTATTTCTAATGTAATTTACAAGAGATAACTTGCTAAAGTGCATATGGAAACTCACATGTGATAATTTCTATCACATACCTATAATCTAAGCTAAGCTTTGAAAGTGAACTGAATTATTTTAGAACAAGAGAGAAAATTTCATATCAAGTTCTTCCGCTGATTTATGACTATGCACGGTTTTATTTTTGAGTTAACATTTATCTCTAACAATATGATGCAGAATCCAAATAGGTTCCCAATAATCATTTTCAAAGTTATTTTTCTTTGTTCTTTCTAAAAATAACTTTTTCATCAATATATTTGCACCTCATGTAAATTTGTTTGCGCATTCTAAAAATTCTTCTTATTGATATAGTTCCATTTTATTCGAAGTGTTTTAAAGCTTGATGCCTGGATTGCTTGTGATTTGAGTTTTTTCAAGTACCCACCACTCTACAACATAAATACATTTCTTTTCCAGTTAGTTGCTTCACATGAACAGCAATCAGTCAGTAAACGATTCTACAATATTGGATTTGGAACATCAAAATATTAAGCACTTTCAACAACAATTCAACTTTCAACACTTCATACAACAATTTAAATAAGATTTCCACTGATAGTTAGCTTCACATCTCATTTGTTGTAAAACAAGACAGACAAAAGCTGTTAATTAGAAGGTAATTATCTGCATGTAACTTGATGATGAATTTTTCTTAATTTGTGCACTATATTTGAGACAAAGAATAGCGATAACTTTAAATTGAAATCAACATAATTAAATGTGGAAGGGCAAGCAAGTGTGCACCTACATTTTTGCAGCTTTCCATCCCCCAGAAATGTACTCGAATTACGTCTCCTTAAAAGCCTTTTCCGAGTTGGGTTGTGCAAAATTTTTTTAGTTGTTGCCAATTGATTGTGTTTACATAAATGCACAAGTGAAAAGATCAACGACACAGCACTTCAGGATGCTCATTTGCTGCATGCACTAATAACTTTTGAATGAAAAAATTTGGTCAGAATAATATTTTAAAAGCCAAAGTAAAATAATGGGAGGTAATAATAAAGAAATTTGAAAAATAAGGACCACCCTAATGTACAAGATATGATCTCAAGTTCATTTATATCACCCAATTATATCCAAGAGCTATAAACCAATTTAATTTTTTGAATAAATGGGCATTCTAAATAGAAAATATTACTTTGCTCTCCATAAAATATTTCAATAAAGTTTTTAAACACTTTTAAAATTTATACTTTGTAATAAAAATAAATTTGCAGCGAAAATGTAACCTTTTTTTTTTGTTTAGCTGACATAGTCAACTAGCTGAATATCCGTGCTTCACTCTGAAATTTTAACATTTGCATTAAAGCAATCAATGCAGGTGCCAAGATCAGAATATAGTTTACTTTTTCTATGATTGTTCGTGTTGACATTTGTACTAAATTTCAGAGTTATGGCTATATTGGAAGTAGGAGTGATGAGTCAGTGAGAGATTTCATATAAAGAGAAAGTAATGAAAATCTCAGGGCTGCCACAGCTTAATAGCATTGAAAATAGTTGCTTTAGTAGCCTCAGGTGTAAAAAATAGATCGATCAATAAAACAACCCCCCCACTCCCAGATCCTATGTAACCCCCATTTCAGGTGTTGGAATTGGAATCACAGGATATTCTTCATGCATCTTTTTTCAAACACATTTAACAAAATATTTAGATCTCTATTAAAATCCCTCTAAAAATGATCTCTTAGATCTCTATTAAAAAAAAAAACCTGGGTAGTTTGACCGGTGTCATACATACCATAGATGTCAGAATAAAAGACTTAAGTTACGCGATCAACAGTTCTGGTTTCCAGTTTGAAGTCACATAAACACGTCACTTCCGTTGCAATGCCAGAGGAGTGTAGTCATGTGATCGTTAACTTTTGATCTGATACAGATGCAGTGTATGTAACTTCTGAATATGCAACGCAAAAGTTACAGCAATTCAACACAAAACCAATAGAAAAAGAAAAGAAGAAAAATGTTCAATCCACTTCAGTTCAGTTCTAATCAAACTCTATACAGGGTTTCTGCCAAACTAATATGTTACAAATCCATGACTTTTTATCACTTTCTAAGACTTAAGCAAATAATTTTCCATGACTCAAGAAATCAAATCATAAAAAATAATAATAATAACCTAAATGAATTTTACTAACACGAACATAGTAAGCAAATCAATGTACCAAAAATGATTTTTATACAGTTTTATTTTAAATTATTTAAAAAATAATTGTTTCAGTAATTTCCAAATCAGAAGAAAAACGAAAAAACAATTTCCAATTCTTCTATATTTCAGTGTTAAAAAGTATAATCAATCCTTAATAATAAATATTTAAAGAAAGAATAAGTCAGTAGTAATAAATTATATCATCAAAAATCAAATGTTTTGATATCAACAAGGCAAAACAAAAGAAAAAAGGTGAAGGGAAAAAAAAATGTAAATACAAGCTTATCAAAACTGTTCATTTCAGTTCTCATATTATGAATTTTTTGTTTGTTTTACCTATGAGACCTTACTCGTGTGATATCATAAATTTGGAGTTCAGAAATGTTTTCATTGGCCTCAGTTTTTAATTGTGACAGTTGTTTCCATCAAAACGTAAATAAAAACATAGAGGAATTTTCGATGAGCTGGATAGCATTTATGATGTCACAGGTACGTGATTTTACTTAAAATGTTTAGAAATACTTGAAATTCATTGTACTTCCAAGACGTAGACCATTTCTTTGCTTAAATTTATGACTTTCCAAGACAAAATTTACTCAATATCCAAATTCCTGACTTTCCATGACATTTCCGGACTTTCCACACGAGCAGAAACCCTGTCTATAAGTACGACATTGGTGGTAGAAAATCATTGGTGGAAGCAACAGACATAAAGAACAGAGATCGCCTATTTTTGACGTCACGACCAAACTTTGATTATTGATTTCGTTTCTGTTCCTAACGCGCTTGTACTTGTAAATAAAAATATGATTTTTTGTTTCCAAAATAGTAGCCGAATATTTAAAAAAGCCGAAAAGGTCGCTTATAGGCCAAGTTTGACGAAAAAAGTCGCTTATAGGCCAAGTTTGACGAAAAAAGTCGCCATAGTAACCCTCCCCTATGTCGCTGAGAAATAGTCGCTTTAGTTGCCTTTTTAGTCGCCTGTGGCAGCCCTGAAATCTATAAAATATTTGAACATAATTTAAAAATATAATTTCACAAAGAAAATCTTAAATTTACCGTTGACATAATGAGCTTCACTTTCTCCGAGTCAGCCAAATTTTCATATTCTCTGAGACTGAGATCCACTTTAACTCCCACCTCATACACCAACATTTCCAAAGTAGACACATCATCATAAAGCTTCTCCAGACCCTGCCAAAAACATAGTTTGAGACATAATTTCACATAATCAGCAAAATATTTTAAATTTGTGACACTTGATCTATGCTATATATATCAAGAGGATGCTTATATTATGTTTGTTATGAAATAGGAGGATACAATTATCCTTACAAACATATATATACAACAATGTTAGGGGCTTGCTCATATTTTGAGGAAAAATTGACCAACTACTTTAAAATAAAAAGCAAAAAAAAAAAAAAAAAAAAAATTCTTTTTAAAGATTTGTAGATGAACTTAAAAAATCTTGTGAGCAAAGAAGACAATGATTTGTATTTATTTTAGTTAGTCATAATTAAAAAATTAGAGAAGTTTTAAACTTATTAAGGTGAAACATAAGATATTTGTCAGACTATTGGTATAGAACATTAACAGAACCATTTGACATCTTTTAAGTTTAGCATCAGGAATTAAATCTACGGAAAAAAATAAATAAATTAATACATAAAATGTTTTCTTGCTTGAAAGTCTTATTTGGTACATAACCATTACAAATTATATACAACTATTTCAGAAGTAACTTTCTTTAGAGTAGTACTCTCCACACAAGTATATCAATGACCCGAAAGCGGAAAGTGCCTAAAACTGCGACGTACGTCGCAGAACAATCAGAGTCCTTGCAGAACAATTTTAAGTTTGGAACAAATGCCCGCGAGTGAGAAGAAGAATTGGAACTTCTTCCTAATTTCATAAGTTTTATGAATGATTTTAATTTCATTGAACATTCAAAAGAAGAAACTACTGAATTGTATTTTGAATAACTGTTTTTAATAATTGGGTGTACAAATGTCTTGAGGAGTGTAGGAGTAGTGAGTCTTTTTTCCAACCAAAAGAGCTTTTAAAGCACGCCATAGAAGAACTGAAGACAGAGATTCCCAGATTCATCCAATTTCTTGTTTTTATTTTTTCTGTGCCCATTTCAGAAGCAATTTGTGAATCTTGGGAATCCACAATTGATAAAATTGTTGCTAAGCGACCAAATGTTTTTGACGGAGACAATATTTCTGCTGGAACAACTGATAAAAGAATGTTTGTTTTTTCAAATGGTGCTCCACCTGGACACAAATCTTTAAGAAAACATCTTAAAGCAGCCTTTATTTCTTTGCATGGACCAACTTACCACAAACATTTTATACATAGAAGTTCTGTATCAATGTCTAAATATTTAACTTCCAAAGTCATTGATAAAGTTACAAATTTTGAATGTATGCCTTGGTTTGAAAAATTAATATTTTTCGTCATTATCATTTTGTAATAAATGTATAGTATTAATTTTATGGGTATTTTATATCATACTGGAAATTTTGAAAAAATGTCTGCAGAACATTTATAACTGTCAAAAATCCAGTTGCAGAACATTATATATTATTCTGCTTCTGGGATCAATGATACCTTCAAATTATAGCAACCAAATTTTTACAACCAAGGTAGGCTCAAAGCTAATCTATTTAATTTGGACCAATTTAATAACCTTCTAAAATCCTTCAATGCAGATCTAAGACTTGTTGAAAACCATTTATTTATTCCTGTATTGATCCTAATATGGTCTGGCAGATTGTTATTCTCTGCAACGATGTCACAGAATAACTGATAAAAGACTGAGAGGCGACAGCAAGTTTAGGTGCCTCATCGAATATCATTCTGAATTTTTTACAGAAAGAGGAGAAAAGTGAGTAGATTAAGAATCCACTGGTCTGCCCTGGCAAAAAAGGCCGAAAATCAATTTTGAATTGGTTGAACTAAATCTGATTGCCGAATACACCATAACTTGCCAAATAATGAGCGTGCTTTTTTTGTTTGGTAACCATCAATCACTCTTTAATTTTCAATTAAGAAGGTTGCCCACAATTTAGATGTCTGGCAACGGCTTACTTGCATCTTTCACAAATGAGCCAAGTTAGCAATAAATATTATGATGTTGTCTTACTTTTAAAAGATGCAAGTTTTCTGAACAAGAGATCACAAATCATTTGAGCTTTTACCCATTGAAAATCAGTGTGGTGGGTTACCACATAACAAAGAATGCTCATTATTCGGCAAATATGACATATTTGGCAATCAGATTTTAGTACAACTCATTCAAAGTCAATTTTTGACCATTTTTGCCATGGCAGACCAGTGGCTTCACAATTTACTAACTTGTCACTACATTCTATAAAAAGTTCAGAATGATGTTTGATGGGGTACCTAAACTTGCAATCGCCTCTCGGACTACAAGTGCACTTTTTAAAGACCCATTCTCACCTTAATGTTCCTCTGCATCCCAATTCTGAGCAGCTGCAGGGAGTTATCCACCAAACCAGATCTGAATTCCATCTCCCTGGCACGCTCAATGAACCACTCAGTCACCAAGGGAGCGCTCAGTGAGGATTGCCTACACAAGAGAACTGTACTTTATTTCAGACAAGATCATTATTACTACATTTGAGATGCAAATACAAAAGTAATGACCAACTGGCCCAGTCGGGAGAGTATCGTTCTCGCAACTAGAAGGTTGCGAGTTCGGGCCTGGGCCTGACTAAAGACCGCTGTGTTCGCTAATGGTGACTGGAGCACGTTAAATCAGTCATGGTCGCAAAGTCCTCCAAGTTTCCATACAAATCAATACCTCTGGGGGTGGCAAAAGCCAAGTCTTCTGGTGGAATCTTCTGCTTGGTATTGCCTCTAAATTAAGAAGCTCCACGTACGGTCGGTAGTGCTGCCATCTACCGGGTAGCTACCGAAATAGGTAGAAATGAACTCTTCGGTGGCTATAGGTAGACTTGTGCACTCCCTCTTGCTAGTGTGCGCTTACATCCTGCGCAGTACTGCCCACTACTGATCAGTACGGGATATGGGGTTGGTACAAAATGCTTAAGCAGAGGTGCCTTGATAAGAAGAAGAAGAGAATGACCAACTGCGTAACTTAAATCCTCCAGTATAGATCCAGCTGTGTTTTAAAACTGTTGACAATTTAAGATGTGGTCTGGAAAATTATACCACTTACTCACCACTTTATAATAAAAGTAATGTTTCTACTCTCCAATTAAAAATGCAACTTAAATAACTGCATAACTTTTTGTCCTGTTCCCTGTATGGTACACTAAACCCTTGAAATCACCCTAAATTTAAACAATTGCCCCTCAAGACCTACACATTTTGGAAAAAATAGTTTTAATAGGTTTTAAGAAAAAGATTTTTGGATCAGCTCCTTATTTTGATATGAAAAATGCAATATCCTTTATTGGCAATTTTTCCACCTAACATTTCTGTATTGGTATAAATTAAAAATAAAGAGATAATTTAAAAAAGAAAAAAATTCTTTACTTTACAATTTTAAAATTTCATTAAAATATAAATTTTCAGAAGTAAAGTTTTACAAGTTAAACTCTTTTGGAGTTTCGAATAATTTGTAGGTGTTTTCTAGCTCCCAAAAAATAAATCAATTTCTAAAATTTCTAGGAAGTTTTGAATCTTGACAATGAAATAAATAAAATTGTGAGGGATCAGCTAATGTGTGGATGGGTGAAAATACATAATCTAATTGAGAGGTTAATTGTAGAAGAGGCTGGTGTTGTGGAGTCTTAGAACTCACATATTTACATTTACAAACCAAAGGCGATCAAAGTTTAACATAATTTATAATATATTTTTTATAAAAAATACATGAGATGATGAAATAAATTCAGATAATGGAATGAAATGCAAAGAAACTGAAGAACTGTGAGGAATTGAAAGTATAAATGTACAAATCCATTGTAAATTTGTTTTATATGAAGGATAAAATATAAAAGTGTCTATAAATACAAAACTTACCTATATTTCAAAAAATCTTTATTTTGCTCATAGAATTCTTGAATAAATTCTTCTGAGGGAGGGTTTCTGAAAAAAGAGTATGATACTCAATAAAATTATTTATAGATGTAATGGCCCAGAGTAAATTTATTAAAAATGAAGGAAATCTAACTAGAGGTAATTTGGGAAAAAAGTTTGAAGTGAAAAATCTAATAATGAAATTAAATAAGAGCATGTACTGAAATATGCAGAAGTACATTTTAATAGTTAACTTTAAAAATGCTCTAGATTATACACCAATAATTCTAAAAATAATCTATATTACTCAATAGGATAAAACGAATGCTACTAAAATTTATCAACTATTGATTTGCAAGAATTCTTTTTGCAAGCAAATTGAATGGATTATTTAAATTGTCATTTTAATTAATGTAGTATATTACAGAGTGTCCCAAAAAGAACTGATATATTTGAATAAAAAAAAGATGATAGAAATATACAGTTTGCTGTATTCTGCTTGGGAAACCCAGAGATTTCATTCCACCAATTTTGGAAATTAATTACAAAGTTCATCATCAAATGACGTTGAAGCTGCAGGAAACTTTCAGATTATTTTTCAGCACTTTGCTCAGTATTCTGCTAATGTGTGCTTGTCAGACTGAAAATTTGTGTTGGTTTATTTGTTGAAAAAGTGAATATTTCGCAGTTTAGATAATCACCGTCTAGGTCGTAGTCTTGTTGAAACGAGGTACAGTTTCCAAAGATAATTAAAAAAAAAAGAGAAAAAAAAAGACCGGTAATCAATGCAATTAAGGTTCCATTTCAGAAATTGGGAAGGATTGTGGAAGTTGACTTCCTTAAAGAACATTTCGATGATCATATGATTGAACTTTAATACAACTTGCATACCGGAAGTGGCACGAATTGGACTAACTAGTCACCAGGTTTGATGTCATGTAACGTTTTATTTCTTGGGATACTTGAAAGACAAGGGATATTGTCAAAATCCGCATACAATTGCAGAAATAGAAATATTTAACTTTGCTGAACATGAGACCATTCTGGTTGAAACGTTTCATGGGTGCTGGCGAATTTTGTTCTAAAACACTATGCCATTTTATTGCTTTAAATTATTTATCTTCAGCAATAAAAAGATGCAAAATTGTGTTTCGAACAAAATTGTACAGTTGTTGTACAATTTGTAATTGGAATGTTCTTGTGGTAATTTAAAAAAAAATGTTTTGTAATTTTTGTAAAAAGTGCAGACCGTATTTTAGTTTTTTCACTCAACAGTACCATCTATTGGTGAACATTGTAACTATTTTTGATAATTAAATGGGATAAAATTCCCTTGTTTTTTAGACAGCAAACTTTAAAATTCTATTGACTTCTTTTTTTTCTTTAAATAAAAGAAAATCATCTTTTAATATGTTTTTCTTGGGACAATCTGTAGTTGATGAGAGCAGTTACAGTAAAAAACTTGAGGAATCACTTTGTATACATTTTGCTTACAGAAGTAGATTTTTAAGATGCCAATTCACAGTTTTTATATGTATTGCAAGTAAAATCTTACTTTTCATATTTTGTCTCACACCAATCAGGTTCCCGATGCTGATGTTCATCCCAAGGATAAAAGGCAGATTCACGCTCACTAAAATGAAAAAAAAAAAGAAAAAAAACTTAAAATTTTTATTATTTGAAAACATAATATTTGACATCTTGTAATTGAAATAATGTCTTTTAACGATTAAGTAGAGGTGGAAGTTATAATGGGAAGAACATATATTAAAAAGCAGTAGTTAAAAACAAGACAGGGCCTCCACTCAAATCACAGAATGAAAATCAATGACTTTTCAATGAGTTTTAAGGACCTAATTAATGTTTTTATAAGGACCTTTGAAAATTTGTTTTCAGGCATTATGTCTATATATAAATTTTTAATAAAGTATATTCTACCAAAAGATTTACAAGTTGGTGGATGCATAATACAAATACGTCGAAAAATTCCGATATGGTGCAGATAAGTGGTGGTCACGCAGAAATAGCAAGTCCAAGTTGGAATTTTTATAAATTTTGCAGTTGGACAACATCTGCAAAAATTAAGGACTTTTAAGGACCTCAAAGCATTTTCAAGGACTTTTAAGCACCTCTAAGCATTTTCAAGCACTTTCAAGGCCCTTGAAAACAAGTTCAAAAATATTAAGCACTTTTAATGACTTTCAATGACCGTGGGAACGCTGCAAGAGGCCACATTAAGAGTTTAATTAAGTAGTTAATAAGTATTAGTAAAACATTAAGTTTAGTGATGACAAAGGAACTGTTCACACAATAAACTCCTTAGATTTCTATTTAAAAGAGTGTACAGTGTTTAATATCAATAAAAGATGGCAATGGACTTTTGTTTGTAGATGGAGAACAGTGAAAGTGGTGTCCCTCTAATGTGTTGTTAAGAGGAAGTTCTAGTAAGGGTTATTCCCTATTTTTGCTATGTTACGATCTTCTAGCCCAGTGCATTTAGAAACTACTTTCTATAAAACTATGAAATTTTGTGAGTAGGTACGAAAATAATCACTTAATGAAATGACATAAATTGTTTTCATTCAATGTTTATCTATTATAAATGAAAATTAAAATAACAAGGGACAAAACCAGGTGGAGCCACTGCATACACATTAGCATAAGATTTTCAAATATAAAATAAAATATATTAGACACTATTTTTGAGTTTTAAATTTATATCATTTTATTAAGTGATCATTTTTGTACCTTCTCATTAAATGTCAAAGAGGTTTTATACACTATCTACCAATAAGTATTTGGACACTCATGCAATTGAGAATGTCTGCAGTCCTGATCTACGTCACCCTTGATCCCGATTCATGGTAGGCTCAATGCTGACTACTACTCCACTAACCTAGATATCTATGTGCTTCCTACGCTGTGGCAATTTTACGGGTTGGAACATTGTTACTTCCAAGATGACAACGCTACTTGTCATGTTACCACCATGGATTAGTATGATGACAGTGGGCTGAACCGACTGGACTGGCCTGCTCAGAGTCCAGACGTGAATCCTATGGAACTCCTCTGGGACGAGTAGGATCGCCGAATTAAGGGATGCAGCAACCGTCCAAAATCGGTGAAAGAATGCACATGTCCACTCCAAGCCGAGTGGAAGAAAATACTACTGTCCATCATCCAAACACTTGTGGAAAGCATGCCCCAGAGTGTTAATACTGCAATTGCCTCAGGTGGAGGCTCAACCACATATTGAATTTGAATAAATTGTGTTTATTGCTTTTATCACAGGTGTCCAATTATTTATTGGTAGATAGTGTAGAAAGTAATTTCTAAATACACTAGGCTGGAAGATTGAAACATAGCAAGTATAGGGTATGACCCTTACTAGAACTTCTTCTTAAGAAATGAGGAAGCAACTCACTTGTAGAGTGGCATGAGAGATTGGTAGTCCAGTGGTTGCGTTGTTTCTGGGAAGTGGCTGAGGATGGGCAAGCGGTGGGGCAGTGTGTCTGCACCTTGGTATGTGAAGAGGGTAGCCACTGCCTCCCAGTTGGACTCCTGTGCAAAGTGAACAGCTGCCTCTAGCCCACTCTGGGACCGAAACTGGTGGAAGTAGTGGGGGTCAAAGTGCTGGTCGGCCAGCATGGGGCCACCCAGGATGACCTACAACAAAGAAGATCAGACCCGAATAGGATATGTTTTGCATATAAATACAACATAAAAAAACCCTGATATTTTTTTACAAATTTTCTGAATGTTTGAATTAATTTCCTTTATTTGAATTTATTATTCAGAAATTAAAATTCAGCGAACAAAAACAATAAAGTAAAAATCTTACTTCATAAGTTGTTAACTTGTCTAAGTAGTTGAGAAGCTTTAATCGACACTGACACAGCTGCTTCTGCTCCAAGGTAAGCCTATAAAAAAACAAACTTGTCTTAAAAAATTAAAGATTTGATTTACGAAAGGACATTTTTAGCTTGAACCTTAAAACAAATAAAACAATATGTATATTGAGAGGGTTTTAAATTCCATCACAGAAGGGTGACATGTCTGTGTAACCATTCAATTAATGTTATATGACTGATATTTGTAAAATACTAAAAATTAAAAAAATAACGAAATCTATAATAATAAAACAAAGAGCCTGTCTGTGGATCTATAGAAAGCTACTTAAGATTGGCATAGGGCTTTGAAATTTTCAACATAAGTAGTTTTAGCCTCCTAATTGTAATTTCACCAAACAGAACGTTAATTTTTAAAATGATTTTTAATTTATTTTTTACAAAGTGATTACACATAGGGGTGCACGGTGCAGTTTTGAAATTTTCAATTTAAGAGGAATGAGATTGCTAAAAAATCAAAAAGACCGAAATCATACGAGAGCAAAAAATTGGTAGCTCCATAATTTATAAGTGAAAGATGTTTTAAAAAAAAGGATGAGATTAGTCAGGGAGCAAATATTCATCAAAAAAAGCATGCACAAGGGACAATATCCAAAAAATTCCCCCCCCCCCCAAAAAAAAAAATTAACATGTGGAAGGGATCATTTACCAATTTCAAAGATACAATGGAATTTCTCACACTATATGATAATTACACTTCAAATATTTGGATGGATAGAATTTAATATATGCCACATATTGTTCTCAAAACACAGTAGTCTAGTATTTTCCAAATTTCAGTTAAAAAAAATATCAGGAAAATGTCCTCCCTACAAACTATGTATAAAATTGACTAATTTAAAAGATGCATAAAACTATAAAATCTGCTTATTTTGTTGCTTGTAGAAGAGTTTGAATTTGGCATAATAACCCTTGATGTTAGACAATGCTTTCCAGCAGAGCTCTTGAGAAGTATTTATATAAAGAAAATAATTCGTTTTTGAAAAGATATTTGACCATTCGCTGAAATCTTATACTTAATTTAGATGTAAATTTATGCAACAGTTCATTAACTATTTCAACCCTGAGGCTATTTGGATGCAGGTTAGTTTATTATGCAGAAAGAAATATAGCTTTATTAACACCAACATTTCCTTTTATTTTTTATAGTTTCAATATTGCAATTTAAAAATAATAATTTCAAAAGGTAACAAGCATCACTCTGTCATATCTGTTATCCAACCTTACTACCCTACTGAGAAATATTACATTTCTTTTTAATAACTCTTCTGATGTTACAGATTTTGAAAACAACCAATGTAAAAAACTAATTGCGATATGAAAGGTTTTCAAAGTATGTAATGAATTGATATAGAGTAGGGTGGTTTTGTTTAAAAAGAATTGAGAAAACATATATTGTAATGCATTGGTCTTATTTAGAAACAAAATATAACCCATAAAAACAAAGTTTTTAATAGAAATCATTTATATGCATTGCCAATTTTTATATTCATTAACATAGTGCTGTTTTTAATGCCAGCATGTGCTTATGTTAAATATTTAAAATTAGATGCAAACATCATTTCTACCAGCAAAATATGCGGTAAACTACTTTTCAAAATTTATTTATTAAAGATCAATGTGAATTTATGCTCTCACATCCAAATATCTTTTATTTATTCCAATTAAAATAATTTTATTATTTATTTATTTATGTTGCATGATGAAGGGGTAAAAGTGAAGAGGCTCTTTAGACAAACAGCAGATTTATTCATTTCATTGGTTATAACTAGGTTTTTAAATCTAAATTAGAAGAGGTTACTATCATGTCCGTTCACCTTCACTCCCTAAATCATACTAATCTGTTGGCAATGAAGTTGTCGCTAGGGGATTATGTTAAAAGATCATTTTGCATTAATCATTTAGGATGCCACACTCTGCTATCCTGACTAAGGAGGACTCCCACTTATTGATATATACTAAGTCTGTAAATAAAGATATTGAAAAAGACAGCACAATAATAATAAAATTTAAACAACACTAATGTCTTGAAGATCACAGCATGTGTTCTTGAAAATTGAAAGTCTGTGCAAAAAATTCTTACACCATAAAAAGTTGAAAAGTTTGTATAAAAGAAAAACATGTCTCTTCTTCAAATAGTTTGGATTAAATAAAATAGAAAAAGTTTCTTCCTTAAAAAGTTTATAAAAAAGGGAAAAAGTATCTTCTGTAAAAATTTCATAGAAAAGAAAAAAAAGTATCTTCTGTGAAAAGTTCTTGTAAAAGAAAATTGAAAAACTCAAGTATCCTCCCAGCATTTCATCATAAAGATTAATATTTTAGCAACTAAAAGTTCACGAAAAACAATCTGCATAAATCTTTGAATAGCAGACAGTGATTTGTAAAAGTCATAAGTAGTTTCGGAAATTATTCCGTCGATGTATTTTCGCTTGACGATTGGAGTTTCAACTGATAGGAAAAACTTCATTTGAAAAATTGTACTTTTAATTTTCTTTGGTTTGTACATCTTGACCATATTCGTAACAGTATTCCATAAATTATCGTCAGTAATGTGCAAAACATCGGCTTCATTTAAACGTATGCTATCTCCAATTGTAAACAAAAGACACTTCTCTTCTGTTTGTTTACATGCTCCAAGTGTTTCAATTTGTTTACATACCACGCCTACTTCCTCAGAGGTAGAAAAATGTGGTTCTTCCAATGAGACTGCTTGTCTAATTTTATGTGAAAGCTAAGCTCCGCTCTCGGTGAAGAGCTCTTGTTCTCGGATGAAAATACAGGTTTCGTGTGACCTTGACACGAGCCGTCTTTTTGCGTTTGTGGAATCGGAAGGATTTTAAAAGCATTTAAAATTGTATTGTTACTTCTTTTTGCAGGAAAAGTGATATATTCTGAGTCCTTTTTTAAAGCAACATAGTATTTTTTTTCGTGCAGATTTCGAATTGAGTTTTATTTGGAAATGGGACTTCGTCTTATCTTTTCATGCTTTCGCTTACATTAGGTGGTATTATTAAGTCAGCACAAATAATATCAGAGGGTGATGCAGTTACTACAATTGGGTTTTTGTTCTTTAGATGAGTTAATTTTATTTTAGCTTCTAACTGTGGAAGTTTAACTTTTTTGATTTGTTTTTGTTTTTTAAACTTATCATCTTCCATTTTTTTGTTTGTTTTTCATTAGCCACTTGGGAATTTCTATCCTCTACCACTGTTATTATTAAGTCTTTAACGAAAACTGGATCTTTAACGAAAAGTTAACTTTTTTCAATTAAGTCTTTTAATTTTAGAATTGTGGTACCGTCTGGTACAATGATATCTAACTCAACCGCCACATACAAAAGATCTTCCTTTTTTGTATTTTTAAACATAATTAATAATAAGATGGATCCTACCTGCATTTCTTGATTTTACTTCACTTTTGGAGTTGTATTTGTTTTATGTTGTTGCTCTTTCGAAGAGTACTCGTTGCTTCTGGTTTCTGGATCCTGGTTCGCTCTTTTCTGACTTATTTGGTCAACATGGAATAACTGTACTGGCTTTGTTGAACTTCTGCTTGACGACTGAAGTGGGACTTGTTCGGAAAAGCGAGTGTGTTGTAGTTGCAGACTTGATTCGGCTCAGGATGCTTGATCCTTGCTGGCTATGTGGAATAATGGTGCTACCTTCATTGAACTTCTGCTTGATGGCTGAAGTGGGACTTGTTTGGCGAAGCGAGTGTGCTGTAGTTGCAGATTTGATTTGGCTCAGGATACTGGATCCTTGCTGGCTATGAGGTCGATGTGGAATAATGGTGCTAGCTTCATTGAACTTCTGCTTAACGGCTGAAGTGGGACTTGTTCGGCGAAGCGAGTGTTGTGCAGTTGTAGAATGACGATGCTGGTTGATGAGTTTGCCTTTAATTTGTAGATTCCACTGGTGGTCGCTGATTGCTGAGGTAATTTGTGAAGAGGATTTTGGTTTGACCTCTGGAAGCGTGAAAGTGCAGTTTTTGTTTTGTGAAGAGGATTTTGGTTTGACCTCTGGATGAGTGAAAGTTAAATTCTTATTTGGTAATGAAAATTTTGAAGTTTCGTTTCATTTTTGAAAAATTATTTTTTCCGTCGTATTCTCGAGGGTAAAAAGCACGGCGAGCCCCCACGTTGTATGATGAAGGGGTAGAAGAGAAGAGGCTCTTTAGACAAACAGCAGATTTATTTGTTCCATTGGTTATAACTAGGTTCTTATACCTAAATTAGAAGAGGTTACTTTCACATCCGTTCACCTTCACTCTCTAAATCATACTCCTCTGTCAGCGATGAAGTCGCCGCTAGGGGATTACGTTAAAAGCGTCCTCGATATCATTTAGGATGCCACATTTATTAAAATAATTTTGGCAACAGGAAAGAGTTTCTTCAATGATCAGTCAAATACAATTTTAGAGCGATTAGATGACAGCAAGTTGTTTATTAGTATTCCATAAAAGCAACCTCTTAGTGACGTGACAGCCCCCAAAATTTGACAGAATGCATTGTCAGACATCAAATCGATCTGTCAAGTTCCAGTCCGGTTGGATGACAATAAGGGGGTAAATAAGGTTTCCGCAGATTTGCCCGTAATCGACATACATACACACAAAATCGAAATTAATATAAAGAATTTAAAAAGCAATGTATTTTCTACTCACTTTTTAAAATTGACTTGCTTTAATAACTCTACTTTCTTTTTTCTGCGCTGCCGCTTTTTCACTTCATAAACATCATCAGTATCTGAGCCAGAAGGGTAGGACAATGAATCTTCCAGATCCTCCTCAATCGCTTCAAATGTATTGGAAAGTATAAATCTGTAATAAAATTTAAAGGGTAGATTGAAACACGACAACAACATAAGGCTGAAATAATACAAATATCAAGTGGGACACACTAAATTAAAACAAAATTGAAAATGTACATAAACATTTTACTATTAATAAAACCCAGAATCTTGTCACCCAAGTGATTTCAAACAAAAAAAATAGATCAACAAACATTTAGCTATAACTTTAAACATCTTGAGAGTAAACTATATATTTCCATTTAGAAATCATTTATAACACAAAGAAAACATATTTCTCCTTGAAGTACAATTTTATATAAATTTGACTTAAATTTACCAAACAGATAAAGAAGAAGGGGGGGGGGGGGGGCAAAGCATTACAAAATTAATTACGCAGAATTCGTACTATTGTTATAGCAATTTGAAATTATCATTGCTATTGTTAAAAAATTAAATTTTAAACACATTCGTTCCCTTATATTATTGTGTGACACATTTGAGGGAACCTCTTTATCAAATAACATGCTCATAGCAAAGTGTAGACGTTTTCTGGTAATGCATAATCTGTTTACCTCAAGGGTCAATTTTGACTTTCTAATTTCAACATACAATATTAATACCTAAAATCGAGTTTATGTACAGTGACCTTGCAATCCAGTTATATAACTTATGGGAAATGATAAGATATAGCTCCCAAGGTAAAAAAGATGAACTTCATGCAAGAATGGTAAAAGCCAGCAAAAAGCAGAAAGAAAAAAAAAGTTTTTTTTTTTTTTTTTTTTTTTTTTTTAAATTTTAGAAGCCAAATTACTTTAAACAACAATACTACATGGACAAACAGGTAAATCTAATTAAACCAGTTTTTAATTTTTTGAAACTTCATTCAAAGTACTGAAATTTTGATTGAAAAAGCTCAAATTAGAGTTTTCACTGAACTATGGACTGAGAGGCAACTGCAAATTTCAGTACCCCAGCAGGATTTCTTATAGAATGTAGAGAAAATTGAGTAGATGACGAATCCACTGGTCTGCCACGGCAAAAATGGCTGAAAATCGACTTTGAATATTTGAACTAAATCTGATTGCCAATTAAGCCATAATTTGCCAAATAAAGAGCATTCTTTTTTATTTGGTAAGCCATTGCTCTCTAATTTTCAATTACAAAGGTTGCAGATGATTCAGATGTCTGGCGACGACTTACTTGCAGCTTTCACAAATGCGCCAAGTTGGCAATAAATATTACATCACTAACATTGCCAATTCGGCTTTCTTTTAAAAGATACAAGTTTTCCGAGCCAGAGACCATAAATCGTTTGCGCTTTTTCATTGAAAATTAAAGTACAGTGGGTCACCAGACAAACAAGTGTGTTCACTTTTTGGTAAGTTATAACATATTTGGCAATCTGATTTAGTTCAACTCATTCAAAGTAGATTTTTGACCAGTTTCGACAATTTTTGTCACGGCAGACCAGTGGATTTGTAATCTGCTCATTTTTCTTCACATTCTATAAAAAATTCAGAATGATGTTCGATGGGGTACCTAAACTTATCTCTCTGAATATGCGATTGACTGAACAAATTCTTTTACACATAAGATTAATTTAAAGAATTATTGAAAACAAATGCACATGCACCTGCCATGATCTTCCCCTTTTCCAATTGCAATCAATGCCTTCAGATCAGTTCCCTGCAGTCCGTAATGCAGCAGCTCTTTAGCGGCCTCGAAACTTTCTGGAACACGTTCCATGCACTCGTGCAACACCCATGACCGCTTCTTAATTTTGCTCTGCAACAAACACAAAGCCAGTCAGGAATCTTGACAATAGGAAAGACGATTTTATTTTAGAGGAAGTAAAATAAAACATTCTGATTTAAGATATTCATTTTTCTTTTGCATTCGACATTTTTGAGATGAAGTAAGTAGAGACAACTAGAATGCGTCCAAGAAGCGCGGTTAAAAGAATAAACGACAGACATTTAATGCAGTCAAAACAAGCTTACCTGAGAACAGAATAAAGGAAATTAGAAATTAATTTAAATTTGAAATTAAAATAAAGATAACATGAATAATTTTAGATTTGAAGATAATTTGGATATTATCTTACATGTTTATAAAGGGTTTTAAGGCATATTTAAAAAGAAAGAGGTAATATCATTTAGTCTAATAATTTTTTTTATGTTTATGAAAGACAATGTGTGATATATTTGAATAAAAAAATTTACAAATCCAGAACCATTAAATAAGATTTTTCTTGATCTGGGAAATAATTAAGAAATTTCACAAGTTTAACCCTTTCAACCTAACTTTTGCCTGCATAAAATTTACTATGAAATGTAATTTAATTTAATGTTGATACACTAAAAGAAGAATACTACGAGTTCCGAAAGTAGAATATACTACTTTCATCTTTCCTGGAACAATATATTCCAATCTTATAGTCGAATGGGACTATATGTTTCAATTGTCAAGGATTTTGTAATAATAACCATACATTTTTCATAAGCACACACATAATATACTTTACAGTAATTTTATCCCTGATAGGATGTATTGTTCATCTGTTAAATGCAAATGTGTGAACATGTACAACAAGAATTTATTCCAAATTTCCAAAAAAGATTAAATTGTTACTTAATAAGAATAACTTCACACTAAGTATGTACTGTAAAATCATAACAAAACAGGAAGGAGTGACAATTATTTTGCATTTTTTGCTTATTTATCGTATTGAAATTTGTATTCATAAGGAAAAGGTTAAACAACTCTTTCTTGGGGAGGTGGATATGGGGGAGGATTGTATTAACGCGGGAAAGGTTAAAAAACTGTTTCATGATGGGGAGGATTGTATTAATGGGGGTTTGCACAACAGTGAATGTTTTAAAAAGGCATTGCAACACATTGACAGGTGTCTGCAAGAAAGATGGGACCACACAGTTACTATTAAAAGCTTGAAGCAAAATACAGATTGTTTGAGATATGGTTGTCTGCTAAAATTTTCTATTTTGGTTGCTAGGATATATCTCATCAGCCTGTAAAAACTCATAAGATTTTTATTAAAAAATTTGCCCGAGCTTAGCAAGCCCAAGTTAATAATACAGAATTTTCGTCTCCCTAATCGGGAAAAAGGTTAAACGAAAGGGCCGACTTTTTTAGTATCTGGCATTATTAATTGGCGCCAGAACTGCGCAAACCTGATTGGAACCTGAAAGTAGAGCAGACACATACAGAATTCCAATATATCTAACTATACATCCACGATATAAAACTAAAAGGAATTCAGAGAGCGGACTTAAAAAGGTCCATAAAAAAAATTCTAAATCTTTCATCACGAAAGTAGGACACCTGGCAAATATGGTGATATTTTTATTAAATTACACCATTAAATAGCTGTCAAACTTGTTATAAAAAAAAAGAGAAAAGTCAGCAATCAATTACTAATTTGTTGTTTCGATATCTATCTATATCAAATAGAGCCCAAGAGAAACATATAAATTCAGAAAAACCACTTTAATAATTTCTTTTCTTGGGGATTTTTTTTCTTTTCAAAAAATTGAAGAGGAAAAAGTACAGCACTGCAGTGATGAAACACTTTGTAAATGAAAAATTCTGGAAAAAAATCGGCAGATATTTGTACTTGAAAATCAGATGCAGTGTTGAGATTAACTTTCAAAATCTTTTAATTAGCAGCAAATGTGTTTTCTGTAAGAAACGCAAAGTTTGGATAATTTAATGAGTTATTCATGAAACCGTATCAAAATGGCCGAAATCTACATTGTACAGCTAATCCATAAAAGTTGGCAAAAATGAAAATAAGCTAATACATTAATTGAAACTTAACTTTTATGGTAGACTCTCTCAATGTCAATTTCTTTGTAGCACAAACTGCATTTGAGCATTGTGCCTGTTATTTGAAAATATTCTTTACTAAACTAACTCTTTACTTAATCACAAGACATTAAAACACAGTGGCCTTGTATTTTCTTCATCTGTCTCCTAAACAAACCATAAGCAACACAAGCTTGCACATGAAACATCACCAAATTAAAACTTTGAAGACTCTATTTCAATACAGGGTTCAACCTCTTATTGAAGAAAAAAATTCAATGACCTTTTAAAAAAAATTCAAGGAATAAAAAATAACATATTTTAGACATAAAAATACAAAACGGAAGCAGAAAAAAATGGAGATGGAGATTATTGGTGGTCACTTAAAAATTTAAGGACTTTCAAGGACCAAATTTCATAAAAATTGTTCAAGGACTGTGGGAACCTTCCAATAGAAATTTATCAAAAGAAGTCCATCTACACTTGAAGTACAGAGAAATGAAATGGTTCTGGAAATCAACAATTCCAAGCAACATAAACTGCTCCACTAATAAAAGATGGGAATCCACTAATAAAAGAAGCCAATAGAAGTGGAAAATAGAGAAGTCAAATTTGGCGATAACTAAAAATTTTTTTTTTAAAAATGAAGTAAAACAGTGTTGCAATAAAAAATTAAGGACCTAAGATGAAAATAAGTACTTTAAGGGTCCTTTTATAAGGATCTAGTAAAAATAAGTAGTTTTAAGGATTTTTAAAAATCCTTGACAGCCCTGTAAACGTATTGAGCTTGACATCAAGAGTTGGATTTTTTAAAAAAAACCTTAAAAAACAGAGAATGTAAAGTAAGAACAATGCAAGGTGCAAAATGTAGGATTTCAATAGCAAATACTACTCGAAGCTAGTTTAAATTAAAATAACCCAAATAATCTTTTTTAAATTATTCATTTGAAGTTATATAAAATACAGTTCTTACCAAATAGTCATGTATTGATTCCACAGTTGCTGGCATTTTTCGCCACTGTCGCTGATATACTAAATCTGAGTCCAATTCATATGTTTTGGCAAGAGCCAATGCTTCACCATATTCTTCATTGTCAATCTGCAAGAAAAGAGAAGCTTGAATATCCATTATCGCAGAAACTTTTTAATAGATTTTCCATAGTTTTTATGGTATTACAGATATTCTTTAAAACAGGAGAAATATCTTTCCTCAATTTTTACTCTTCAAATTCCCCAATACATTCTCTATTGCTGAAATTTGTTTTTTTTTCTAACGCTGATGCAATATTGTACTGACCATGGGTAAACCATAGAAAAGTTGGCATCTCTGCATTGACATTTGGTTTATGTTAAAATGAGTACTCATTTAAATTGTATTTTTAAACTTAAAACTAACTATTGATAATAATGCTTATATACACAAAAATGGAATAATGTTTTTTACTGCATTTATTTTCTTTAAATTTATTTTGTTTATAATTACTTAAAAATGAGTCAAAATATAAAATAATGTCTACACGCATCAGAAAGCAAATTATTTTGTTATCATTTAAGTGTAAAATTTCATTTCATAAGAAACAAATCATCACACAGATACTAATCACGGACATAGTGGCTATCACATTAGTGAGAACCTAGACGAAAGACACCAAAATGGTGTAGTAAACTCGGCAATATCTGCTTTAAAACAGATTAAACCTAGGTGGACATTACCACTACTGCAAATGTAAATAAAACGGTGATGATAGAGACACCATACCAGCGCAAATCTCAGCAATTACATTAAAGCAACAATTGGCAAAAAAAAAAAAAAAAAAAAAAATCAAGCTCAATATATTGTTGGTGTTATTCTACTCAATGTTTATTTGTCTTAAAATGAGGAAGAAGTTGAAAACAAACTTCATGAATGAAAATACTGCTTGTAACCTCCAGATGATAAGTACAAGGTTAGCACAGTAGCTGTACCAGCAGCCAGAAGAAAGAGAAAACAAACGCTTGCATATATATATGCAATAGAGGCAACTATATCAAGGTAATACTCTACGAAATTGTCTACCATAACCACGTAAATTTCGATGATATGACTGCCACAGAGGCACAAATCTTTGGAATAGTGGCTATTATATCGAATATTATATTAACTGAAAATGAACATGACAACTACGTAAATCTCAGCGATTGATTTTGATGTAGCAACACAAATCTTGGCAAAGCCCTTACATCAGCGCAGCGCTCAGTGAAACTAACCACCACACACCAACGTAAATAATGGTGAATGGTGTCATTACATCGGAGGATGAAGTGTGAACGTACACAGGTTCAGTGATTGTCAAAATTGCAAGAAAGCCCAATAAAATTATAACACAGATCATTTTCAGGAATGATCCAAATTTCAATAAAAAAAAAAAAAGAGATGAAATCCGCGTTTCAGCTAAGCTGTAACATATCTGACAGGTGCAAATCTCAGAAATAAAGTCAGTGACTGTTATTATATCGAGGTAACACTCTAAGAAAATGATCATCGCAAAGCTATCATAAGCAATAGCTTCCACCGTAATCACTGAAATAGCAGCCATTTCATCACCGTAATGATAAAAACAATGGCCATCATATACCAATGCACATAATGCCGATAAAGATCATGACATTAGAACAAAATGCAAGGGGAAAGTACTCATTCTATCGGTATATTTTTTAGGACGTCCGAACGTATGCAGGTTCTGTTTTGAATTCTTTGTTAGCTGTTGAAAAACATGAACTCAAATGTAACTTTTAAAAACTAAGACACATCAGTAATTGAAAATAAAAGAATTTATAGAAATACATAAAAATACTGAAATACAGAACTAAAAGTATGAATAATCTGGAAAAGTGATGTTTCAAGGGGGTATGATGGAAAAGTAAGAAGTACTCAAATAGATACAGACTTTTCTGGAGTAAAGTTCCTCAGGTGTGGTTGACTTCAGGCACAGGAGACGGTAAGTTTTAGTGAGCATTCTGAAAAACGAATCTTTTTAAAGAATTCTATTTTAATATTGCAAAGAATGTACTCTAAACGCATTTAGTAGAAAACATGTCATTGTAAGAATTAAACTCTAATTAATGAGAATATATTCTGGAGAGCACGTGTATGAAAACTGGTATTATACCTAACTACCAGAAAAGTACATTTGTTAGACAAAGTGTAACAAAAAAAAAAAAAATGTACATAGGATTTCAATTTGAAGAGGTCTATTTCTTAAGGAAATTAGATATAAAAATGGTGTAAAGGTCCTTTATATTGAATTGTAATTTTACAGTAGACATATTGAAATATTCTTAATTTTGAACTATTTGCAATAATTATTTTAGAATTAGCTAATACTGTTGAAGTCAATGCTTAATTTTATAACCAATTACATATTGATTGCACTTATATCACTGCAACTTCCTTCAAGAAATTTACTTTTTGGGAATGTCACTTTGTTTTACCATTGTTGTAATAGAATGGTAAAAATGCAAAACAAAATTCTGTTTCAGAAATCACAACAGCAAATAAATACAAGGCTTGATGTAAAATCTCTAATTTGGATATAGTTCTCTTTATATGATAAAAAAATTAGAATAAGTCTGCCAACGAATTGAAGGGCTGAGAAAAGAAACAGAATTTTTCAATCATCCATATCCTAGAATACAGGGCTGCCACTGACTATAAGCTTTGAAAATAGTTGCATTAGTAGCCCCAGATGTTAAAAATAGTAGTCTCAGATGCTGAAAATAGTAGTCGTAGAAGTTGAAAATAGTAGTCTCTTTTTTGAAGTCGACAATTGTCTTGCTTTGAATGTTTAAGTGTTCAACAAGACCGAAATAAAACAATTGATTAACATAAAACACGAAAACCCAGAGACACTCCCCGTTATATATATGGTCTTTCGATTCAAAATAGTGTCTTAATACCAAGTAAACACGATATCTCACACAATAAAGACAATGAGTCGTTATTCTTAACAATACTTTATTTTGTAAAACGTTCAAAAGAATAAAAAATCCAGACTCTTTTTCATGTCCTTTTTTTTTTTATTATTAAAAGCAAAAAAAAAAAAAAAATAAACCTTCAAAGAAAAAAAAAGTTGAACTTCATTCAAAAGCGACAGTAAAAACCGACTGGCAAAAAAAACATACACTTTTTTTTAAATTTCCCAAAGCCAAACAACTTTTTTGCAAAAAAAAGTTTAGTGTTTAAACAATTATACTGTATTGACAACAGGCGGATTTTTTATTTTTAAAGCGACATTCAAAGTAATTAAATAAATTGCTTTGAAATTTAATTTATTTTTTATAAATTTAGCTACAATATTAAAATTTTAGTCGTTCTTCATCGATTGACCGGCAAAATCGATCCTCACACTGACACACATCATGGACATGACATCGATAACATCAATGGAAGCCTTGATGAGAACCCCTATTACAACAACGCAAATCTCGGCAGCTATAGCATCAGCACAAAAAACGCCAATATCGAGAAAAGCAACAGTAAAATCCTTAAATCAGCATAACCTTTGGCGAAAATGACTATCGCTTCAATGCAAATATAAACGATTGTGCCTTCCACACCGATGCAAATCTCGCAATGGGTCTGTTACATCAACGTAATACGAGGCCAAATTGGCTGTCACGACAATGTAAATCCTAGCGATCATCCGGCATATAACCGTAAATCTCGGCAATAGCGGCCATTATATCGGTATAACAATCAATGACAATCACAATTAACAATCAAACACTAACTAATATTAATGATAGAGACAAACATTAAAGGAAGCAGAGATAAAAGTGGTCATTTTACCGGAGGGAAATTGGGAATTCGGAATGCAGGCAAGGATCCATGGCGATCAGGCTTGTAAGCATTCGTATGACACACATGCATCCCCTAGAAATTTTAATGTGGATTTGCATCGATTTCAGGAAATTTTGGTCAAAAACGCTGAAAATGGTACAACCGCAGAACTATATCATGTGTGATTTTTAGTGTGGATTTGATTCTCTATATGTTAAGTTAAAGAAACAAAAGCTTGCTTTTCACAACCGTCTTGTTACACACACAACAATTAACTTCCACTTCCGAGCTTTGCTTATGTTATAGTGACAAGTGATGTGTGAATGCAAAATGTCATACAATTCGCTCTTCCTATTTCCAGATTTTCAGTACCTGGTGATTAACTTGGGAACATAACAAGGATTTCTTATACTTAAATACTACAACTAAATTGGCAAAATTAGGTGACTTTTTTAACAAGAGAAGAAAACGATTTAAGATGACGTTATCAAGCAATTTAAACTGTGCAAAAGTAGATACCCCCAATCGCTAAATGTATAATTTAATTGGTACTTTTACTCAAACATAAATTTTCAATTGAAAAAGAACAAGTTACGTAAACTGTCCAAACTGATGGCATTTTCTTCCGCGTTCACGGCAAATTCCATAAATTCCTTTTTGTCAACTAAAGTAAATATTTGAGAATATATAGTGTGAGTAGTGTATGTGTATATACATGTATATATATATGTGTATATAGTGTGAATATATAGTTGAGCCTCGCACGAAGAAAGATCAAACATAGGAACCAAACAGGTAGGCGAAAACAACCACATTTGACATCGAAAATAACAATCGCCCATGCGCGGTAACCAGGAAGATACTATCATTGGACTATTAAAGTGACCACTCGATCCATGAATATAAACTAAAATTAACCCCTATTTCGACAACGTTCGCTCTTCTCACCTCCTTAAAAATATCATCATTTTGACAAAACTGCATTAGTATTCAATAGGTGATTTTTTTAGTTCGTTCTACTATCGGACTGTAATTTCTTAAAAAATAGTCGCCTTAGCCCAAAAATAGTTGAAAGTTTTGGGCCCTTTTTTCATTGAAATAGTAGCCATAGTCGCCTGGCCACTAAAATAGTAGCTTTGGTAGCCTTTTTAGTCGCCTGTGGCAGCCCTGAGAATACAGTTTCAAAACAACATGGTTAATAAAAGATAGAATTCACCTAATTTCCAGAATGAAAGAAAACTATGTCACTATGTTTATGCATTGGGAATTCTGGGTTTTTAATTTTTTTAGAAATTATCCGAAAATTTAAGTACAACTTTAGGGAGAAACAGAAATTTAAGGAATATTGGGATGAATGCGACCAATGGAAATGCAAAACTTCATGGTCGTTTTCCGAAAAATAAACTAAGTTGGTGTAGGTTTGTATTGAATTCTCAGGCCTCCAACGGATGAAGATACAGGAATGTGAAATATATCACTCTACTTGATTTTCTTGCGTGGTGGCTGGAATCTGTCGCTGTCTGTTATGAAGTAGAGCGCTCTCTGAGCAAGGTCATAGCTTTTTGCAAACACAGATGAATCCTCATCGTCACTGCTTTCTTCCTCTTCATCTAGATCATCTACACTCCTTTTCCCCTTGATTCGCATTTCACTCTGAACAGTTAAAGGAAAGTGTTTTTAAGTTTAAGACACATTAGGGAGATAGCTATATAAATAGAAAATGATTTTTTCATATAAACTTTTTTCGCTCTAGTTTAAAGTAATAGGGTTGATACTGAGATAAAAAATTTATGATTCTAAACAAAAATTTCTAAAATAAACTCATCAAGATAATTTTAAAGCAATCAATTATACAATAGAGTTCATTCTAGGCATTTTTTGAAGGGCAGCGCACTCTGCTTGTCCTTTTTTAAAAAAAATAGCTCTCTTCCTGCCCTTTTTCGGATGCCATCTCGCATGAACTCGAAAAACTTTTGTTTATTACCTCAACAGTATGCAATATGTGGATCACCCCCTACTAAAATCGCCTGTTGTGCATGCATGTTCAAACACGCTAAGTACCGACCAGGAACTGAAACCCTTGAATAGATGCCGAATTAACGTGCATCATTAATAGGTGGATTGTAGAGTGCCGTCTTAAAATTTCCAAGTGCTAGTTAGTTAGTATGGATGGCCGTTTCATGCGAATTTTGATTAAGCGAATTTCGCAGGATTTTTACCATGCTTCCTCAAATTAAATAAAAGGAATTTGAAAGGCTTGATTAAGTTAGTTAAAGGAGTATAGTCATAAAATGTTTACATTAAGCATTTAAAAGGAATATTTCTGTTCGGGCACGCATAATCCCAATGCCCTTTTATTAAATTTAAGGGAATTGTTTTGGTAACTTATCTGTTGCCAATTAATTTCTAAAAGTCTGCTTTATATTTAAAATTAAATATCACAGAAATGCAATCAAAATCCCACACAATTTCTGATTAAAAAAAAACTTTTATCATAGTCTACATATTAGCGGCATGTACAGCAAAAATCGCTGTTTTAGTGTAGAATTTGATCAGATTTGGAAAATAAAAAATGTACAAATTTTAGGACAAATTCCAAGTTCTCTCATCAGAATAGTCTTTGTGATAACACACAATGTTAAATTTGGAGACACACCTTTCCCTATCTAACAATGGCAAAACAAATTTTTTTTTGATTAATTCAAATCTTAGAAAATTTTCCAAGAGCGTAGAGGTTCTGAAATGTTTTTATCTTATATCAAAAGATTCTTATCTTAATTTTACTGTATTATAAATTGTATTTTTATAAAATTTAATAATTGATGAAAATTTTACTCTGTATATGGTTCTTTAATTTTAATAATTTTCTGCGTCAATCCAGTAGAAGTAGGACTCTAGCATTTTATTGGTATTTTGATAAAATTTTTTTAAGTTTCCAAGCGAGTTTTTGATTCACAGCCTTTTGCGTTATTGATTTTTTTTCTCCAAAAATCGATAACTTCAAATTATTTATCGTGATTGAAAAGTAAAACAGTATAGAAATTATGGCAGAAAACTTTATACAAATTTCCACAAAATGCCTTAAATGTGCCCTCGTAAACAGGAGTTGCCCTTCTTTCTAAAATAGTACCCTCTGCTTTTTCATTTCTAGGATGAAGTCTGTATACAAAAGGTATCATTGGTTTATTAACACTGGATAATAATTTCAGGCGAGTATATATGCTAAAGAATAGATGCTATATGATAAGTGGGAGAGCTAGTGATGAGTCAGTCAGTGAATGAAGAGTTTGGCTTTTATATAGAGATATTTGTGTAGTTATTCATTCATTAATGATCATCTATTTTCTTCCACTGATACAGTTGAACAGATAATAATGAATACTCCATCAGTGTAATATTGAATGCTATTGGATTGTTGAAGTGCTCAATCAGGGAAATGTAACACACATACCTCAATGGCAAGGAACCCTCCGTCGCAGAAGGATGTGACGGCAGGTGACGGTTCGAACCATTCTGGCGACACCCCCAGGAGATTCTGCAATGACTTGATGGAAGACACTGTCACTGCACCACAACGCCTCACCATGATGATGGCCTGCATTAAATACCCTTTCATTAGAAAGATGAATTTTGTACAGTTAAAATTGAATTCTTTTGCATTAATAATTCAATTTCCAAATAACTTTGGGAAAAATCCATGATTTTCTTCTACAAGAAAGTATCAAAGAAATGATTTTTTTTCCATGAAACTGTGAAACTTAGTAAAATATGCATCAGCATTAGCTTAAGAAGGCTATTTGTTTGAAAGATAAACTTTTGTGAAAAATACTTTTACTAGATAATTTAGGGAAGGTTTTTCTCAGAATTTGAATTTCGAAAAACTATCAAAGAAATAAATTTTTTTTAATGAAAATGTGAAACTTTATAAAATATACATCAGAATTAGCTTTAAAAGGCTATTTGTTAAAGATAATCTTTCGTAAAAATTACTTTTACTACATAATTTTGAGAAGGTTTTTCTCAGAATTTGAATTTTGCAAAGTGCCAGTAAGGAACCCAATTTCTTGTTAATACAACTATGAAAGAATATCATAATATATTCACAAATTCAGCATTGTTTACTGATTGCTCCGAAAAACACATACTATTCATAAATTAAAAACTAATCTACAGATTTCATTTGGATGAAAAGTACCTTATTTCAATTATTATTAATACATCAAGTAAAATAATACCAATCAAATAATGATTTTGTCAAACAGATCAGATAAGAGAGTCAAATTCATTTTTTTTTAAACAATAGGTGAAGCTTTTTAGATATTTCTGTCAGCTATACAATAGAAATGGAAATATTGGAAAACACTTTAGTTTATAACGTATTGTACAAACCACTCAGATTTATATATATGTAATGTTTACATTATTAGGTGTAAATCCATGCAATGTGGCAGAGTCAAGAAACAGTAATTTTTATGCAGTCAAACACATTTATTGAAATAGGAATTAGATATCGGAGAGAGAGATTAAAAGTTACATGTTCTACATGACAGACAGGGATAGAATGAATCGTAGTGTCATTGAAGAGAACACTGTAAACTAGCATTGTATTATTCTGTGGGAATTGCTGAGTTAGCAGCAATTGAAGCAAGAGAGTGTGAACGATAAAGTGATGCAAGAATGAGCAAAACTGAATTCTAATTATGAGACTCAAGATATCAAAACAGTGACACCACAAAACTCACACAATTAGCTTAGCGTAGGCAGTTATCGAATGAATTGGTGAAAGAAAGAATTAAAAATAAGATTATGTGCTTTGAAACGATGAAATCAATCAATGTCGGTTCTAAAAAGAGATTATTATTCCATATATATTTTTCAAAGTAGGTTAGGAGACAAATTTATAGCTTTCTTATACTTTTCCCTTTTAATGGAAAATATTACAACTTGGTTAAATTTTCCTCTGGGATTGAGCAGGAAGTTAAATTTTTATAACTTGTACATTTTATTACATTGCTTACACCCTATAGGATTAGATATGAATTTTAGTGTTTATTTTGTAAATTGCTTTCTCGTTACAATAGGGCGATTCCGTACTCGAGGGTGCAACATTTAGACTCACTCAAGGCTTTTTACTAAGAAAATAAAAACTCTTTTTAAAGAAATGACTAGTCGCAGGATTACATTGTAATCTGTTTTACAAAAATTAATATAAAAAACATTTAATGAAATGTATAAATAGACTCAGGAGAGGTTCAAAGTGCTATCGCGGCTGCAACGAAATCGGCCCACCATTAAAGGTCATGATGCTAGAATGAAAAGAGTCTGCTACTTATGGAATATTTATTAAATTATTTTTACATTCTTTTACAATTATATTACAAGAATACAAAACAAACTAATTATTAACTTAAATAAAATGATTAAAAGAAATAAATATTATAAATTATTCACTTTTTATCCAGTCGCGGGTGCAACGTAAAATTATTGCGGGTGCAACACGTCTCACTGTAGCGAATATAAACATTTCCATGTAACTTTAATTTAAAGATATGAGATCATAGATGCTGTATCATTAATTAGCACTTTTCTATGTAACTTAAATAAATTATTTTTTTGGAATAGTCGGCGATTTATCAGCCTTAAGGTTCATCTGCAGAATCGCTGTAAACATCAGAAACGCGTAACTTTTTCTGTAACTTTTCCACGTTTTTTTTTAGTAGCATTTGTCAAAACTAATTTGCTTTTCAAATTAGACTTCGACGTTCGTGCAATACAAATGCTCTTACCCTCCTCAAATTGAAAAAAATGTTTTGATTGAATGGCTGGTATATTTTTTAGTCCTTTCCACCTATCATCTAACATGGTTTTTCCTTTTTCAATTTGTTTTTGGGATACAAATATAAAAGAAATTTTTGGAGAAAGGCGACCCTTTCTCGACGGAGATGGTTTGCAAGAAGTTTAGGATTTTCCTTTAGTTTTTGCCTATATTTTTGAGAAGCAGTCTCCTTTGGCTGTTGTTCTACTATTTCATTTGATCTATTTACACAAAAAAAGTAAAAAATTAACTATAAACTCTTATTAAATAGGAATCAGTAATTATAAATAAGAAACTAAGATATGAAGTTATCAAAAACTTAATAAATGAAAAATATATAACAAATAACAATGTAATCGTAAGAGTCATAACTGTTACACCCGCGATTCTAATATTTTGATCGCGGGTGCAACTCATTTTAGTCAACGTTAATTTTAATTAAAATGACAACATACCTTCTATTGCGACTGAATCAAGTTTTCCTTTTATTTCTTCTTACTTCTACAGAGTTTCAAAAAATTACCAATTTATTTCTTTAAGAAAACCAAACTTTCATTTCTTTTATATCGCGGGTGCAACTGACCAACAGTGGTTTCTTATTTAATTAATATTGTTAGAAAAATAATAATAAATATTTAGTTTTTTTATATAAGGCAATAAACAAATGTTATAACTTCAATATTTATCAGTGAAATATAACCTCAAACCACCGGTAGTAGCGATTTCATGGAAAAATTATCAAGTGTCGATGAATGGTTTGCATCAAGTCTTCAGGCGCCACCATTTCTGAGCGCTCCAAAAAATTCAAATAATAACTTAAGTTCGTAAAAGTTTTTTTAATATTAAATTTATATCTTTCTCTTTGTATTGGTATAATAAAAAGAAACAAATACTGTGATTAAAAAATTTATGTCAAAAATCGTCTCCCGTGGAATCGCCCAATAGAAATCAAAGCAGTGGCAGTACACTTTACTATTACAATGGAAGCCATTTAAAAAGATCCCATCAGGACGATACTAATTTAATAACAATAACTGCCAGGTTATAACAGATGAAAAAATATTAAAGTAAAAAAATGGGGGGGGGGAAATGCATTTCAAAATAAGAAGTTTTGGCCTTCTAATTGGACTTTTGACAAAAAGAATGTTAAAAGTTTAATTTGTTTTCTTAATTAATATTTTCATAAAAAGCAACTTTGAATAGGCCTAAAGCTCGGAAAGTTTCAACATAAGTAGTTTTGGCCTTCAAATTTTGCTTTTCACAAACATGTGTTAAAATAATCTTAAAGGAGTGTTGTGTTATTGTATTAACAGGGATTTTTTTTTTCTCGACAAGGAAAGGGCCTCTAATATTAAGGCTTTACATAGTAATTAGTTTTTAGTGAGTGAAGTTAGCTTAAGCAGCAATGAACCTTTTAGCGAGAGAAGCGAGTCCATGCTTGCATAGCAATGAACCTTTCAACAAGTAAAGTAAGCCTGTGCTTATGTGTCAATTTTGCATAGCGATGAACCTTCCTGTGAGTGAAGTGCCAAAAACTGGGATCTATACACCAATGACGGATTTCCACAGCGCGGGGCCTCGCAGCTAGCTAAACTATTGCACGTAGTAAAATTTCATAACGACGCATAGATATTCAGCTAATATACAATAATAGAATTATTGAATAGAAATCATTAATTGTTGATTGCATTAATAAAGCGCTTATAATCATACTGCTTATGAAACTGTTCTTCAGCATCAGAATATATGCCTGAGCAATTTTCTGAAAATTATTTCCAGATTGAAATATATATATATATTGGGTGTACAACTTTGTCTCCCATGGTTTTCTTTAGATGGCTTTATGGTGTTAAGTAGTGGTCGAAATAAATAGATCACAGACCTCATGTAATAAACTTAGGCATCTGGCAATATTACCCCATAGAAACATTAATCCATTTGTGTCTGAATCATAAAGTTATTCTTGATTGAAAATGTCAATTTATGAGCTAAATTCTCATAATTTTTGTTGGAGGTTTTAACTTTCTGCTTCAATACGAAGAAATCCACAGCTGAGGATCATTGAATGTAACTAGGAATAAGCAGAGTAAATTAAGAAAGGACCCTGTAAACTAGGAATAGACCGTGCTTTGAAACAGATTTTTTCCCCAACCTTCATTTTTCCACAAGGAACAAAATATTTTTACACTGCATTACATTTACTTTGGAACAAAATTATTTTTCACAAAACATCGGTAATTTTCCTTTGCTACATTAATTTCAATTGTTCTGCGAATGCTATTTGTTTAAGTTACAGTAATTACTGTGCTGGAAAAAACGTTAAGGCCAACTGAAAAACATCAAATTTCGTACAAATGCATTTTTAAATTTTATGCAAATTTAAATTCAATGAAAAAAAAATGACAGTTCCAATTACATTGTACAAAAACTTCAAATTTTTTAAAATTATTTTTCATTTAAATGTTATTTTTTTTCTTTTATACATACAGAAAGTTGGAAAAAATATTAAGGCCACACACAAAATTATGTATAAAAATGCTAATAATCCAAAAACTTTTGATTCTTTTCAATTAAAAATCATTTTCCTTGTCATAGAATACGAAAGTTTTTTTAAAGCGTCTTTTGAGAGCCTTTTCCGGCTGTTTTCAATAGCCATTTTCATTTCATATTTGGTGTTGTAACAGGGTTGGCATAGTTTAAACCAATTGGTTTAATCCAAATATTTTTTTTCTAAAAAAACAACAAATGGGTTATTTTAAAGAACAATTTAAAATTGTATTTTTATTTATTTATACACAATTCGATTTTTTAAATTACTTGATGTATTAAATAACTTCTACTTTTAACCGCAAGTTTGCCATTCCAAAGATATCGTTTTCAAAAGGAATTTTTTGAAAATGTCACATGGTGAATGTAAGAAAATGATATAAACAAATTTAATTCTGATGTATTGAATGAAGTTTAAATAATTTTTATTACAAAAACAACTACAGCGAATCTTGAGAGAATGTTTTCTTTCTTTTTGGAGTTGTACAATTGTTATGTAATAGACAGGTTTTAGAAAAAGCAGAACAAGTTTTTTTATTCAAAATCTTATATCCAAATTTTTTTTTTAAATGAAATAAAGAAATAGGAATGCAGTTTTCTTGATATTTTTATGAAAATAATTCATTAAATGAAATATCTACATTCTCGGTACTATAGCATGATAGAGTGATGTTTTTGTAAATGAAAAACTAAATGAATGCTATAGATTAAGTTCTAATCTACTTTTAAATAAATCTTGTGTTTAAAGACTATTGAACTATAAGTTTTTAAATTAATGCAATAGATATATTAATATTTTATAATTATTTAAAATTATTAATTAAACTTAAATTATAGTCTAGATTTAAAATTTGTTTCTAAAATAAAGGTTTTGTGTTTCAACAACTTGTTTCTAAATCTCAAAAATATTGATTTGAATAATTTATCACCCTTACTGATGAATCTAAGAGCAATATTCCATGTATTATATAGTAAACAATTACCATTGTATTATAAATGTATATATTGAATTTAAAATTTTTTTACCTCACAATAAAACATTAAAATTATGATTTAAATGTCCATATAAGTAGCAACAATAGTTTATTTATTTAGATTAAATTATTTTCAGAAGGAATATTAATAGTTATTTGAACATTATTATTTTAGTTGATGTCAAATTTTATTTATATATATGTATACAAGTAATTAGAAAGGATTTAAAAAAAAAAAAAAAAACCGGTTTAAACTAAAAAAAAACCTGGTTTAAACCAAAAAACCCGGTTTATTTACTTAAAAAACAAAAACAAATAACCTGTTTTTTTTCCAACCTTAGTTATAAGTTTTACCATTTCCATAAATATCAAGCCCCATAAATTTTCTGTTGGGTTCAGGTCAAGTCTACTTGATGGCCACTCAAACATTTGGACGTGATTAGTTTCGAGCCAGGATTTTTGACTCAATAGATGCATTGTCCTACTAAAAGATGTATTTTCCAGGTGTTATTAAAGGAGACTCCGGCAATAAATTTTCTACTAAAATGTCTTGATAGGGTTCCGAATGTGTCTTTGTTTTCAGATAAGAAATTGGTGTTGTACCGTTACCAGCAAACCTACCCCAAATCATCAAGGAGCCACCACCAAACTGACGTTTAGAAAAAAAGAAGGGTTCATTCCAAAGATCAAGCCAGTAGTATTTAAACCCGTCTGGGCCATCATGATTATACTTCTTTTTGTCAGAAAAAACAACATTTTTCTATTTATCTGAAAAAACAACATTTTTCTATTTATCTCTAAAAGCAACATGCTTTTTTGTAAACTCTAGGTGTGCAATTTCATCCCTCTTACTAGAGGTGGTTGACGTTTCATTTTACTAAATTTTACTTTTGGGTTTTTCAATAACACATTTCCTACAGTTGGGCTAGAGCAAGAAAGCTTCAAATCATTCACAATTTGAGTCAAAGAAAGCTTCTTTTGTGTTGTTTGGCTAACAACAGCTCTCATTTATCGAGGAGTCAATGCAGATGGACGTCCTGTACCCTTTCACTGATTGTAAATATCACTACTTTTTAGAAAGTTATTAATCACAGTCTTAGATCTGCCTAATCTTTTATTTATATATAACAAGAACTTAAACCCCATTTTAAAAACTAAGGATCTTACTTTGTTCATTCTCACAGTGTTCATTCTTTGTTCATTCTCACATTCATAACACATTCAGTGTTAATTTCTCACCTCTTACCATTTCCATAAATCTTTAAATTACTCTCGAGCATCATTCTAAATCGTCTACATAATTTGTTTGAGAAACTCCGAAGACAACAATAATACTACAACAAATAAATAACATGACAAAAACTATGAATTTGAGCTTGGCCCTATTATTTTTTCCAGGTTTTTGCATGTTTAAAAAATCATTATTGTTGGAAAATACAAACATAAAGGATAAATAAGTTTATCAATTTACATTGTGAGTGATACCTATTGTGTTTGTGGGTAGCAGGTTTTTCATCTACCAGCCTTATCAGACAGGTTCATTTGGCAAAACGTAAACATTGGGTTTGTTTACAATGGACTGGGTTGAGTTGCTTTTAAATGGAGAAGCAGCAAGAAGTGCAGATATTTGTGTAAAAGTTAACTTGTTTGTTTATTATATGCAAATTTATATCTGTGTAACTGCAACTGTTTATGTAGAGAATAACAAATATATGCAAGTGTTTGTATACACTCTCTCTTTCGTATTGCTGTAGTGACAGCCTACTAAGCATGTAATTGTCATCTGTAAATATTTTCATTTGGATTAAAGTCAGTTTTCATTCATAAAGTTTGCTCTCAACTTCTTAACTCTAGTAAGTAAACAATTAAAATTTTAATTTTAAAAGTAACTCAATTTGTCGTTAGATTTTCCTATGTATAATTAAAGCTATCATTTTCTACATTGTGTTAATTTGCATAAAATTCCAACAAGTACTTGGGAAAATAAGGAAGTTTTTTGCTTGGCCGTAAAGTTTTTTCCAGCATTGATTGTATCTCCTACACAGGAGTGAAGTTCCACTGTTTCAAGTCCCTTACATGCATTGTCCAACAAACTCAACTATTTTTAAACGGTATAAATACTTAATTTTTTTTTTTAGTATTCCTCTGTTGGTTTTGATGCTAAGAGAAACATATTTCCGTTTCCTCTTAAGACATTTATTCCCAGGGGGTTTCCGACACAGCTCAAAAACCAGGAAAAATCCGGATGGAAGAAGCTTTGTAAGACACGTGCAAAATCAGTGTCTGCGATCCTAAGAAAACGAATAGAAATTAAATGGCTTCAAGAACAGGAACTCAATCCTGATGTTCTTTTTTGATCAATAGCTAGCTACGGTGTAACATGACATCAAGCTAGGTTGTGTCCGATGTGGTTGGAACCAGTTCCAGACACAATAGCCAGGGTGCTTTTTTGTTACTAAGAATAAAACTACTATTCTTATCATCAGACATGACATTATTTGGAAAAAATTTGAAAAGTTCAAAGCACAGAGGCAGTGGAGTTGGAGATAAATTCATAAGGTAGCGATTCATTTAAAATTTTTTTTTTAAAAAATGGGAAGATAAAAAACATATGGTTTTTAGGCCATTAGGAATTCCCATTTTTAGACGTCCGGATTTCGGATCTTGACTGTATTATTCCTGTAAAATGTCATGATACATACCAAGTCGAGAATTCAATAGACCATAACTAGATTTTTTTTGGAAAGTTAGTCAGGTTGACTTGATATATCTTAAGAACAAAGAAACTTATTTCATAAATTCTCTATGTAGCTTAATAGCATTTAGTGTAAAGAAAGCTTTTTTTGTAAATACCTCAACTGTTATCAGTTTTTTTCTGGTGTGCTATTTGCTGCTAAGATGATATTTCATTATGATATGATGCATTAAAAAGGACTTACTTCATTTGACCACCAGTTGATGTCTATAATGCGGAAATGAAGAGCATCTGACTGGGAAAAGTCCACTTTCTTCTTCATGCCTGGTTCACAATAGTGGGGATTCACTTCAGCATAATTAGGCTGAAATGAGAGAGAGCTAAGTAAATTAAAAAGATTCATTTTGCAATCAGAGATATAATATGTAAAAAATAAATAACTTTATAGAAATATAAAAATACAACTGTAAATTTAAACAAAAACTAGCAAGCTTGAAGCTGGCTATGTTTTGAAATTCATTGAATATTGTTATGGATTTTCTCAGAGAAAATGATGACACAGCTTTTACAAAATAAAAGTTATAATTTATTCTTTGTTCAGAGGCTAAAAAAATTTCTTGAAACAACAGTGATCTTGTTATTAAGTTTAATCACAGCTTCAGTGCATATAACATCACATGCACAATGGTAATTTATGCACAGTAAAAATAAACAAAACATAGCTCTTTTCAAAATAACACAATGCTCTAAAACCAACCAACTCATTTTGCGAATCGGAACCACTTTTAATGTGTGATCAGGCAAAGTTTCCTCAAAAATCAAGAGCAAACGATTTTGAAATCAGAACACACAGAATGGTTGCGAAACTTTCCTACTAGGTTGCATGTCGCCAGCCCTTTCCTCAAGTCTATATTATCGCTGGTGAAAAAATAAAACTAATAATAAAAAAAATCAAACTTTAAAAAAGAAACATCCTTTACAACTATTTACAGGAAAAATTGCATAACATTTCCACCTTCTTAAAGACTGCACGTTCCGGGCATTAAAATTACTTAAGTAGAAATGTTATCTAATCCTCACTTCACCTGACTAGCCTATTGTAATGTACAACTTTAGGTTTACAGTAAGGTGTCCGCTGGATTCTTACCACTACGTCGTTGATTTTCTTAAAAACAACATACGGTCCTACCCAGTTTGTATGGGTCATAGGGGATAGTCCTTTCCAACAATTAGGGATCCATAACCACATCTTGTCACTTTTCGCAATGATGGTCAGTGGCTTTGGCATCATTTTGGATCTCCATGTGCTTCGTCACGATGTTGATTCTTCCTCTGATGAACCGATGAACGTCTTCCAAACGTGCATGGAGATCATCTAGATACTAGACAGGCGAAGAAGGAGTGTCCAGTGGTTGTCCAAAATAAAAAAGGTCACATGGTAGTCTAATGTCCTTTCCAAAGATCAGTTGGCCTGGTATAAATCCTCGTGAGTAGCATGAATCTGATTTGCCCCATTTTTGGCACACTCCTCACTTAAATTGTAGTTCCTAATTGCTGGTTTCAGGAACTTCAAATATGTGTTAAATATTTTGCATTTAACTTGGAATTGAGAAAAATTAAAAGTTTTATGCATTACAAAATATTATTAACTGTAAACTTATTGTTCTTTAATAAAAAAAATATATAAATCTGGTTTTAATTGTAAGTAGCTAAATATTTAAAATAGCCTCTAAAATAAAGCAGATAAATGTGGGCAAATCCCTGAAGGCCCTACATGAAAAATCTATGTGGACCAATATGGGTTGCTTATCTGGATCCATATAGAATTTCAATCTTATTTCAGCTAGGAGAGTCGACATGAGCCAATATGGTTATCTATGTGGGCCTGTATAGAACTCATGTACCCCAATCTACGTGGTTAACGTATGGGCTGCCCATCAGGGGCCATATGGTTAACCCATCACTAATCCATGTGGGCCCATATGAGAGTCAGGTCTCTATAAAAATATTTCCTTCCTGCAAAACACAAAAGACAATACCAAAAACTTCCTGCAAGTCTGTGTGTCAAATAATATTGTGGATGAAAAACAAAAGTTGCTATTTGAGAATTAACTGTCGTTTCCTTCATGGCACCTACTTTTTTTTGTAATATACTGCATTACAAGTTATTGATTAAGAAGGAATACCAGTCAGTCTCTGCCCATAGGCCTAATAATTTATTTTTTCAGCCACAATTTCTGCCAGAGTATTGCTTTGAAGAATTGAAATCGTATAACAGGCATAACACCAGTAATTAAATTTATGTCAGTCAGTCTCTGCCCATAGGCCTAATAATTTATTTTTTCAGCCACAATTTCTGCCAGAGTATTGCTTTGAAGAATTGAAATCGTATAACAGGCATAACACCAGTAATTAAATTTATGTCAGTCAGTCTCTGCCCATAGGCCTAATAATTTATTTTTTCAGCCACAATTTCTGCCAGAGTATTGCTTTGAAGAATTGAAATCGTATAACAGGCATAACACCAGTAATTAAATTTCATTAAAAAAATGTGAAGGCAAAATAACTACTGTTTTTTTTTTTATTACACTGAAAAAGTTTTTAAAAACAAGCTTACAATAACTTAAAAAATTAATAAATATAATGAAAAAATCACTTTAATTTTTGTCTGAAATTTTTTTACTGAACTTCTATTATTGAGGTTATGCCTGTTATAAAATTTCATATGCTTCAAAATAATACTCTGACAGAAATTATAATTGAAAAAATAAAGCAGTAGGTGTATGGGTCAGGGAGAGACTTTTTAAACATAATTTGAGGTTACGAAATTTCATTAAAACTAATACATAGTTAATATTTCAGTTAATTGAGCTTAGGATATAAAAGCAAATATTGATGTTCATCCAACATGTTGTCCTTTTAGAACTATTTGCATCTTTATGTTTTTGAATTAAATGAGTAGAAATATTTCTCCTTTGCAGATAATGCACTTCATTTTCTTGTAAACCTCCTTTTTCATTTTTAATTACTACAATAAAAAATCCCCCCCCCCCCTAAAAAAAATTAAATTGAGAAGAATGAAGAAAAAAACTCTAAGTGTGAAATTGGCAAGGATGCAGATAGAAAGTTAGAGTGAATAAAAGTGAAGATACATCTTTCCTTCAGGTTCAGAATCAAAACCCAATAGAAAATGAAGTCACAATCCCTCTTCAACATTCCACTTTCTCGGAGGTGGCTTCCTATAAAAGGGAGATGTGGAAGTCACCTTCAACCTCCACCTTTCTTGAGATACCGGAATTAAGGAAAAAAGCAACCACACAGAACAATGGCCCTTTTGCAAATCACTTGCATTGTTTGGCGCTTCTTGTAGTTCTGAAGAAGAAAACAAACAAAAAAACCTCACTGTTATTTCATTTTAATTTACTGCGTACATCGTAAGCAGGAAATCGCATGTGCCTTCATTTTATCTGACTCTGTAGAACTTCTTGCTTGGGAAAGAAAAATATAGTCGAAATATAGCGAGTCAACTGTATTTACAGGAAAAATAGCATAATAATATTTACTCTTTTACATCTAATTATAATATATCTTAGTACACAAAATCTATACATTAAAAAATATCCATAGAATATTAAGATTCATATCCTTAAATTAAAAAATAAATAAAAAATATCTTAACAATGACTATAATATCTGTTTTACAAATTATTTTTCTTAATTTTCACTGTATTGCAAATAATCCTATTGTTTTTTTATTTGCTGGTAATGTAGTCAACAGTTTGTCCTTTTCAAATGAATATTTTGATATCTAACTCTGTTAATCACTGTAAGTAATTTATTTTGAAATAAACTTCATGAAACATTCAGCTATTATAATTTTTTTCTACATCACCAGTCAAAGACCATTCAAAGCAAAGTGACAAACAGAACAAACCTTTTTAGTAAAAATAATATAACCCATAAAACTAAAGTTTTTAATATAAATCTCTTATATGCACTGCCAATTTTTATATTCATTAACATAGTATTGTTTCTGTTTTCAGCGTGTGCTTGATATTTTGCATCTAATATTTTAAAAATTAAAAACATCTCTATCAGCAAAATACATTATAAACTACTTTTCAAAATTTATTCATTAAAAATGAATATGAATTAATGCACTCACATCCAAATATCTTTTATTTATTCTGATTAAAACAATTTTGGCAACAGGAAAGAGATTCTTCAATGATCGATTAAATGCTATTTCACTGTAATTGGATGACAGAAAGTTGGTTTATTAGTATTCCGTAAAAGCGACCTTTTAATGATTGATTTCAAAATTTGATTCGATTGATTTTTCAATTGATCAAAATTTGATAGAATGCATTTTCATTAACATCCAATTTATCTGCTAAGTATCAGTCTGCTTAGATGACAGCAAGAGGGTTAATTAAGCCTCGGCAGATTTGGTCGCCATCGACTTACAGTCACACATACGCAAAATCGAAGTTAATATAAAGGATTTAAAATTGAGGAGAAGTACCTGCCATTCCAGTGGCCAGTGCTTCTTCAGCCTTAAAGAGGGGAGATCCCAGAGTGAAAGTGCACCGGAGATGTGAATAGTGGCCAGGATTTTCCCATCTGGAGAGATGCTCATTTTGAAGATAACATCCTTAAATAATAAGAGAGAAGTGTCATGAACAACAACATATTTTTTTTAAAGAATTAAATAAGAAAAATACTTACTTGGTGAGAACTGTGATAAAAATTATATTGGGACAGCAAATTTTTCCAAGTACTTTTGGCACATGTCTGAAAATTATAAATATGAATAGAGTGTAAACGTATGATAAGGATTATTTTAACAAGATACAAAATACATTTAAATAAACCCATTTTCATATAAAAATGCTCTTTTAATCACAGGATATGTTGCTTATTGATGCTTAATTAATAAAATAAAAAGTATAAACATCATTTTTTTCAATACCAGGGAATTTTTACTCTCAATATTGTAAAAACAATTTTTAAATAAGAAATTTGTTTTACACAACAGGAGAACATATCTTCAATTGGCAGGTGTTATTCAAATATCAGTTAGGCATTCTATAGCAATAACAAAACAAATTTCATTGAGTTAATTAAGAAGCGTATTAAATCACTCGATTACACTTATGAAATGGCTTGAATTCAAAAACAGCAAATAGCTTAATTTTTCGAAACAATGCAAACAGCCTTTAGAAACAAATAAAGTTTAGTTTCATCAAAAAATAAAAGATAGCGTTTGGTGCAAATTGAAATGAGAACTTGCCATCTTCTCATTGAAAGAGAGCGTGAGTTTATAGAAAGGTGAATCCGAGAGGATCCTCCAAGTTGAGATTCCCTTCAATGCTGCCTCCTGGGAGCTGGAAGTGGAACTTCTCCCGGACACAATCAGCAGATTGTCCACTGGGTGATAGTGGAAGCTCGTGATTCCACTCGGATACCATCTGGAGAAGGAGAAGGGCTTGTGGCTAGCCTGGAAACCATCGGACGGACTGGAAGAAAACAATTTAAATTACTCAGTAATGTTTGATTTTAACTGCACAACAAACTTAAAAAAACTACTACAAAGAGTTATACTGCATTGAAATATAATTAAAATATGATTCAGTATTCTAACAGGGTTCCCAATGAAATCATAGATTGAAAATCAATGACCTTTAAAGGACCTAAATAATATATTTTGAGGACCTTTGAAAATTTGTTTTCAGGCATAACATGGTTCCCACTGATATCATAGAATGAAAATCAATGACTTTTAAGGACCTAAATAATGTTTTTAAGGACCTTTGAAAATTTGTTTTCAGGCTTCATGTCTGTATATAAATTTTTAATATAGTATTTTCTACCAAAAAAGTTACAAGTTGAAGGATGCGTAAATACAAAAAGATTTCCGATACGGTACAGCTAAGTGGCGATCACGCAGGGATAGTAAGTCTGAGTTGTATTTTTACAACTCTTGCAGTTGGGCACACGACATACGCAAAAATTAAGGACTTTTAAGGACCTCTTAGTATTTTCAAGGACTTTTAAGCACCTCTAAGCATTTTCAAGCACTTTCAAGGCCTTGAAAACAAATTCAAAAATATTAAGCACTTTTAATGACTTTCAATGATCGTGGGAACCCTGCATAAGGTCTTTAATGTTTGACTTCACAGCTGCTTTACACAGAGAGTTAATATGAAAATCTTTCATGCACAACATGCATTTTGCCTTATAAACAGACTTTGATGATGGTCTTTGATCTTTAAGCTCACAAAACATAAACACTAATCTCACGTGTTCGTCTCTAAGAATACAGTGTGTAATTTAAACCATTCATTTCAACTCTACCAACCAGCAAATACGAACAAAATGATGCATGTGTAGTACAAATTTACCAGAAAATTTGGGTACGGCATGAATAAGTGAAAAAAGTTAAAGACTTTTAAGGACCTTTAAGCATTTCCAAGTACTTTTAAGGTCTGGAAAACAAGTTAAAAAGATTAAGCACTTTTACTGACCGTGGGAACCCTGTTGAAATATAGTTAAAATATGATTCAGTATTTTAAGTAGAGAATACCTCATGGAAGGTCCTTCAAGGGGAAAGTGCTTTGCATTTAAATTTCAAATGGGTGAACTAGGAAAGTACCCAAGAAGTAGATTAACCGTTATTTGGCATGATGTCTACTTTTCTGTTTGAAATTACAGATTGTATGCCAGGTATTAATTGTGCCTTCAAGCTAGCTTTAAAGAGAAAAGCATGAGTAGCCTGATTTCAAAACCAACACTTTGAGTGATTTTGAAGGAAAGACAAACAAAAGCTATATTTCATTGTTATATTCCAAACGAATTAATGACTTTTAGCTCTTCAAAATGGAATAATTATCATTGAAATTTCATCATTATAAAGTTGTTGAGGGCGAAAAGATCAAACTGAGGCCAAAACTCAATTTTGGGTTTTGGGCATTGATGATATTTTGATTGAACAATTACTTCATAAAACTGGTCAACTGCTATCAAACTGTTTTTCTCTCTAATTTATTTGCAATTTTATAAAATTCCAAGAATAACTTACTTGACATAGAACCCATACACTTCTCCAAAATAATTAGCAGCAAGAAATTCGTAGGACCTGATAACAGAGGTTAAAATTACTTCAAGTAACTAAAGGTCTTCACATTGGTTCTAAAATAAAATGGGCTAGTGAAAAAGAATATACTAAACATAATTGCAAGCAACGTTTTTTTGTTTAAGACTCGGTATCCAGTTAAAATATTTTTAATCTATTTTACTTATGAATCAGAATATAAGATCAATATCATAAATCATTAATGTTTTAGATTCATACTCGTAACCCACAAACAATATATTTAGCTTTAGCTTGTCATAGAACCTATAAAATGTGACAGCATCTTACAAATAAAAAATTGTGAGTGCATTGCAGAGTTTGCTAATGAAGAGAAAACTCCAATTTCTGGCCTCACAAACTTCATCAATTCAAATTTACGTTTGATACTACATAAATATATATATTTTTAAAATACACAAATTTATGGCTGTACATTAAGATTTTTAGCACGTCAAGTAAATCCCAGACTTTTGACATTACACTTTATCTATTCTTAATTATATTTGAGATTAGTTATATAAAATATTTTTTTAGTACAAAAATTTATTTTTTCATATTAAATATTTGAGCTTAGGAATGGTATTCAAGGAAGGCCTCCAATCAATGAGTAAAGGAAGCCTAAAAAATATTCAAAAAGAGAATTTCACTTAAAATTTTAATTCCTTCTTATTCACAAGTGAAAAGTTCATGGAAACTGAGAATTTCTAAGAAAGATTTTTTTATTTAGATATATTTTTGTAGCAGCTTAGACATTCATAAGGATTTTTCAGTTATATAACAATTAAAATATGGTGTATGGTTCATGCCTAACCAACTTATTATTTGATATCATAACTAAACACTGATTTTAACATAATCAGTGGTATTTGAAAGTAAAGACTATCTGCCATTAAAACTGCAAAAATTTTGTTTCTGAAACTATTCACCATTGAGTATTCTTTATTCTGACTTCAGAAAAGGCCATTCCAGCAATTGCAGCACTAAAATCTTGTTTTCCATTTGGCGACATCATCTATTGCAATGAAAATAAAATAACAAATTATTATTAAGATGATGAGCTTGCCTGAGTCATTATTTATATGTTACGTTAAAAAAAAAAAAAAAAAACTGGAATTGATACTACAAATATTTATTTTACAAAATTTAATTCATTTGCCATTTTTCTTTTCAATATATTCTTTCGCACATTGACAGGAAACATATTCAAACTAGCTTTGTGAGAGTTGCTTCAAAATGGCCTTTATAGTCTTAGCAATTACATTTCTAAAATCAAACCTATGATTTTAGTATTTTTGCTTTGCAGTGGAGAATGCAAAATCATAGGGGAAGCAAAGTAACACCTTTTTAAACCAAGCAAGCACATTGGTCACATGCACATCATTATAATGAAGTTTCCCTTTTCCAACGAGATCCCTTCGTTTCTTTAAATGTTATCTTTTATTAACTGTTAAGAGTTGTCTTTTTTTATCGGATCTTCTAATTATAAAATGGAAGCCTTATCATGAAAATGTGAACTAAATGTGTAAGCTGCTTTTTTCACTGAAAATGGTGACACTGTAATCCTCCCCACATTTACATTTTAATAAAGCTCTGAATAATTTTTTTAAATATCCAATCAAAAAACAAACAAAAAAAACATCATTTATGATATGTTGACAAAAATGTGGCAGTAAGAGTGTTACAGTTGAAACAACTCTCCCAGAAGAGGTTTGAATGGGCCACCTGTCCATGGACAATGAGAAGAAAATGCATTGTATTTTAGAGCACTAAATATGTTTCACAGAGATACTTTCCATCAAGAATTGTTTTTGAAAGCAAGTAGAGGATCATACCCTACAATGAACAATTCCTGCATTTAATTTTTTTTTTTTAATTCAATTCTAAATGTTTCGAAAAGGCCATAAACACAACAATTTCTGCTCACTGCATTTTTTAAAAAAATTTGCAACCAAAAATCGCTTGTTAGATTTCGTCGGGAAAATGACACATTTGGCTTGAATCAAATGTGTTGTCACTACATCTGAAACAACTTGGCTTGAAACGCAGAAACCAGTTTTACCAGTTTCTCGTAAATCACACCAACAAGTCTGGGATATGGCAATTGTCTACCAAACACCGATGTCAAACACACAACTATTTGGCAGAAACCACACGATAATCACAGAAATGAAAGGATGTTTTGACGTCACAGCTTAGTGGATCGTTTTGATCGAACTGGGTTTCAGGGCATTTTCTTTTCTTAATATTTAACTAATTAATTTTTTTGAAGAACTTTTGTTTGAAAATTTGGAATCAGAAAGAAATTCTTCATAAATATAAACTAATTTCACTCGTTTTTAAAAAATGCGTGAATCGTCCATTCAATCAATTACATTTATTTAAAAAACCCACCGAAAATTGAAGCCCACTGAAACCAGGATAGGAATAAGGTTTGATTTCTCAAAGTGCTTTTAAGTGACTTATGGGATATCTCCCGATTCAATTTGAGACAACTTTATTAGATGTAAAAAGTTAAAATGTAAAAAGTTGTTAAGAGGTAGTCAATGAATCGATTGAATAGTGAGACATACTGTATCGATGGTGAACATATGAGCTCCAATCAGGTCATAGAAGTCCAGTTTTCCGCTGCTGTGAGCACAGACCAGCATTGTGCAATCAGGGGACCACAGGATCTTCCTCCACTGAGGAAATGGGTCTTTGGAAACTGAGCAAGATAGGAAAAGTCTCAGTTAAAGAAATAGTTTTAAAATTAAGAGGGAATTCCCTCGAATGCAATTAAAAAATACCTTGTGTTCTTCCAATAATGGTACCATATTCATCACGTGAGGTTCTGCAGATAAAATTGGGAATGAATTTATAAGTTACATTCAATATAGAGATATAGTATCTTAACTCATTATGTTCGAAACATTAGGTAAAGATGAAAGTTTCAAACTTGAGTGAAATTTATTTTTTATCATTTCTTAAAAAGTATAAAACTTACCTTATTTCTAGAGATGAATCTTGGAGAATTGCAATAACAGCACCATTTCTGTAACAAACACTTCATTAATAAACTTAACAACAAAAAGTTTAAGAAGATAAAATCTCTACAGGTGCAAGAGAATATTATTTAACTTAATAACTACAAAAATCTGTTACACAGTTTAAATCTGTTATACAATGTAAAGACATGCATTCACAAATTACTTCCTGGAAAATTTTCATAGTATGCATTACTTTTACATGGACTCTTTATGATATACATGTATACAAATTAAAAGGAAACCAAAGTCCCTCAAACTTAAATAAGGACAGTATATTACAAACTTTGAATTTAGCCCATTTAAAAGAAAAGGTCACCACAGAAATAATATCGATATAATGAGCATCTTTTTTCTAATTTTATAAACTATGTTGGGTTCACATGAAAGGACAATTTAATATTGTGTTTTCGAGATATCTTTGAAACTGACCAATAAAACGTTAGTAATTAAACGTTGTTAACATTGAAAAATATATAATAATATTTATAGTTTAATGTGTTTTCTTTTGCTCACCAGAGTCCTTATTAGACACACTTTATAATTTTTTCCAAAATAGATAAATTTAGATATAGCATTGCAACTCCAAGAATGTAAGCGGAAATTCAAAATCCAGGCCTTCTGGAATTAATATACACTAAGCAGCAAGGTCCTAGACTGGAGGGGGGGGGGGGGTACCCTCGGGACAACTCCTCGCCGCCCTCTGAAATTGTGTGAAATCTTGTTTTATCACTTCCCGTTCTTTTTTTTTGTAACTTGTTATGTGTATTTAATCAAATCTTCGACCATAACCCCCCTCCACCGAAAAAACAAATCCTGGCTACGAGCTTGATAAGCAGGTTTTACATTATCATTACCACATCACTTTAATGTCCTATAAACAACATTCAAAACAAATTGCAGTATAATGCAGTCAGGCAGAGAGTTATCTCTTCACTTTTCAAGCTTTTAGTAATTTCTAATGGCAATTTTGTTTGCTTTAGGAGTAAAATACGAATGCTCTTGTCAAATCACTCTGATATGTTGATTCCTTCCTTAATCATTTGCTGCAAATAAATAAACTGGTTGTTGAAAAATAACACCCAATGTAACTTACCCTCCAATAGCAAATGTCCATGGCAGCTGCAGATTATTCAGTTGCTGCACTAGAAGGGGAGGGCAAGGTTGAGGGACCAATGCTCCCAGAAGCTTTGTAATGTAACCTAAGAATTCAAAAATAATTCCCATTACTTAATTTATTCAACACTATTTGATATTCTTGATGACATTTTGCAAATTTAATCTTTAAAACAAGAGGGAGGTCAAAATTGGAATCTCAAAAAAAAAAAAAGAAGAGAAAGAGAGAGACCACCTATTCCCTTTCCCATATCCTAAAGTGGTAAACCTATAACTTGAGATCTACTTAATCAAACCAATTTAAATCGGCACAATCTCATTCCAACGTTTTGTGGTTAATGTTGTGAAATCTCATAACTTGCAATAGGGTAATTGACAAATTTTCAAAATATGTTTTAAATAAAACGTTTGCCCAAAATAAAAAAACGTATTTTTTCTTTTTCCAAAATAATGCCGCAAAGCCCCAAAAATCGCATTTTAAAATGCAAGTAGAAGCTCCGCCCCTAAAACGCTGCTCAAAAATCCATCTGACTGTGTGACGTCACTATTGGATAACCAGCATCGTGAATAAGTTTCAAGCGAGATTGTGTAACCATAAAGTGTTCTTTTCCTTTGATTTTTTTTTTCGAGGAAATTTCTTACCGGTATTGTGTTGTACCCCACTGTACAAGTACTTCAATTAACAGCTGAACACAAATTTGGGTAAAACTTCCAAGTACGGAATGGATTTTGCGCCAAGAATTGTTTGCATAAAACCTCTCCAAGTTATGGCGGATTTTTGTTACAGCATTTTTTAAAGATAATCTTGTGTTCCTATTCATTTCAATGCATTATTACCTGTATTGTTTAACCCTGTAAAAGTTTAAATAAGATCAGACATAAATTATAACGAGTGTTCCGATTCATCTCTTTCTGCGGGGTGAATCGGAACACCATGAATTGGTTGTTTTCAGATTATCTGGCGCCGTCAGCAACACGAGGGGTATAATGCGTTGAAGCATTCGTCATTAGACAAGCCAACATACATTTACAAACACCCATGCCTAACACGGGACTCGAACCCGCAACCTCGCGGTCCAGAAGTTAGCACGCTAACCACTATACCGTTCGGTCAGCAGAACACCATGAATAAAATCAAAATAAATGCATGTAATGTTTTTTCCAACACTTTTGGGTTTGATTATCATAGAAGAAGGTATGACCCGAGTTTCAAAGTCAAAAATTAGTTTGTTAAAGATATTATTACACCAGATTTTTACTTTGAAAGTTGAAAAGGTTTAAGATTCACCCCGTATTACTTTATTCAGCTGATTATTTTCATCGCTAATAATTTTGCTTATGTTTTTATAATTATTATAACTGCGAAAGTGTGTAGTAATAATATCTGGGAGATTTATTTATATACACAGATGTTTTAACATTTCTAAACACTGCAGAAAAAACTCTAGGCTTGATTTGAAAAAAAATTGCACCATAAATGCGTCTATTTTGGGAAAATTTAAAATGTCTGCCTTTACGAAACTGTCATACATTTATCCAATAAAGCCTCTTTAAATAAATATTTCCTAAAATTCACCTACAATGGTCATAATTAATCATAAAGTAGGAAGAAAGACGAACCAAGCTTAAAAATAAATGTATGAAGTTGTTTGTTTACAAACTTCCACTCCACAGTAGTGACGTCACACTCTGGGAGGAGCTTAAGCGATCGTTTCTGATCACATGACGAAGTGCTCAGAAAACCATTTTTTAAAATACAATTTATAAAAATTTGAGCAATTATTTCGAGGAGAAATTCCTTGTATTACTATTACTTCGTTAAATATTATGTAAATGCCGAATTTGGAAATTATTTGTTGATGGTGTCAAATACCCTATTGATTTAAGAACCAATTTGATCCATTTTGTTCTGGGCCATAGCTATTTGAGTTTGGGCAAAGCCAGCCACTTCAGTTTGTGGGATTATAAATTAAACAACAAATGTAAGAAAAATTAGTAAGCAAAACAATCTATAAATAAGATCAGAATGTTAGCTTTGATATTTTAAAACCATTACTGATACTGAAAGAGACCATAACATACATTAGACATAAAAAAAAAAGACCTGGCCAAGTATTAAACAAGAGTGTTTTGTGCCTATACTTATCCAATTTCTTATATTTTCTCTTTAATTAGGTCAGCAATTCATAAACAACTTATTTACAGAGTTAAATGGCTTAGCTGGTAATAAAACTTGGTCATCGTGAATAGTGATCTAGCATTATTATCCCTAAGTTGCACTGTACACAGTAAAATGTAGCTTTTGGACTATAATCATAGTGTAAGGATGAATTTTAAACACTTCTTAACTTTTTTTCTTTGAGCTTAAGATATTTTGATGAATAAAAATAACTTTTCTCTAAATTTCCATTCCTTATTTTTTTCCCTCAAACTTTTCTACCTCTAGTGTTTGAATTAAGAAAGGTGGAAAAGGTATTTTTCAACAATCGTTCGTTTTCTTGATAAACAGTTTAGCCAGCAAAACATGCAATACATATTTCAATGGTATTGACGGTAACTTTTATTTGCTACAAAACTTTTTTCATAATAGCAAGGCTACTTGACGGTAACTTCCTAAGGTGTCACGGAGAATAGAAACCTGAAGTAGTAATTTTGATGCGTGTTTGATGTCATAAAAATAGAATTTTTTTTAGTAAACCAAATTATTTGCCAACTGAAAAATTATTGGCAAGTGAGAGTGCTATAATGGAACAATACATTTTTATTTGTATATGTTTCGATTCTGCTGGTCGAATTTCATTTAAACTGTTTTAACAGTTTTTGTATAATTCAACATTATATGTTTTGGAAAAAGAAACATCAAAGTGATTTTATATGTGGTCTCACTTTTACTTTTTTAGGGTACAGAACAGTAAAAAAGAAATACAAATTTAAAACATGAGTACCAAATAAAAACATGAGCAGAATCAAAATTTAAACTTACTACTATTGTTTCCATCATTTCTATCGCCATTACTTTTACCCTAAGGAAAAAATTACAAAAAAAGAAAATATTAATTTTATAAGCAATTTACAGCGAAGCAGGGTTGGAGAAAAAAAAAAAAAAAGGTTTTTTTTTTTTTTGGTTTAAACCAGTTTTTTTTTTCTCTAAATCTGTCTTTAATTACATGTATACCTATTTATAAATAAAATTTGACATTAACTAGAATAATTAATGCTCATATAGCAATTAATATTCCTACTAAAAATTATTTAAACCAAGTAAATAAGCAATTGTTGCTACTTAGGTGGACATTCAATTCGTATTGCATTTTAATATTTTATTTAGAGACGCTATTCTTTAAATTCAATATATTCAGTATGATACAATAGTAATTGTTTACTACATAATACTGTTCAAAACGAAATTTAAAATTTAGAAATAAGTTGTTAAAGCACAAAACCTCTATTTAAGAAACAAATTCAAAATGCAACCAATAATTTAAGCTTAATTGATAAGTTTGAATAATTATAAAACATTAATATATCTATTAGATTAATATAAAAACTTACAGTTCAATAGTCTTTAATTTAAAGAGTTATTTCAAAACAGATTATAACTTATTCTATCTATAGGTATCTACAGTATTCATATAATTTTTCATTTAGAAAATCATCACTCAAGTTATGTTATACAAAGAATGTAGATATTTCATTTAGTGAATTATTTTCTCAAAAAATAATAAAAAGAAAACTAGATTATTATTAATCCTTTATTCAAGTTTAAAAACGAATTTAAGATTTAACAGTTAGGATTTAACATTTGGAATAAAAAAACAAGTTTTGCAGCTTGTTTAACATTTTCTTGCATTCCACATCATTCTATAACTATTACATTTTCAATAAATTTCTTTTGAAAAAGATATCTTTGAAATGGAAAACTTTTGGTTAAAACTAGAAGTTATTTACAACATTAAATAATTTAAGGTGTCTAATTATAAATAAACAAATAAAAATACAATTTCAAATTATTCTTTTTAAAAAAAAAAAAAAAAAAAAAAAAAAAAAAAAAAACTTTTTTTTAGAATAAAATATAAATTATTCTTTAAAAATAACCCACTTGGTTTAAACCATGCCAACCCTGCAATGAAGTATTGAAAAACAAGAGCAAATTAGAAAGTTGCACTTAATATATAATTTTTATAAATAGAGAGAAGGCTGAATAGAGAAACAACTTGACGCAAAATTGTCAAAAAAAGGGGTGTGTCTTATAACACATCCTAACCCAATGTTCTAGTCAAGTTCATTTAGAAACTACTTTGTAGAATCCTTGAAATTTTGGTGAGTAGGTACGAAAATTATCACTTGATGAAATGACATAAATTGTTTTCATTTAATGTCTATCCATTATAAATTAAAGTAGCAAATGAAAAAACCAGGTGGAGTCACTGCATATGCATGGACGTAAGGATTTTAAACTATTTGAAAAATTTCCAGGAGGTATCGCAAATAAAATTACGATGCCTTGTTCATGAAATGCAAATTTTAGTGTATGTACCATAATACATATTGAAGCGATTCTACTCTTTATTCTTAACAAATGGCAAGAACGGTCCTTTAGAAAAAGAAAAGTTGACACATGTTATAGAAGGATTGATAAAATGTGAGTGGACTACAGAAATACTAATGGAAAAGCAGACATAAGCAGTAGACAATAATTCTGTTGAGTTAGTAATAATGCTACCAAGCAGGAATTGTATGTTTAAAACATTATAAAAGACTTTCCATAAATATGGTTAAATCTTCAGATTATTAAGGTCTATAATGATAACACGATATTAATCAATTACTTTCAAAATTATAATTTGACAAACACTTGTATTTACTATTCTAAGTTATTATCCACTAAAGTCTTTGAAATACTAATCTGCCACAGCCCAATTTAATAATTCCTGAACAACTTGTAGGTCTTCCGAAAATAAAAATACTATTTTTTTAGAACTAGATCTGCATTTAAAAGTTAACTTATATTTTTTACATCACATTTACATAATATGATCGAGGCACAAAGTGTTCTGTACAATAGAATATTGCAATGGTCATTTTTTGACAAGTTTTTTTTCTCATGGGTAGTAAAAATGACTTGCAACCAAAAAATTCCATTTTCTGCTAATCTGTTATTTGTTTAACTGTAGTTAACTCTTTTATTTGGTTTTTGGCAACAAAACCAACATCAACCAGGCAAGCATCTTTCAGATTAGATGAATAATCAATGCTTATTAGTTTTAAAGAAGAAACTGTAAGCAGTTCAGCTTTAACAAATTTTTGCAACAAACTTTTCCAAATATTATAAATAAATTATTATTCAAATCCCCAGAAATGAAGGGCAGCATGGGCTTGTCAGTTTGATACAGAGTTAGATAAGGTTCTACTTCACTTGCTAGGTGAATAAAAAAATTACATTTCGCTAGAAAAAGAACATCTTTAACGCTTTTCAGATATTAAGCTTCAAATGTCTTTGTACCAGGATGTGGGAATTTTTTCTCTAATCCAGAAACACAAGAAACTTATTTCTTAATATCTGGTAAAATGTCAAGTAATCTGTTTGACACAATCACATTATCTAGCCATCAATGTTTACAGAGGTTCAAGGGGAACTTAATATTGTCCGAAAGGGTTGCATAGTCATCCCTGCGTGCAGGAGTCTTTGAAGAATTGATAAAGTACTGCATAAGCTGCCTCCTCAACTTCTGGGAAAGCAGAGCACCCACAACTAAATGCATTATGCATAACATGTAAACAACAACCTTCAATGTTCTCTTTTCCTTTTAAATGGTCAATCATTTTGGAGTAAACACTCTAATTGACATTAGGTCTCTCCATTGACAATTGCAGCAAATTAGAAGAACCAAATGTTAAGCATTTTTCATTCAACTTGTTGAATAAAACATCTGCAGCTGAATGTCCAAGAAAATTCGAAAAATAATAACGAGTTGAAACAATATCATTGTCACAGAATCACATATGACAGTCCAACTGCAATCGTTAATTCAGACTATCATCAAACAAAAGCACATAATTTCTTGCACTTTTAAGATTTCCTTTATGCAAACTTAAAAAATGCGGAGCAATTTAAATATGATGTTAAATAAGCACATTTACGTTCATCACAAGTAAAATTTTAACAATTTCACTGTCAGGGATCATAGCTTGAAAAAGTTTTCCAATATCCTCACATGATTTATATAAAAATCCATTATTCAATACTTTAAGTGTCCATATGATTTCGGCTTTAATCGTTGCATTTGTTGAAAAAAAAAACGCATCAAAATTATCAGCACAAGATGAGGTACTTGGAATTGGCTGTTGATTTTCAACAGAAACAGTGTTTGGTGAAAAAAAATCTTTAACACTGACAACTTTTTTAACTGCAAGTTCTGTCAAACTTGGGTGTTTTTTCCCTTTCATATGGGATTTCACTGTTGCGTCGCCCATATTCACAACGTCAAAAGTTTTATAACAAGATGTACGAAATGCATCATTTTGTATCTTCGAATGCAACAACCAATTCTTGTATGGCTCCAACTCCAACCAGTGGTCATTAAAGACACACTTACCAACAGGCATTTTTAGGTATTATTAATGTGGATTATGAAATGAAATTATCTTAAAACACAAATAACTTATGAAGAAATCATGTGGAAGAGTCTAATGGATACACTTGGCGCCATTTAGTAAGCAGGTTGTGAACTAACATTGTACTTTCAAATTTCCGTAAATTGCGTGATGAAATAATAATAATAAAAAAAAAAAAACTTAAAAAAAAAAAAACCAACTTAAATTTTAAGAATTTTTTTTCTTTTACCATTAAAAATGTAAGCAAATAAAAAATTTCCAGGGGTCAAGGTTCTATTTTTGTGAATTTTCCAGGAGTCCTAAGTAAATTTCAGGAGTTTTCCAGGTCTCTGGAAAAATAAAATCAATTTCCAGAAGTTTTCCAGTTGAGCTGTAGGAACTCTGCTACTCACTAAATGTCAAGGTTTTATACAAAGTAGTTTCTAAATGAATTGGGCTAGGAGATTGTAACATAGCGAATGATTCTTACTAGGACTTCCTCATAAGCAATATTTGCACAAAATGCAGTTAATCTTTAAAACCTTCTTTTACAATAAAATAAAAAATTACATAAGATGATGTTAGTGAGTGAACGGAAATGTTAAAAAGAATTGTTTCATAAAAATGAGGTTTATTATAATTTTAGTGAATATTTTATTCTACATACTAGTACTTCAGGCTCTTGCTGCCATTCAGCATAAATGAGCAATTCATAAAGAATATTATTCTCCAAATCCTGGTTTTCCTGCGTCATAATTGGCGCTATTATTAAAACATGAATAAGTTTTTTTTTTTCAGATTTTTTTTTTTTTTAATTTAACATTCTTTCAAAATGTGTTGCATTCACTTTAATACTATCGAAATAAACCCAACCATTCGCATCGTCAACGTAAACAAACATTGGAGTTGAAGTTGAAGTGTTCTATTGAAATACATGACATCCTTGTCACGTATGGAAATTGAAACTTGACATTTTTGACAATATAACTTAATATTAATTCTATACATTGGTCAAGCTATTAAAAATAAGTAAAATATATAATTTTTAAAGTAAAGTAAAGTTAATTATCAACATTGTAACTCAATATGACTATAACTGCATGGATTAGTTAACTACTAACCGTAACACGATTTCTATTTTGCTTTCTGAAATTTGTTTTTCGTGCGCTTCGGTTTTTTCTGCATGAAAAAGTGATTGTTGGTCCATCGCCTGTATTGGTTCTCCTCGACATCTACCATCTGTTTGAGAGTTCCAGCATGGCACGTAAGTTTAACCTTGATTGAATTTCCTCCCTAAAAGATTTTTCATATCGACCAGATTTATTTATAAACCCTTTGTCAAAACTGACATGGCACCGACCAAATGGCCCTAATTCTAAACGCCGCACGTTTCTGTAATATTCTCCTATACCTGATTAAAGAATGCGCTGACGCATCTTTCTTTTGCCATATTTTAAGCTGTAAACATCAATTTATTTAGGTGTCTAGTCGTTTTATTTGCGTGTTGTTTGACCGATCAACTAGTAGTTAGTGACGCATACTTTCGTAGGTATAACCAATGCTAAAAAATGAAAGCTAAAAATGCCTTAAAATATTACACTAAACACATAGAACATATTTTTAAAATTACCTTTCTGGGACTTTGGTGTAATGATTGACTACCAATTAACACACTGCCAATCACGATTTGGTCTATTCCTAGTTGACGTTAAAATATCGCCAAGCCGATTTGGTGCTCTGTTTTGCAGGCGATACAGTTCTAAATTTGGCAACCCCATTTTTTTTTATAGACGTGCTTTAGCTTTAACCTTTCTGTACCACAAATCATGGAGCTGGTTCGTTTCTCAATTTTTCATATTGGAATTCCGAATTGGCGACATTCTGGCTTTGTCGCCAACTTTTTAAAAGGGCGCCAACCCATAAACGTGAACTAGGAATTTACCCACGATTTTTCTTGTAGAATGATGTACTTTTTTTTTTAATTTTGAAGAGTATATTTTTAATTAACCAGGAAAATTTCCTATTTGTGTATCCATCACCAATTCTAGGTTTTCAATGAGAACCTTGTAAGAGCATTTTTTTTTCCACAACTTGTTAACATTGTTGCAACGTGTTTCAGGTGGAAACCAGCGTGAGCTTGCCCGTCAGAAGAACATCAAAAAGCAACAGGACCAGAAGAAGGCGACTGCCGCACAGCAGAAGGACGGAAACAAGGGGCTTACACTAGAGGAGAGGAGGCACAGGTAACCCATAGGAAATATCGGGGATTGCGATAAAACAAGAAATTGATTACTTTTTAAATCCTGTATTTCAATTTTTTGTGGCTTTGTATGTTGATGGCAAGCAAATCTGCAGAGTCCTAATTAACTCCTTTGTCATCATTCGATCGGGCTGAAACTTGGCAGATAGATTCAATGTTGATGCCAATGCCTTCTATCAAATTTTGGCGGCTCTCACTGTCACTAAAAGGGCACTTTTATGGAATACTAAAAAACCAACCTGCCGTCATCCAATCGTGCTGAAATAGCATTTGATCATTGAAGAAACTCATTCTAGTTGCCAAAATTGTTTTAATCAGAATAAATAAAAGTTATTTGGATGTGAGGGTATAAATTCACATTATTTTTTAATGAATAAATTTTGAAAAGTAGTTTGCAGCATATTTTGCTGATAGAGATGTTTTTAATATTTAAAGTTAGATGCCAACACCAAGCAAACGACACCAGAAATGACGCTATGTTAATGAATTAAAAAGTGACAATGTATATAAAGGATTTATATTAAAAACTTTGATTTTATAGTTTATATTATTATATTCAATTGTATGAAAAGAAATGCAATAAGTTTGGAATCTGCATGACTCCCAATTCCTGCAAACATATTCCAAAACCTTACTGTACTCCTCAACTATCCACTATATAGGCTATAAGCAGTGCTTATTCTAGATGATAATGGAAACATAAATGTGATTTGATTGAGTATTTAAAAAAAAAATTCACAATGAAATGAGGTAGATACTCTTTCCAATCATTGTTATTAGCGCCATTGTAGACTCTAGCTCAGCTTCAGCCACTAGGCGGCCCGCTGGCCGGATCCAGCCCGTGACAGCTTTTTCTCCGGCAGTACGGAAGAGCAAAAATCAAATTTTGCGGAAATAATTTTAATTTGACTACAATAGTATATGTTTACTACCAAAACCGCGTTTTCCATTAAGTGGCCCGCTTCAGTAAGTCTGAAAAATCCTTTTTTTTTTTCTGAGACTGCTAGGAAAAATAAAGAGAGCAATAGTTTGAATTATTACCAATGACACATTGCTTAGTTTTGTATTTATGATATCCTACCATTATATCCATACTATCCTCGATTCGTGAATGGCACAATTCGATTTCTGCTTTTATGAATGTGATGGGCAGGAGTTGGGTGTTTAATGCATACCTCTTTTGTTTTGACGTGAAAAAAAATATCTCGATATCTATGACTCCAGTGCAATAATGGCGTCGAAGACTAGTTTTAAACGCAAAGTAGATGTGAAAGGCGGACCTGCCGTTATCGCCTCGCAATTACCATCGACTAAAATGGAAGATTTAGCTGACATGGTTTAAATATCTTTATTGATTATGAGTTTATGTCGTCACGTTGTAATATTGTCACTAAAGATTAACTTATTTGATAACTTTGATTTATGATGTAAAGAAAATTATTTGAAACAAGAAATCAAGTATCAATTGTTATTTTATTAATATAAAAAAATTAAATTATTGTTTCAGTTTTCCAAAATTGTTTTATACTGTTGAATCTATATTAATTTTCACATTTATAACTTTGAACCTATGTAGTAAAGCAATATATTTATTGGCATATTCGGTATAAATCTGCGGCCCGCGGAAAGTTCCTACATAAGTCCTGCGGTCCGTCTCTACAAGTTAGTGGCGAACGCTGCTCTAGCTAAACTGAACGTGACCAGAATGTTAATCGTGATGGCCTATTATAGTGGGTTACCTGGTTAACTATGGCAGATATAGCAAGCCACATAGGCAAACAGTTTAGGAAGAAGTAATTGGTGTGTTTTGATGACAAGAGATATATTATTTTACTCACTATCAGTATTGTTCCTTTCAGCATTGTATGAAATTGAAATTAATTTGTGCTTTTTTCTTAGGGATGCTGAACAAATGAGGTTGAAGCAATTGAAAGCACTGGAGAAGCAAAAACAGTGATCAGCACACCTTTCTCAACTATAAAGACTTGGTTGCATTTGAAAGCAAATTTAATTTCTGTAACATGACACGTTCTATGTATTCTGTTGCAAGTTTTTCTACTAGGTTCTTTAATTTGTTTCGTGAAATAGTTTCTATTTTTATAAACTCCATGGCTATTTATGGTTTGAATTAAAGTTATGTGCTAAATGTTATTTTAATATCTTTGGTGGAATAAGTTTTTTTACTGCTGCATAATCATTGTCTTTGGTTACTAAGATACATTTGAATTCAGCAGAGGAATTATACATTTTAATGCAGTAGCATGTTGTACAAAATCGCTTTCACAGGCATGTTCAATTTTTTTTATCGATCGATGTTCTTAAATATATCCTTATGGATTCACATTCATTTTTGAATTGTTGGAAAATAAATTTACAAATACACTCGTAATACAGTGCCATCCAAATTAAGTTAGTGTTCGTGGTAAACCCTATGAATTGTGAATGAATTTAAAAAACAATCTATAAGTAATACTGTTTACAAATATGAAGCTTAGTTAACTTGATTTTAAATACTTGTGACTTTAATGCTGATGTGAAGCTTCACTTTTAACTGTACTAAAATAAATTGTAAATACTTGATCATTTAATAAACTTTGTAAATATGCTAGAGTTTTTGGATATTTGCCTAATATTTAGTATATATACTTTAAAACATTGTATTATAAACAGTTTTGCACTAATTTTAATATGATTTTTCTAATTTACTTTATCATTTAATAAATTTTGCTTGCTCAAATTTATCTATTAAAATCATAGAATTGTTATAATTTTTTGAATTTTATTTCGAAACAAAACCCTTTTTATTACCTCATTGCTGTTACACTGATTGAAACATGCTACGAATAGATAATATGTAAGCTGAAAACTTGGGAAGCAATAAAATTATATTTTTCGATTTAGCTGTTAAAATGTTGATGGGTTATTCCATTAAAATATTTTAGCGACACATTTTTTATACATATATATGTTCTGTAATATGCTACTTTTGAAAAATCTCTCCAAATCAGTGAAGGTGTTTGAGAAGCCAAGAATAGTTTTATTTTGAATATCATTAGAATATGCATTAACTTATGATTAAGTAAATATACTGTGTTTTACTTAATATAATGCATGGTGAGGAGGAAGCAAACAGGTCAAAAAGCCTTTGATTACTCTGTCTTGATTAAATTTTCAGATGTGTGGCTATACTTACAAAAGCCTTCATTGTTACCATTAGGAAACATTCTGAGGATTTCCTAAATATTTCCGTACACAACCTTTCATATTTATAGTTTCAATACATATTTCCTATTACTAGATTGGAAATCCAGTACCTATTTCATGCAAAAAATAGTAAACTTTCTTTATGCTTGGGTGCCAATTTTAAATGTTTCTCAAATTGAAAAAAGCCTCCTATTTCCATATTCTGGTGGAAGAAACTTTAATATGCAGCATTAAACAAGTTTCAAAATTGTTCTAGTTGCTGCTTACTTGAAAGGCTGTAAGGTGGATCAAGATATAGTTCTGGGCAAATTGTAACTTTTTCTAATAATAATAATAGCAACTTGTGCAGATAGTTTTGTATTAAACTTAATATGTTATTAACAAAAAGAAAATAAATGCATTTCACTTTTAATTAATATTTTTCTTTTCTGAACATGGATGTTACAAGATTTTTAACGAATCGGTTGGCTTTGGCCGAGCTCTTTCCTTAATGTCACTCGGTTGGTGCACGAATATTTCCTTCGTCAAAGTTTGTGTTTACCTTTTTGATGCTGCCTTAATTTAAATTGTATTTTTATTCAGCAATATAAAAATGTGTTATTTATTATGGCTTTGAATAAAAGCTATATGTTCATTGAGCAAATTCTTATTTTGATTATTAGATTTCGTAGTCAGAAACTTAACAATACTTGAGCTTGGCAGTCTCATGTTCAAAATTTGTAATACTTTTCCTAATCTTTGATTTAGTAATCTTTTTTATTTTGTTTGATTTTCATATATGTATCTATGTAAAGTTTTAATTTTATGTAGTATGTATGTAGGGTTTTGTGTGTGTAAAATAGGTTTTTTTCAAGGGTTAATATTTGCATAATGTCGTCATATTATACTTAATTGACTGAAAAATAAAAGTTCAGGTATTGGAAATATATATTTAAAAAAATATTATTTGATTTATGTTTAAAATTTAAAAATTCTTTGAATATACTAAGAGTTTAAATTATAAATTTGACTGCCAAACAAAGAATTGGCTAAAATGTTGATATAGTTTTGCACATGACATATTTTCAAGGGAGGGAGGGGGATTTTTTTTTTTTAACATAAAATGCCTTTTCTTGCTTTCAGAATCCAAACTGGACCTGTCCAATGCAATGATTTAAAAAACAAATTTGGACCTCCTCAAACTCACTTTCATTTGTCTCTGAAATATTTAATCAAAAGCAGCTCTTAACTTCTCTATATAGTGGTATTTAAAATGCAATACATATAATGAACAATTATTTTGATGTCTCCTAGAATAAACTATACTAAACTCCAACTTAACTTTACATCTAATATATAATCTCATAAGATTTATAAATAGAGACATTGGCGGATCCAGGGCGGGGCATAGGGGGCACGTGCCCCCCCCCCCCCAGAAAATGTAAAGTTACACTGGATATTATTGAATTTCCTCCCCAAATAATTGATAAAGTCTATCTTTCATAATTTTTGGTGGGAAAACGTACATTTCTCATTCTGAATGACGTCATTTATTGTTGATGAAACCACTAATATGGCTTTAAGGGGTTCCAGTACCGAAATTTCTTCAAAAATCCTAAATTTTTTTTTCTGATTTTAAAAAATAGTTCATACATTTCTGAAGAGAATGATGTTTTTATCTTATTCCTCCGGTGATTAGAACGCCACAAAATTACCTGGGATTTAAACATCACTAATGGGCGTAACACATTGAAGCGTCTGCTCAAAGTGCGTTTTTCGAGCACTAGTGTTTTTCACAGATGTTGCATATTCAAATCGATATATCTCCAGAACCATTAACAATTGGCTATTCAAATTTTTAGAGCCTTTAATTTATATAGTTTTAAATATTTTGTCTTCACAGAATTTTATTTTTTTAATTCTGTTTTAAAATATAATTTTTAGCGTAAAAGATAACATAAAAAAAAACAAAAATTTCAATATTTTAACTTTGAGAATTTTTTTAATTTTTTTAATTCACCTATCAGAATTCTGTGAAGACAAAATTTTCTTTATATAATTATGTATTACAGAAAGCTTTCACTTTGAAAAAAAAAATTATTTTTTCTTGACTTATATCAAAATAAGCAAATATCAATTATTATGGATTTTTCTTGGTTTTTAATTTTTTTTTAAATAACAAAACACAATATTTAAAATAACATTTTCTCAAAGATATATAAATAGTATCTCATACATAAAATAAATTTTTGACGTAAAAATGTACATAAATAAAGTTTTTTTTTTATTTTCGGTACCGGACCCCTTAAAAGAGCAACTGTCGATCTGTATCTGTTATTATAATAAAAGCACTTTTACAATAAATGAAGATTTTATCAAATTTTTAGAAGTTGAAGATCTCACTGGTGAAGGTTTGTGTAAAGTAGTATTGGAAGAACTGCAGAACCTAGGTTTAGATATTTCCAACTGCCGTGGTCACGCTTTCGACGGAGGTTCCAAGATAAGTGGAAAATATCAAGGACTTCCAAGCTAGAATAGCCAAAATACAATCCCTTGCCATTTATAGCCACTGCGCTAATCACAGATTAAATTTAGTTATTAGTAAGGCCTGCTCAACTCCATCAATAAGAAATGCTGTTGGGTTAATATCGTCAGTAGCAAATTGTTTTCGAGAATCTGCTAAGAGGCTGCACAAACTAGATGAAGGAATGCATGATACTCTGAAAAAAGGAAAGTATGCAGTTGAAAAGTTGTGTGAAACGAGATGGATCGATCGCCATGATTCGGTACTAACTTTTTTAAATACCCTACCGCCTTCTTACCCTAAGTGTTGGAATCTATTGCCAACTCAGAAGACGGGAAAGGAAGTAATGCCTTTTCATTTATGTACATTATTATGTCACCTGAATTTATCATTAGCGTGGTAGTTTTAGCAGATGTGTTTGCACTGACTCTCCCCTTAGCCACACAAGACTCCAAGCAGAGTACATGGATGTGCTCAAAGCAATGAAGTTAGTTGATGCCACACTGAAAAGCCTACAAAGTCGCTTCGAAAGTAGCAGCGAACATTTTAATAAATTATATTTAAAAGCTGAAAATTTGGCTGATCAGATGGGGACTGAAATAAAGAAGCCAAGACTAACAGGCAAACAAAAAAACAGAGCCAATGTGCAATGCAAATCTACGGAAGATTACTTCAGAATCAGCATTTATATTCCATTCATGAACTTCCCTCATTCATGAGCTTTCAACAAGATTCCCAAAATCACAAATGATTAATGACGGGAACTTGCAAAAGTTATTACCAGTTAATTCACATTTCGATGAAGATTTCGAAACTTCTGTTATAGAGGGTAGTAAAATGTATAAGTCCGATTTACCCTGTTTCCAAACACTGGAAGGTGAATTAGAAATATGGAAGCAAATGTGGGATGGACAGAAGGAGAAGTTACCCAAATCTCCAGCTGAAGCAATCAAATACGCTGAAGATTTGCCCAACGTATCAACACTTCTTCAATTAATATGCAATCTTTAAGTTACAAGCATTACTGCGGAGAGGTCCTTTTCTACTCTCCGTCGGATAAATACATTTTTAAACACTATGATGACGGAAGAATAACGTTTAAGTGGGTTGGCCAGCCTTCACATTCATAAAGAAGCAGCAGCTCCTTTAGAAGTATTAGATGTTTTTGCTTTGAAACAAAAGAGAAGACTGCGTTTGAAACTAGATCATTAATTTTAAAAATAAACATACTGGCTTTTAAAATTGATTTTTTTTTAATATACCTACAACATTTTATTCTAAAGCAGTATTAGTCACTCTGCCAAGTGCAATAAATTATATTTCAAATTTGGCAAGTTTATTAAAAATTTTTTTTTTTTTTTTTTGAAAAACATCAGTAAGTTAGGTGCCAATTTTTATGTTTATTTTAAGTGCCCAATAGTGTAAATGTGATTTTCAGCTTTTGATGATGACCTTTCTCTCCTCTTATGAGTATTTAACACGATTGTTGTGTGCCCCCCCCCCCAGGCCGAATTTCTGGATCCGCCACTGAATAGAGATTATACTTTAATTTGTCTGATAAAATAAATGCAGTGAAAATAAACTGAGGACAAGGGGTTGAAACAAAAATCTTAAAAGTTTATTTATAACATAATCAACACTACTACCTCACTGTGGCAGTCAGAAACCATCTGCCCTGTTTCACAAGAAACTTTCTCTTATATAACAAATAAATTTGCATAATACAAAGAATTCATGCCTAGAAAAATACCACAGTTGACCAATCAAAATTCAGAAACACTCAACACAAATATTATTAAACTTTCAAAGAAGAAACCATACAACTCAACTTAAAACTTTAGCTGAAGCAAAAGGTAAACAATAGTTTGAAAAGTGGGCGGTTCACTCACAGCATAGGTTAGGAAAAAGTATGAAGACAGATACATTAACAAGTAAGTTAAATAAACTGTTTATCCAACAACATCACTAGATGGTAGATCTTCATGGTGCTCATAGGAAATTCATCAATTTTGGCGGCTTGAAGGCATAATGCTCGCCAAACCGTATAGTCTTTTCTTCTCTACAGGGCTGCTGGACTGAGCTTTCCAGTGTGCCTTCACGCCGCCAAAATGTATGAATTTCCTTTGAGCACGATGAAGATCTACTGTCTAAGTGATGTTTAGATGGTTTTCTTTGTCAAATGCAGGGCGTTTAGCGTTGGTCCCTTAAAGTACCTTTTTTTTATTTTGGTCCCTTTTGTCCCCTCTTTTTAACGTTTGCTCCCTTTAGTCCCTTTTTTAAAAATATATTTGTACCACGTGACCAGCACACGCGCCATTTCCCTTTTTTCCCTCTTTGTCGAACACAAGCACATGGAATTTTTTTTTTATGCCATGCTACTGGAAAAGATATTCATGATAAAATTTTGTTAGCATTATCAAATGCTAATTTAGATCTTAAAAATATGCTTATGTTAAGCTGTGATGGTCAAAATGTGAACAAAACTGTCCTGAGATTGTTTAACGAGAGTCTTTTGGCAGTTCGGGAGAAATCTTTAATTGATATTGAGACATGCAGCTTACATAAAGTTCACAATGCCTTTCAAAAAGGTTTAGAAGCGATGGGTGATGGAAGTGATGCAGCTAGTAATATCCATTTACTATTACTTTGATGGCTGGCCAGCAAGATGGGAGGATTATTGCAAGTTACAAAAAGAATTTAATGTTAAAAGTCATTGATTTATCAAACATTCACTCTTTTGATGGCTGACTTTAGGGCCAGCTGTTGCAAGAATACTTGAACAGTGGCCAGTAGTCCTTAAATATTTCCTAAAATTTTTTCCCTCTCATGCAACATCACCTCACCTACAATTTAGTCAGTATCAAACAATTGCAAGACTCCTTAAATCTAGAATTAAGGTTGAATTAATTTTTGTTCTCGATACTGCCAATTTTTTTTCTAATTATTTAAAGATTTTTCAAAATGAGGAACCTATGGTTCATAAATTGTATGAGGAAGGAAATGATCTGCTGTTGCAGTTTAAAAGTAAAATATTAATTCCTGAAGATACGACTGAGAAGAAAGTTGAAAAATTGCCATTAGGTGATATAAATTACAGCTTAGAGTTGAGTAATGAACTGGCAAAAATGAAAGACAAGGATGAGAAACAGTTCCGTTTAGCAACTCAAAAGTATTATATCGCAGGATATTCCTACCTCAAAGGGCAGTTAAAAATGCATTGTAGTTTACTGTCGGATTTGTGATGTTTAGCGAAGGAAAGCTTCAAATTGACTACCAGCGAGTCACAAATTATCGCTTTGGGGAAAGCTCTACCCTTCAACGTGGACATTTGCCGCCTGGTAGACGAATGGAGAGTTTTGAAATTTGAAAATATCGAATCATTGAAAGAAAGTTCTATCGACCATTATTGGTCTGCAATTTTTTTCATAAATAATGCCTCCAATGAAATCAAATTCCCAGTAGTTGCCAAAGAAGTGAAGGCTATGTTAGCCTTGTCACATGGCAGTGCATCAGTGGAACGTGGATTTTCGGCATCTGGCAATGTTTTGACTTCTGACAAAACTTCAATGACTGAAAGGGGTTTAAATGCCCGTCTAAATATCCTCTCGGGATCGAAACAATTTGATAATAAGCCTTCCTAGTGCCAATTACGAAGGAATTGCTTTTATTGGGTTCTAATGCACATAAAAGCTGCAAAGATCACTTAGAAAATGTCGAGCTAATTAATGAGATGAAAGAAAAGGATGCAGAAGAAAGAATAAAATTGAAAGTTAGAGGTGAAGCAGCTTCAGAATTGAAAGAACTTTGCACTAGTCTTATAGTAAAAAAAAAACGAAAAAGAAAAAAATAAGAAAGCCGCAGACAAATAATTTAATGAAGCGACAAAAAGGCTGGAGAGTGCGATTAAACGAAAGAATTTCGAAGAGATGACTCTTGCCTAAGGAATGTTGCATGGTGTGAAGATTAAGATGTTCTGAAGCAGAAACTTCGAAAGAACTATCTACAATTGTCAAACATATTGGAAAGAAATCATCAGGTATTTCTTTTTTTAAGAAACGGCCAAAAATTTAAATAAATAGTTTAAAACTTTTAAAAAGGATAAATGCATCAACCCTTTTTAAAACCACAATGAAATTCTTAAACTAAATATTAATAACCTAAAAGTGCATTTGTTTGTCATTTAATACATTTTAATTAACACTACTTTATTATTTTACAAGTTTTGTAATTAATATAACATCTTTTTTAACCTCAACCTAACTAGTTCAATAAGGAATCAATTGAAATTGAATTCTTAAACTTTTTCAATGATAAGTAACAGTCACTTTAAAATAAATTTGAAAATTATTATATTTTAAGTTTACTAATATAATTAACATATTTCAGCCTGTACATGTTTTTATGTAGCTCTCTTCTTAGTTTGAATGAATAAGCACTTTTTGTTGTTAAATATAGGTTTTCTGCAGATCCTAAGAATTCTAGTGTTCAATCATGTGTTGAAATAATCCGATGCAAAGGTGAAATTTGCACTCCAAAACTGTTATTTGCTTTCTGTCTGCTTAAAATTTTAAAAATGTGATAATCATAATTTTCAGTGTTTTTTTTAGTAATATATACAGTCAATAATTTATTCTTTTCTTTTTAATGTGCACTCCAGATGAATGGTTGGAGTGCAAAGTTTGCACTTGGACAAATAATTTTTAATTCAACCCCTTAAATTGCAGGTACTGAATACTAGGCATTTTTTCTTTTGCTATAAAAACAAATTTTGTTTAAAAGTCCCTTTTTTTTAAATTTTTGGTCTATTAGTCCCTTTTTTTGAAGTTCCAAGCTGCTAAACACCCTGCAAATGACCTTTTTTGTTTTTATGTGTGTCCAAGGGTGATCTTATAAATAAACAATGTAGTTAGTTATTCAATTAGTGATAAAAAAAAAATCACTTCTAAATGTCTGTAAGTGTAAGATTACTTCCTTTTACTTAATTTAAGCAAAATTGTTGAATTTTGCATAAAAGTCAATATTGAAGTACTATATTAATCACCACCTATTTCAAAATTAGCTAGATATTAATAATTTATTATTAAAATAAGTACATAGTAAAATTTTGTAGCCAAGTACATGTATTCCCTTAATCAGTAATAACAAAAGTTTGTTGGCATAATATAGAAGTATGAATGATAGTGTAAACTCGGTCAAGTTGTTTAATGGGCGTCTTCGGGCAGATTGTTCCCCTTCATACTTTTCATCATCTTCATTGCCTTGTTCAACCACTCGTGTGGTAATCCTGTAAAGTATTGTTCCTCCACGTCCCACATCTCGTCACTTATTATCCCTCCCAAGTTCTTTTGGACTCTCCTTGAGACCTTGTCGCAAACCATCTCCCTCAGTGCCTTGTTTCTTGCGTCTTCGCAAAATGCGCAGTCATCATCTGTACAGCAATCGTGCCACATGCAGTGTGCTTGGTGATGTGGGTTGACTCTGGTGTGTCTCTCAACACACACATCCCACACTGAAGTAGATATTTTGTCCTCGAAACGCTCGGAGTACCCAACCATCATAACCTAAGGAAAGGTAAATTGAAATGAATGAACATGAGAATTCTGCAAGGATTTACTTAATGAACAAGTATTCACTTAAAAGCAAGGTTTCAAATATTGATGATTTTAGATCCATTTAAAAACAATCAAGATTCTGACAGTAACTCACTAAAAGGCTGCTTTTTTACATGGTAACAGTTGAGGGTCATCAGCTCCACATACCTTACATGTGCAATTTAGTGATATTTAATGATTTTGTAATAGAATTCTTCTATTTTCAGATACCATGGGAGTATTTCTTCGGAGGAATTCGAAAGTAGTTTGGAGTTTTATACACTTCTATACCAATCTATTATTTAAACTGGCATCTGAGGCACGTAGTTAGCATGTACACAGTTCAGATTTGACCTGTGGTTGAATTTTGGTGCCGGAATTTATTTTGATTAGATTTTTCCTTTTAACCTAGGATTGGCATCCTTTTTATAATCTTCTCACTACATTAAGGAAGTGTAAAAAAAATAAGTAGTATATACTCACATTTCCGGTTTTAATTATTTAATGCAAATATTTTGAAAAGAAAATTGGGACAGCTTAAATATATCACAGGTCTTTTCTTACTTGGCATTCAAAACAATGTCTGCAAAATAGATTTTGCTTTAAATTAGAAACATATATATATATACAGGGTGGTCATAAGAAAAACTTCGCCGATATATGGACCTCTAGCTTCCGTTTCGTTCAATAGATCAAGATGAGATTTCGGGTACAGTTTATTCGGAGGCATGAGCTTGAAATTCTGTGAATGGCCACTAAATGACGCTCACGGTCACGGTTATAGTAACAGAAACTCTAAATTTTTGAATGGCAACACCTACTTTTTTCCATCGAAATATGCTCAGCGCATGCGAAAACCTTATAGAACGTTAGTACGGTACGTGTATCACAAAAATCGGACGCGTTATCCACGCACAAAAAAAACAGCACTGCGACCTGCCAACAGAAACATGATCGGGGCTCACGGTGGAAGTTTGCGTATTATAGAGGCCAAAGTTCATATGGGTGCCATCATAGGCAATTTTATTGGTTTTCTACGCTGAATATCTGGATAGCGGCCTCCGTTTGCTCTGATCGTATTTCTGTTGGCTGTTCGCAAAGCTGTTTTTTGTGCATGCATTTTTTGTGATACACCTACAGTTCCAACGCTCTTTAGGCCTACCAAACGGTATAATGGTTAGCATACTAGCTTCTAGACCACGAGGTTGCGGGTTCGAGTCTCGTGTAAGGCATGGATGTTTGTAAATGTATGTTGGCTTGTCAAATGACGAATGTTTCGGCGCATTATAGCCCTCGTGTTGCTGACGGCGCCAGATAATCTGAAAACAACTAACTAACGCTCTTTAGAGTTTTCGCATGAGCTGAGCATTTTGCGATAGAAAAAAGTAGGTGTTGCTATTCGAAAATTTCGAGTTTCTGTAACAAAAACATTACAACTGTAAAAATTTTGTTGCCAATCACAGAATTCCGAGTTCATACCCCTGAATAAACTATGCCTGAACTATCATGCCGATTTGTTGAACGAAAGCTAGAGGTTCGTACATCGGCAAAGTTTTTTTTATTACCATCCTGCATATATATATATATATATATATATATATATATATATATATATATATATCAATTTGAGGGAGTATAAAGTGAGCTTTGGTATCTTTCACAACCAATAACAAGCTAGTGATCAGAAGGGAGGATAGAATTTAAAGCGAAAAATCGGCTCATTGAAGTATTTTTAATAAACAATAGTAAGAACACAATTTACTTGAAAATGAGAGTATATTCTATTTTATGAAAAGTGAAAATTTCTCACTGGGTCCAGTTTGTCTATGTCGTGGACTTGTGATGAATCCTGGCTGAGTGGTTGGACCTTCTGTCCTTTGGCCGCCATCACGAAAGCTACCTGTTGGAAGTAATCCAGGTGGTCCACGTAGTCCTCAAACGCCTCCAACATGTGGAGGTCCTGTAACTCTTTAGAATAAGGTCCTCGGACCCCATGCGCTCGTTCGCTGCAGACACCGAGAGCAGCCTCTATCCACAGAGTGTCGTTCTTCACCCATTTGGTTGCGCCAAGTCTTCGCTTCCTGAAGATGGGAAGGTTTTCGCTCGTAATATAAAGGTTAGCATCTTTTTCGATGGTGTCCAAAAGAAGAGTTTGAGGGAAGTTACAACTGTAGGCCCTGGCGCGGATTTGAGATTCAAAATGTTGCCAGAATTGAGGGTCGTCGAAAATGTGCTGACGAGTGTTGTTCTCTTTTAAGTGGTTGCCTGAAAGGGTAGAAGAACGACTTGAAATTGGGTTAGCTGTCAAAAATCCATTGGGTACACATTATATATTTTAATTTGAAATATACTTAGACTTGAATGATATCTTGTAAATAAGTTTTAGTTAAATCAAGGAAGATTGGTGTTCTTGTAGAGATGGCGAAAAATGACTGAGGAGATTGAAATACGACCTGTAGTACCGGAAGCTTAAACTATAAATGTTAGAGACGTGTCATCAATTTGAAGGTTTCTATAAGATTAGTGTAGGGATCGGCAGAAGCATGCTGCTCTCTTCTCATGAATATCTTCAAGCTCTAAGTAACTCAATCTAAGAACCGACTAATATATAGCAACAAAAAGTAATTAATTTTTGCTTTGTTTGGATGAAACATTTATAACTTACTGTGTATTCCTACACCCGATAAGTATAGGGAAAACGCGGCGATACTCAAAGAGATAGGTGTGTGTAAGATGGATTTGTAACACTGTTCTCAAATGCCAACTTAAAACCAGCTTTCACAGCGCACCCTGACAACTTCTCAGTTGAAATACTGAACAATCAGAATGCGCTCACTATGCGTTACAGTCTCAGTTGCATCGAACTTTTGTACATATTCGTTGCTCTTGCAGTAGATAGCACTTTCCGCTGTTGCGTGCACTGCTAAAACACTTTTTGACATACTATATTAGAAAAACGTGGTCCCGATTTCGTCCAATAGTAAGAGAAAATTGATGAAATAAAAATTGTGAAAGAAATTTACTGGATTGTATGCGATCATTCCAAACAAAAATCGACTTGTCTTATCTTTCATGAGGTTTACACAATGAAACTGCTATGAAAAGATTTGTAGTTTAAAGCTCAAATTGGTACTTCTTATATTTATTTTGCGACTCTTTAAAAAATTTTGAGTTTCTGATTATTAAATGTTTGGCTCTTAGAGTAGGCTTGAGGATGGCCAAGGCAGGGGCGGATGGGGGAGGTGTGACCGCACCCCCATGAAGTGTGTCCTCTACATTATTTTTAAATGGTAGTTTCCACCGAGTTACTATGTAAACACTTTTTAATTTCATAAACATTTTTAAGATGTATTTTTTACTTAAAATCAAGATCGATAGAAATCAACAAACAAAATTAATTTTTTTCTGCCATTTTTCATGCCTCATTAGTATAGATTTTTAAGTCACCTAACCTTTCTTCTTTTTCTTTCACCCGTAGAAGAAAAGGGTTTGTTTGAGAGGGGACGAGTAGACCGTGTTTGGCGACGACCTGCAATGTACTGGCCAACGAATGTTTACTCCTTGTGTGATTCTCAAATTAAAAAATTCGGTATGATTTTCTCATTTGTGAGTGTGGACCAAAGAGTGACAGATTTTTTATTGCAAATGGCATTCTGCAGGTCTACTTCATCTTGATCAGAGGCCAATTAATCATAAAGGTTTAATATCGGAGTGCCTTCACACCACCTAAACTTCATTCTATGTACAAAAAATCATGCACTAGAATAACTTTAAAAAAAAAAAAAAAATAATAATAATAATCGTAATTGAAAAATATAATATCTAGTTCATTAATTAAAAAAAAAAAAGCTTTTATCAAATCAATTCTATAGTATATTATTGCAATTCTACAAAATACTGTAAGAACCCACACTTCCGTTCAAGACGCTATTGCTAAATTTGAAGGATCAAGAAGTATATTTTCGCCTTCTCTCTAAAAGATCTTCAGACAGGAAGGGGGGAAAAATGACATCTTCTTTTGGTAACCTTGAATTTGAAACTTAGAACACACACAAACAAAGCCATAAAACTCAAGGGGTCATACTATTTCGATTTCCCTCCCTTTCACGTCACGATACACATGTGGATATCAAGCTACTGAAATACCTCTACTCTGGGGTGGAATCGAGTGGAATGGTCAATTCTTGCGATGGAGTTTGCGATGTTCGTGTGTTCAATTGGTGTGACAGTCTGACAGGGCAAGATAATTGACAGTTATATATAACCATGGTAAGATTTTTTAAATTTTACTCTTTATTTTACAAAATGTAATATTTCATTAACAATTTTTGTTTAAGGTAGTTTGCTGATTTTAGATATTTTTTTTTTTTTTCGAAAAATGTTTGAATATTTAATTTTTGTCCGCATTATCAGAAGAAAGGATTTATCCTACACACTGATATTGTATGCAATTATCAACGTAATATTAGAATAGATTATAATAAAATATTCAATTTTGATCAAATTAAACTGATTTTGATGGTATAAGCATTATATCTGCACCCTTTCTTATGCAAAATCATAAAAACCCTTTGGCAATGTCAAGCAAGATTATTTTCTTAAATTATAAAAAATTCATTTATCCTTAACAGTTTAAGTTACGAGTTCCATGTTGCTTTGTACTTCTTTTCAATGATAGCCAAACACGTTTTTACTTTCAATTACCCATATGTTTACATAGGGCAAGTTAGCATTCAGTCGAGGGAAAAAAAAAAAAAAAAAAAAAAATTCTCCATGTTTTGAAACATTCTGATTTCCAAAAAGTGGTTTAGATAAAATGTCTATGTGTACGTGGTCAGCATAACTCCTGAACGAACCCCTTTTGTCTATTTTAAAAAGTATTTTTGATTACTCCTGGTCTATTTCTTATTATTTTTGTTCATTTTTTTCCGTAGAGACGGAGTGACGATCGGTTGTGAACTTTGATGAAAACGTAGCTCATTATCTATAATAACGTATCCAGAGGATCGAGTTGAAATCCTGCTACTTTCTTGGCGCAGCTTAGCCAATTTTGGCTTTCGTGCACCCAACCAACCAAGCTGCTTCTTCCGCTTCACTCTTACACAGGGTTCCCACGGTCATTGAAAGTCATTAAAAGTGCTTAATATTTTTGAACTTATTTTCAAGGCATTGAAAGTGCTTGAAAATGCTTAGAAGTGCTTAAAATTCCTTAATTTGTGCAGATGTTGTGAGGCTAACTGCAAAATTTATAAAAATACAACTAGGACTTGCTATCTCTGCGTGACCGCCTCTTATCAGCACCGTATAGGAATTTTCCGACATATTTGTATTACGCATCCAACAACTTGTAACTTTTTTGGTAGAATATACTTGATTAAAAATTTATACAAAAACATGATGCCTGAAAAAAAATTTCAAAGGTCCTTAAAAATATTAATTAGGTCTTTAAAAGTCCTTGAAAAGTCATTGATTTTCATTCTGTGATTTGAGTGCGAACCCTGTTACAGTAGCATGATCCAAATAGTACATTTTTCGTTACTTGCCAAATAGTTATTGTTTCAACCAAAATATAGGCTGAGATATTGCTACTAAATTCATAACCTTACTTTCCAACAATAAAATAGCCGACCAATACGGTATAGTGGTTATCGTGCTAGCTTCTAGACCGCGAGGTTCCGAGTCCCGTGTTAGGCATGGGTGTTTGTAAATGTATGTTGGCTTGTCTAATGACGAATGTTTCGGTGCATTATAGCTCTTGTGTTGCTGACGGCGCCAGATAATCTGAAAACAACCAACCAACCAACCAACAATAAAATAAAAAATACAGAAGAAATCACAGACTATCTTTAGTTTAGCATTGACTTAACAAACAATAAGAAAAAATCCTAAAAAACAGAAAAATCGTTTCATGGAAATTTAAATAACTTTAAGTTTCTACTATGTAAACTTGCTTTTATTGATGACATTTATTGAGACAAATTTTCGTGTTCTCGCGATTGCGTTGATCTCAAATTTCGTTAAGCAGGAGCGTACTGGGTAATAAAATCGGCCCGGTGATTTTAGATTTGTGCCGGCCAAAATTTTCAATATATCATCAATAATAAAATTTTAATAAAATAATTCCAATAATTAAATAATTCATTTTAATAATTAAAAAATTATTAATTAAATAGTTCATTTTAATAATTAAATAATTTTACTAATTAAATAGTTTTAATAATTAAATAGTTTTAATAATTAAATAATTTTACTAATTAAATAGTTTTAATAATTAACAATTTTTATTAATTAAATATTCGTATTTAATTATTGATTTCGATAATTAATTATTTTGTTATAAATTTTAAAAATTGAATTATTATAATAATTAGTTTAATTAAATAAAATTTTATTTGTCTCTAGTATTTATATCTCCTTTGACTGAATTTAGTTTCCATAAGTCATTGATATTTTGTTGCTAAAATAAAAACAAAGAAATCTTAATTGTAGAATAAAGAATGTCCAGGAATTCAACAAGTAGGTTTATTAGAAAATGACATCCGAACAGATAATAAATATTTAAAATAAGTAATAAGTAATCTATAAAATAAGCATAAGTAAAAGGTTTCACCTGGGAGGGAGGAGATTATTAGGATTTGAATGCAGCTTATTGCATTTTCATTGGGCTTTTAAAAAAACATTAAGGAAAGCAACTATTTATATTGAAAAAAAAAAAAAAAAAAAAAAAAAGATTAAAAAAATAAAACTTCGTATCGGATCGGCCCATTTTTTACAGACACTGACCAGCGGCCCGGTGATTGCACCGTATAACCCTACGGCCAGTACGCCCCTGTCGTTAAGCGATTAATTTTATTAAGTGAAGTTATTATTTTTCTTTGTAATAAACTAAAAAGTAATAAAGCAGTAGTTGAGCAAATATCATTTTCTCACCTGATGCTGCAACACTCCAGCACACTGATATGAGAATCAGGCACACAAAACTCATTTTAGTGCTTGCAACTTGAAGGAAGGGGAAAATAAAAAAAAAGCTACTGAAAGAACAGAACAAGGAACAGAGTAGCCAACACAGCGTAAAATCCTGTTTTTTCAGAAACCCATTTCAAGTGTCCATCAAATTCTCACTCTTATTGTCGTTACTTTCCTGAAGGTATCAATGGGTTATCACAACAGCTGTTTATGACGAGTTTTTTTTTTTACCAGATAAAAAAAGTATGGTTATCTTATTTGTTATCAGAAGTTACTCATTAAAAGCATTTTTTTTTTTAAATCGTCGAGCAAGTGAATGTATATGGGTGGTTTTAACATAGCTTGGGGAGAAGGGGAGAGGGGAGGGTATATTTTCTTTGAAATCCTTTCTAAAATTAAGCTCCTGCGTAATTTGTATGCTTTCATCAGAAATATGCTTTTATCCATAGACTTATTATTATCAATAGACTGCGCGTTCCCTCTTCAATTATACAACGAGAATGAAACCAAAATGAATCACATGAGTAGGGACTTTTTGGTAGATTTGGCGGGTTTTTCCTCACTCAGGCTATAAACAAAAACATATTTATGAGTGTACTGTAAAACCTTAACTAAATAGAAAATTTAAAAAATAGCACTTACTTGTGAAAGGAGCCTCCTTTCTGGAATTTTTTCTTTGCAACCAAATGCAGAACAATATTTCACCATTTTTCTTGTATTCACGTACTTTCCGTCAGACGCATTTCGGCGTTTTCCATTGGAATGAGTTTTTTTTTTTTTTTTTTTATCTTCTTCGTTCTCCTTCGTCTATCAGTCACGTGGTTTTTAATTTGGTTACACGAGGTTACTCTAAACATGCGGTCTAGCAACCAACAATTTAATATACAAGACAACTACGTCGTCAAATTAATCCTTTATCTTATTATCCTTTATGGCCTGAGTGAGGAGAAACCCGCCAAATCTGCCAAAAAGTCCCTACTCATGTGATTTATTTTGGTTTCATTCTCGTTGTATAATTGAAGTGGGAACGCGCAGTCTATTGATAATAATAAGTCTATGCTTTTATCAGATATATTAAAGAATACTCCTATTTTTATTAATTCCTTTATATTAACTTCGATTTTGTGTGTATATGTCGATGGTGGACAAATCTGTGGAGGCCTAATTTACTCTTTTGTCGTCACCCAATCGGGCTGAAACTTGGCAGATAGATCCGTCGATAATGTATTCTATCAAATTTTGTTGGTCTTTACTGTCACTAAAAGGTCGCTTTTACGGAATACTAAAAAACTAACCTGCCGTCATCTAATCGCGCTGAAATAGCATTCGATCATTGAAGAAACTCTTCCTTGTTGCCAAAATTGTTTTAATCAGAATAAATAAAAGATATTTGGATATGAGTGCATAATTTCCCATTCATTTTTAATTAATAAATTTTGAAAAGTAGTTTGCCGCATATTTTACTGATAGAGATGTATTTAATATTTGAAATTAGATGCCAACACCAAGCACACGCTGGCAACAGAAACTGCGCTATGTTAATGAATATAAAAATTTGCAATGTGTTTAAAGGATTTGTATTAAAAACTTTTTTATGGGTTATGTTATTATTTTATAAAAATATATATACACGTCAAAGCAGAGAGTAACAATACGTACCAGTCAGCTCGTCGTATCCCATTATTTTTCTCAATGATCTCGTCTGATATTTCCGTCGGAAAACTTGAGAAAAGTTTAAAAATGAATTACTGAAATAAAAAAGAGTTTGCTAACAAGAAAATAAGTACCAAAAGAAGCCAATCAAATCACCGATCGGTAAAAGCTCATCAAACACTGCATTCAAGAGTCTTTTATTTTTAATATGTGGAGAAAGTTTGTTTCAGATGGTTTTGAAAGAGTTTTAAATATCTTTTTATATTTCATAGAAACTGAAGCATATTACTGACCAAATGATTTCTAAAGCAGAACTGAATTAGTTTTTGATTTAAAAAAATTGCGCAAAGAGCAGATTTCTTCATGTTATTTCTTCAAAGTCTATTGGATAATTCCCGCATTTTTTTAATATTTTTTTTATTCGATTCTAAATGTCTCGAAATGACCATTAACATAAAAATTTCTATACTCAACGCTTTTTTTTTTCTTCAAAAAATTTGCATTTTAAGTTTGTCTGTCAGAATTTTGCGGGAAGACGGACCTTTTTTTTTTGCGACTCCATTGTGACGTCACCGCATCTAAAATATCTCCATAGGTCACGTGGCGGTTGCGGCTGTAAAAACGTTGTTATTGTGAAAATTTCAAATACTTGTCTTCTCGTCATTTTGTTTTGAGATTATTTGATTGATTTTTTTCTTAAAAGGTCTAACATTTTCTACAAATATTGTATCGTGCCAATGTGCAAAAGCACAACCATAACAACTTCTGACAAATTTTTTATTTACGTACCACGGAATGAAAATACTCGAAAAAAGTGGTGCCAAGCGATGAAGAATATGCCACTGTCGACACTGTAAAGATCATTTTGAAGAAAGTTACATTTATGATAATTTTTATATTAGGAAAATTAAAGAATGTTTGCCTGTTAAGTTTAAAACAAGCTATATATTAGGAAAGCTTTTTTAAATTTTTGTAAACATCAAGTGTAGAGTAAAATCAAAGTTAAATCAAGTGTTAAAAATCAAAGTCCAGTACGGATTCTGCGCAAAGAATTGTTTTAATAAAACCACGCCAAATTATGTTCACTTGTCATTAAAAAAAATGGCGGGGCAGCTATTTTTGGCAAAAATCACTTTGGCGCAGAATCCATACCCGGACTTGGATATTGACAACGGCCCCCTTCAACGAAAAAATACCGATATTTTCCCATCAAACTTTTTATTCCCAGCACAACAAAACCATTCAAGTTAATTAAAGCAGGGAATCTACCTATTGACTTTTACGTCACAGGTTTCCTCTGTTACAAAATGCATATTCTTGCTGAAATAGACAGCCATCGTTGACAAGTCAATTTTTGGCAAATTGTCCAATGGGCCTCTTACAAAACCAGGTTCCATTTTTGCAATTAAATAAAAACAAATACTTACAAAATAGGCGACCAAAAATATTTGAGAAAAGGCAACTATTAAGTAGATACCACAGAGTATATAGCTAACACTTTGTGGTAGAAACCTCACCACAACAAACGGAGCGAAGGGATTACGTCACCGGACCTTTCGGGTTTCTTGACGTCATACTTAAAATCGGCCCGTTTTGAGCGGACCGCAATTTGAGGGTTTTTTGCGCAATTTCTTTTCTTAATATTTAAATAACTATTTTTTTTAAAGAACTTTTATTTGGATATTTAGAATCAGAAAGAAATTCTTCATAAATATAAATAAATTTCAATCGTTTTTAAAAAATGCGAGAATTGTCCATTGTTTGCTCTAAAACATCTTACACCAGCAATAGCCAAGATTTTAACGCTACACCAGTTTGCCATAAGTATTTTTTTTTTTATTATGGTAACCTTCATTCTGAAAACATATTCATGACAAAACGTGAGCATTAAAAAGAAGTCATTAAAAAGAAGAACGCCCAGTAGTTTTTGCGTCATTTGATGTCACTAGCCTGTGGATTGCATGCGGTCGTGATTCGATTTCTATTTGAAGTAAGCATCCTTCTTTCTTGTAGGATGTTAAAGCCATTTCTTTTAAGGGTCAAGGAAAGTTTACGGCAGCGTTCGCCACTAATTTTTAGAGGCGGGCCGAATGGATTATTTTGCAGTTTTTCGCGGGCCGGTTACATCAAATATGTATCTTTAATTATTATCCATGAAACAATATACATCATTTCTGAAAACTGGAAAATGATATTAATTTTTTTATCTTAATAATAAAATTACAATTGATATTTGATAATAGTTTTCATTAAAAAAGACGTCTAAACAAGAAGTGAATCTTTTGTTTTAACGTGATAATGTGAGTTGACCTAACTTTTAATAAAATTAGTAGTTGTACAATACTTCCAGATTACTCCATTTTAGTCGATATCAATTGTGAGATGATGGAGGTCGAAATCTTTCAGTTTATCTTATGAAAAGGCTCTTTCGGAGTATTTGCTGCAGTCAATTTTAATAAATTTCTCAAATGAGATTCAGTTATTTCAGAATTTATTCTCGATGAAAACCACCTTGCTGAAAACTTCTTCGTATAGTTTCTTGGGGCATCTACTGTAGAACTCTGTTTTACATTGTTAACACTTATTATTTCGGATAAATTATAATTATATATATATATAAAAAAAAGTCGGTACTGTGAACCCATGCACCGGTGCATGGGTGCCGGTTACTGGATGATGGGAACAGATACTTTAGGAGGGGAAGGGTTGGTTGGTTGTTTTCAGATTATCTGGCGACAACACGAGGGCTATAATGCGTCGCAACATTCGTCATTTGACAAGCCAACATACATTTACAAACACCCATGCCTTACACGGGACTCGCAACTTCGCGGTCTAGAAGCTAGTACGCTAACCACTATACCGTTTGATCGGGGAGGGTAAGGGGAATAAAGATTTTGTTTAAATTTTGATTTTTCAGAAACGACAATTTCAGAACATTCAAAAATGATTTCTAGTTGAAATATCAATTAAAAGTTCATTAATTTCATGTTCAAATGAATAATTTTAAAACCATATAGTACTTTTTGTTTCCTGTGGATTTTTCTGCACTTTATTTTTAATTTTAAATTCACGGGAGGATTCAAATGCATAATTTGACCATTCCTGGCAACACCCATGGCCATGCTTTTTCAATGTCGAAATATATTCTAATTTTATACCAGGACTACGAAAACCTCCAAATTTGAAAATAAACCCCTACAATGCCCTGTTGGGCATGTATTAACATATTATAATACAGTTCTAAAAATATGACATATACTCTATAAATTATGAGTGTTTTAAGTATAAAATGTAAAATGGGCAAGATTATAAATATGAATGATTTCATATGTTTTTATAATTTTGTTCTTTTGCCCTTTTATAAGAAATGATGGCGTTTTCTGTACATTTCCTAAAGGACTATTGATCGAAAAAATGCAAGTCGCATTGAAACTTAAAATGCGCAATATATTTGTAAACTTTTTTTCCCTTCGAAAGTAAGTTTTGTAATACTGGTAGCAGATGGAATTGTGTTTGCTTATAGACTGAGATGGCGACAGCAATTTTTGGACCCCATCGAACATCATTCTGAATTTTTTATAGAAAATAGAGAAAAGTGAGTAGATTACGAATCCACTGGTCTGCCGTGACAAAAATGGCCGAAAGTGGTCAAAAATCGACTTTTAATAAGTTGAACTAAATCCAATTGCCAAATGCGCCATAACTTGCCAAATAATGAGCATTTTTTTTTTATTTGGTAACCTTCACTCTTTAATTTTCAATTAAGAAGGTTGCAGACGATTCAGATATCTGGCGACGGGCTACTTGCATCTATTAAAAAGGAGCCAAGTTGGCAAAAAATATTACGTCACTTATGACGTAACTGATGTCTCCAATATGGCCTACTTTTAAAATATATAAGCTTTCCGAGCTAAAGATCAGAAATCGTTTGCTCTTTTTCTCATTGAAAATCAAAATGAAGTGGGTTGCCAGACGAATAAGT